>QVNW01000340.1:0-335392 GCA_014825475.1 Pseudomyrmex flavicornis | reverse complement strand
ATTGGCGTCTACATCACTGTGTCAAGGTAAGTTTTTATCTTTTCTGAAATATAATGATGTAAAATTGATGTAAGAAAACTGATTTTCACTTTTACAAAATATAAAAATTCATATTATATAATTAAAAGTGAGAAAGGAATAAAGGACAATTTGAAACATATAAAAAATATTGAAATTTACGCAAGTTATATTATTCTATTGAATGCAGGTCAGCACTGGTCGTTCCATCTGCATGCCAGTTTATAATATACAATTATGTACAAAGAAATGCAATAAAATAAACTATCTAACGTTCACATGCACTGTACAACAACTACAAGACTTAGTGTACAAATTAAAAGATATTGTTAGACATATTGACAAAATGTCTAATATGTAAATATACATAAAAAAGTAATTGTGTATAATTATATATTTAATACTTGAAATATTCATTATTTTAAACACATGTAATTAATGTACACATATAGGATAGTTGATCAAATCTTTAGATAGTTTTATGTATAACTGCAACAAAATGTATGTATTTTTTGTAGTCAAGTTTTTCCAAGAGGACTGAATTTTGTTATAAAATGTTGGGATTTGAAATAAAATTTAAATCTACTTACTCTACACAGCTTAAAACATAAAAGTTCCAAAAAAAAGTGATAATCTCTCAAGTCAGTTTTACAATTTTTATTACACCTCCTAGAATACTTGATATTTTCTCACAGGTTTGTGACATCATACGGATATAGTATGTGCATGTATATGAAGGATACTTTATACAAGTAATACACAGCTTTTTATGCAGGTACAGCTATAATGATAGTTTTGCTTTTTATTACTGAAAATATTTTTTATGATTTTCTCAAATTATTATATTTCTATTATTTTTATACATGTATATGCTAGAACATATACATACGTATATATAAAAACCGGTTAAAAAATGCAATATATTTTCTATTCTGCAGTCTACTATTTAAATCTTTCTATAATTTTGGAGACAAAAAATATACGTATAGATTATAGAGTATGGTTATACATTCTTGCTAATTAAATATAAAATCATAGTTATTAATTTTCTTTTTATATTATATTTTATATATATACTTTTTTATAATCATAATACACTGTACAAATAAAGTTTATAATATTTTTTTTATTAAGAGAGACTGATTTTCAAATATGAAAATTTCTTAGCAAAATTTTCTTCTGTGTTCTGCTTTACACTTTTCCAATTTATATTTTATATTTCTCTTTGTCTTCATCAATAATTATATAAATAACAACAAAATGCGTATGTTATATATAAATTATTATAGATAAATAAAAAATAAATTGAATAAGCCAACAGGAGAAAATTTACGAAGTCTAGTACAAGCATGAAAACAGAATAGAAAGAGGAAGATAATATAGTGGCAGAGAGACAAATGTTATAAATTTTTCACGGATTTATATGAGCACTTCTGCTTTTTGTCAAAATATTCTTTTCATCTAAGTTAAAGTAACATAACGATCACAGTATATTTATATATATATATATATATAATCGTCAATTTACATATATATTTCTTTCTTCTCTTCTCTGGATGTAATTAACATATATTTTATAATTTTTTTATTGTTCCAATATCAATTACTCGATATACGCGATATAATAAGGCCTCTGACATTTCACTACCATTAGCAGTCTTCGAATATTTTTAAAATGACCCTTAAAAAATTTTATCAACTTTTTTACACTGCATTAACTTGAAAGAAAAAACTCAGAGTAAACTAAAAAATGTAAATAATCAAAACATGATTATATAAATACAATGATACAATCGGCACTATTCGTATTTCTAGTGAGCGATATATAGCTCTAAATGAAAAAACAATGTTTATATTGCAAAACAAATGTTTATATTGCAAACATTTATATTGCTTTACATAGCTTTGGTTTTTCAAAAAATTATTATTTTCTCAGAAATAGCTCAATTATACACATTGATAAAACAATATTACATCATTGTTATGTATGGTTTCAATACGAGTGATATCACAAAGAAACTGAAAACAAAAAAAAAAAAAAAAAAAAAAAAAAAAAAAAAAAATTAAAAGTAACGACATTAAAAGCTATTTAATAGAGGTAATTTTTAAAACAAACAGTGTTCGTTTTATATTTGCAATGCCACGTAACTTTTTCGGACATGAAGGATTATTCAAAAATATTCAATGCTGCATGTACTATGTAAATTTTTTTTATCAATCTTAATCTTATATGATATATAAAAATGTATATATAATTTAAGTTTAGATAACATTATATTAACTTTTAATTATATGTGTATAGTTTACCTATACCTAACAGTTTTTTTTTTTTTTTCTATACACATACGTATGTGCTATGATCGTGGTTATCTCTTCTGCCACGAATATAATTGCATGTGCATACGCATTTCATAATCGTAGTTTTCCATAGTTATTGTTTTTTTTTCTCATAAAAAATCTGTGATTGTGATATTTTTAATTGCTTAATCGCTAACGAATAACGTGCATCTATTATATATAATATTATATATAATATTACATACTATATATAATATAATATATATTGTAATAATATTATTAATATATATTATATATGTATAATAGATGATGTATAACGTATTATACATACTATGATGTTAACAAATGAATCTCAGAGCACGGAGCACCGAGACGCAAATCATATAATAGTCGATTTAAATACATAACTTTAGTTATTATATAAATTGTTCTTGCAACTTATATCTGAGTGAAACCTATATTGCTTGAGTGTTACTGCGATGCACAATTCAAATATAACAAAATAGATATGATAAAAGGCTGGCTCACTTGTAACCACGTTTCTTTTTTCGTCGCAATGTAACGTCTCGAATTTGGAAACAGCTCAGTACTTGTATGTGTATCGTTGTGTGCGTGTATGCATGCGTGCCATTTTACTTCGCAAAATTAGCGTCAGGTAATTCATCGCAAAATCGAAAAGGTGTATCATAAGAATAGGGATAAACTGGGAGGAGATGCACGTATGTATAGCAAAAAGAAAAAAATCATTATCAACCCCTTCGACACGACATAGTTCGTAAAGCGTTTCCACCGAACGAATTCGCTGAATAAACCACACCATACCGTTCGTTACCGAAAGAATTGATAAAACGGTATTGCCAATGTTAGAAGTATACATATAAACGCGGAAATTTGTGTGGCCTTATAATCATATTATCAACGAATGCTTACAAACTAATGTGCTCAACACAATGATATATAACTCATTTAAAATAGAAAATAATTAGATCTTTCGTGATTGTTATTTACAGAAATGTACAGATTCTTAACACGCCATGGAACATTTTAACAATAGCTGTAACTGCTCTTTGCTCATTACCACGCGATACTTACATTGATAAATTAATCGTTTCAAGCTTTACAACTTTGTCTCTCTTTCTGATATTTCTCGCTACACTGCGGATGACGGATAAACGCAAGTTTTAAATATATGTATATATATGCGAGATATATATGGGATCGTACGGATGTTGGAAACAATGTTAGAATTACTGGCAGTAAATATCAGAATATGAGCCATGTATACAAGCCTTATCGCGAACGATTTATTCTAATATGTATTTTTAAGCCAGACTGCATGTGTGTGTTTTGCGTTTTATTTAAGAAAGAATCTCTTTGCTTCTCACGATTACGTTTCCGCTTTATTTCTTTGCACTTCGGATTTTTTACCCTGTATCTGCTCGCTGGTCTTACCAAGATCTTCGTTCTTGGAGATGTTCATTGGCGAATTATTGACATTGGCTTGAGCATTGTTCTTCGGATTGTTCCGTTCTCTGGGCGACGACCGCTCATCTTGACCGCCCAATTCGGTCGTCTCTGTCGTTGCTGTCGTCTCGTCGCTGTTGTTTTCCTTAGATTTCGCTTTCGCAAACTGTTCTGTCGTAACGTCGCCATTGATTTTCGCTGCTGCTTGATTCTTTTCTTTCTTATCGGGCGAACTCACGGTATTGTCGGCAATCTCAACGCCGCATTTTGTATCTACGAATTTTGGCTTGGAACTTTCCTCTTTACATCGCGCGGTCTCTAGCGTCTTTTGCATCTCCGCTGCGTCTTTAGACGTCTGCTTCCGTTCGTTTGCGCTGTTCGTTTGCGAGCCCAAGTTTTCAGACACATCGACATTCGTGACTAATGCGGAATTATGCGATGCCGAAGAAATCTGCTTGATAGTGGCTTGTGTCTCGGTAACGGCATCCTTTGTACTTATCGCAGATGATGTCTCGACGACATTAGAAATCGTTTGAGTTAAACTGCCAGTTCTCGACAAGTTGAACGCGTTAGGTTCTGTGCCGCGTTGCAACGAATGTATGGGCATGCTTTTGGACAAAAGTAACGCGACGCTGTCCACCGTCGACGTGATCGGCGATTGTGACTCCGCTTTCCCGAGATTAAAGGACGAGATCGAACTCGGTGACGAGGTCTTGGGCGACTTCGGCGAAGACGAATGAGTGCTGGGTGGTATTCTTTGTACCGCCGGCGGCTGGTTGGACACCGGCGAGTAGCCAGTGGTCTGTGGTATGTAACTTGATCGTTGATAAAGCTTGTTGATCGACGGCGGTAAACTGCTATGGAAGGCACTGGGAGGCGGGATACCTATGGGCGACCGTATCAAAGGACTCGGGAATCGACTAGCGTCCGGGAACGGAGGTGGAAAAGGTGAGTATATGATTCGTGGATTTGTATTGGGTGTAGGAGACGGTATAAACGGATTGGTCGACAACATATTCACAGGAGAATTTCTCGGCGATATGGGTGAACCTGTGTTGCGACATATGTCCCGCGGAAACGGAGTATTTTGATAACTTCGAGCGTTCAACGAGTAAGGCGGCGGCGAAATAATCGGCGAGTTGACCGTTGAGACGATAGGCGATAGAGTTTTGGGATCGATCTTCATCATATTGAGCGTGACGCTCTTCGTGTTGGTCGTTGACTGTTCCTTCTCCTTCGTATCGTTCGCGACACCGTACATAGGTTTTACACCCGACGCGGGATTGCCCAGGTATCGCGGCATGTTCCGCATCTTGAAGATCTTGGCCGGTTTCGACGGAATCTGCTTGCTCGTACCTTCGGACGCAATCTGAATCTGCATCTCTTTCGCTTGATTTTTAACCGCTACGTAATTATTTTTCGACAATGTGGGATTCCAAGACTTGGGCGGATCGCGTAATGTTTTGTATCCCATTGGTTGGTTCTGCTTTTTCAGAGACATTCTTTGGGTTACGTGAGACGAGGATGGTACCGATGACGTTGATACCGCGAGTGGATTGGACGACGTTGATGTAGGCAAAATAGATTTGGTGCTTTTACTCTCTGGTACCGTAGACGTGCTAGGAGTATACACCGGAACATTGGGAATATTCGGTATGTGTTTGATTGCCATGTCAGACGTAAATAACGACGGACTTTTCTTAGTGTTTATTTTAAGCAGATCCGGCACGTCTAACTTCCCGCGCCCCTCCAGTTTGTTTTTTTCCTTCGAATTTTCTCCTATTTTTGCACAGATATCGTTGATCTTCGAGCCGATTGTATTCGAACTGATTTTTGCACAAAGTTCATTTAGATTGGTGCCCTTGGCGGTCGCTTCCTGCTTGCGCATAGACGCCTGTTTCATCAGAGATATGGGAATCGCATCCGGACACGGTGGTACCGCGTTGGTCGATGCCGGTTTCGACGCCACTGTTGTTGTAATCGTTGCCGTTGACGTGGCCGTTATGATAATTGCGTCGTTACTCGAGTAGTTATTCTTCACTGGCGTAGAACTCATTGACGTTTGCGTGCTTGATTGAGACACAGATAACCCTGAATTGTTGGATGTTGAAAAAGCGATGGGTGACGTTCCCAACAACTTTTGTGGCACGCAATTGTTGTTTGAGTTTTTGAGCACTGGTTTCATTGATGACGTGGACTCGTTATTCTGTGTAACGGCAATATTTTCACTCACCTGAGCCGCTGTATTGCTGCTCTGAGTACATTGCGATCTGTGATTTATCGTATTGGTCGCGTGACTCGGCATAGATTCCGCGCTCGGTATTTGCACAGATGAGTTTGTTTTCTGTTCCAACAAATCCAGAGCTTGCTGCACGTCAATATTTGTACTCTGATTATCCTTTTCATAGAGAACTTCCTGTTTGCCAGATGTAGATGAAGGATCCGTTGCCGAAACGCTCTGAGATGTCGCCGCGGATACAATCGGTTTTTGTGTACAAGTTGCCGTGGAACACGAGACCGACACTTTCTCCACCGCGTTTCCGTAAGTCGTTCGTGCTTTTACATCAGTTGGTTTCGTATCTTCCAACAATGTCTTGCCCTCAGATTTTTTCATATTCTGCTGAAAAACTCGCTTTTCCTTTGGCGTTTTCTTGGAGTAAGTGTTATTAACTTGACCTATTTTTGGTTGAAATTGCAACTTCACACTCAACGCATCAATTTTTGACCCGGAATTCCCTGTTTTTGCCTCGCTTATATTCTTCGCGCATTCCTTCTGAGCTTCAGTTTTAAAATCGGTGTTGTTATTATTTATCGACACCTTTTTGTCGACGATATTCGCATCCTTATTTCCAGCAAAAGATGCGTTCTCTTCCACACCTTGTATCGTTGGTCTGATAATTTTTTGCTCTTGCGAAACTGTCTTCTCCTCCTTGGCGTCAGCAGTTTGATTGTAATTTTTCACTTCTCGCCTATCTTGTTGCGATTTCGCAACAGTATGAATTCCTATTTCATTTGTCTGTCTTGTTGCGCTTCCATTTTGCTGAGCCATCAGTGTGCAACTCTTGGACGAATTCTCGGACGTGGACTTGACGTCAATCGTAATGAGGGACATATCGTTTGAATCAGGAAATATTGGATTTGTTGCCACTTGCGCGTCGATAACCAAGGTAGATCGCATCATCTCCGTAGGTTTAGACGTATCACAATTTTCAACTAGTGAATCCGCTTTATTTACTTCGATGATAGAAGTGATGGTGTTCTCGGAAGTTTTGTCATCTTGCAAATTATCGATACCCGTGTCTCTTTTATGAACCGTATTCGATATATCGGTTATACTCATCACACCGGTTTCCGATATTTTTAACTGCACTTCTTTCCATTCGCGTTTTAACGACTTCTCATCTTTCAATTCTATGGAATCAATGCCAGCGTCGGTTATTGATTTCTTATAATTGGCATTGTCCTCTGATAATTTTATGCGTTTCGAAGACGATTCGAATATTCTGTAGCTTAAATGTAACGGTACTTTCTGCAATAAAATGTTTACGGATTACTGAACACATCAATATCTTTCTTGATTAGACTATATTTATTATGAACACTGTGTGTAACAAACTTATACTTCGGTTTGAAGACACTTTTTCTTCCATATAAACTAATTAAATTAAATACATACCCGTCTCCAGTGATAGATGTACATCACGTCCATTAATGTATAACTATTACATAAAGGTTCCTCTTTGTACATTATATCAACTCTATGCGTATCACTAAGGCCATATTTGGCTCTTATTAATTTTTGTAAGTGAAATACTGTAACCGCTGCAGGACACCGCAGGTATCGCCTTAAGAGCGACTTTTGTGTACCATCTTTAATAGCACTTGTCTCACTCAAATCCTTCGAGTGAGGATTATAATATTCCAAAGATAAATTGAGAGATTCATCTGGAGAATATATGTGGGATTCTATAGGTTCTCCGCGAGCTTCCGGAGATGTCACTTGATTACGCAGTTCCGGATGTTTCGCATAGAATTCTCTCCGACATCGCATTTCATCTAAAATAGATACGTTCTTGTAAACGTTACTTTTGCACGACAAAAAAGAAGTTTTCTTTACAAAGAGAAAAAACGTACTCTGATAACATCCAGGTACCAATTTATATACAATATCCTGCAATGTGTGATCGGGTCGTATATTTAACAACGGTCTGCTTTTGTGAACCTGTACCTCGCAAATCGGGCAATATTTGTTATTTTCCAAATACTTAACAATACAACTTCTGCAAACTGAAACAAATAAATTTCAAAATATATCACTACACAAACATTGATGTAATTACATGATATAATACTATTAGAATTTTCGACTCTTATTGTAACACAACACTGTAAAAAGAAAAATACTGTACATGAGTGTAAACATTCTATGATAGTGGTTGCATCAATGAAATATCCTCCACACAATTTGCATGTCAACTGCTCATTAAGCTTAGCTAAATGCACTCGGCGTCCACCACTCTGTCCCGACATCCTATAAAACAAAAATATATTAATATAGATTTGCAATGTTTTCTATACAAGTAACATATAAAACATACTAGATTATACACAAACATGCGATACGTATTATTCTTTTATATACAAATAAATTACATATAGAAATATAATTTATCATCACGAAGCATTAAAGAAATCATACACACACACACACACACACACAATATTATATTTTTATCATAAAATATACAGTAGGAGATAAAATTGGTAACTAATTTTTGTATATTTTTGTAAACTAAATAAATAAATAATAAATTTAATAGCTATCAAAATAGTTTAAGTACTAAGTAGAACAAACACAAAGAGAAAACATAGTAGAGTATATACATATATATGTGTGCATGTATATATGTGTACAAAATATATACACCAATATAAACATGTGTATATTGATCAACTAAGTTAACAATCCAGTTTCTCTTGTAACATGTAATTTTGTTCTATAACATTTTAAAGGATAGAACAACATCACATAACGGTGCAGATGAAAATTGGGGAAAACATTGACAGAGCTATGGTTAATGTGTTGAGTAGGTGCCCTAGATATTTTTGTGATTTATAATATTTGCAACGCGGAAATATTGCGGCTCTATGTTTTACATGCGTGTGCGCGACGAAGAAAATAAGAACTTACGTGATGAGGAAAGCGAAAATCATCCGTTTTATTTAGTAATCGCCATTTGGCCTCAAAAGTCAGGAAAGTTGGGTCAGCGATGTAACATGTCACGAACTGCTGTCGTGCCTCGCGCGTAAAAGCAATCTTCACATTTCCCCCCGTGCAACAATATTTTTTGCAAACGCACAACTGACTGGCGAAGCGATAACATATATTGTCCGATATAATTTATCTCAATCGCTTAAATTCATCTTAAAATATAAATATGCATATGTACATATAAACCACCGTGCTGTGAAAACTGCGCGTACAGCAGCAAAACAAAATGGCGGATAAACAATCGTGCGCGCGACATTTCTGAAAACATTGCTCCAATTCGATATCGAAAAGTCCCGGTTACAAGCGAGAACGTGCAATTACGGATAATGTACAACGGAAGTTGACCAATCAAAATTATCAATATGAGGAACGTCATATCGCTGCTTTCTCCAGTTCGAAGACACGTAATTGGTTTGCTGTTTTTTAGCAAAACAAGTAGAATTGGCTATTTCTTTATCATTTCTCTTTTTAAGAAAAAATTTTAATTTACATCTTAAAACTATTTCCGTACGTAACACGCAGCGCTTGAATTTTACTTATTATATCTCTCATAGTTGAATACTATAGAGCCATACAATCTATATACAATTTGTATATTTGTTAAGAAAAATATGTATATGCACTGTGATAAAAACACACCGTTTTTTTGTTTTAAATACTCTTTAAAGAACTCGCTTTTAACTCGAAATACTTTAGATTTACTTTAGTCCTAAATAGTCTTAAAAACACGTATATACACTAAACAAATAAATAAATAAAACAGAAATCAATAAAATACATGGATAGGAATTTATGAATATGGAAGCACCTTCTTTTGCAGAAGAAAACGAATAAAAACAAATTGTTTATTCATTAGAGTACAATAAATCGTACTCTAACGCATATGTTACGCAGATAATATTTGATTTTTGTTGGCATAAAAATCAAACATCCAGTGCTGATCCGGCACGTTCGCACAGCGAGCTGCCCGTAAGTTGTCATTGCTGTGTAAGTTAGTGCCGTCAAGACAAAGGCCGGTTTCTACATGTATTATCTTGCCGTCCTACAACATTTGCAAATGCAGTAAGTAATTTTTTCAATCGATTTGAAAACGTATGCGCGTGTTGATAGTGGAAAATAATTAATACAATATGTATATACACACACCTTAGTTAATATCCATTCCTGTCCGCCTTTTTCAATATTGCAGTGTGACATTCGAACTTGTATATACGGTTTTGAAAAACTGTCATCATCCAATATTCTCGCGCACACTTCTTCTCTTCGTAATTCGCCAGAATTGCTCAACGAGAAAAACTGAATTTTAAAAATATAGCTGATCTTTTAAATTTGCTCCATCTCCCATTGTACGAAATATATTTAATAGCAATTTGATAATTTGTATCAACTTACACACCTGACTTGGATACAACTTGGAATGACAACTGTACAATCCTAAATTGTACGGTTTGTCTTCGTCATGCTGCAAATTGTCTAAACACAATCGTCTGCCACGTAACCTGACGCGGCCGTATGCTATCGAATTCTCGTCGGGAATAAATTTTTCCGGATAAACATTATCGAGATACCATTTGAAACTGTGGCAATTGAGTCTTTTACGCAATTTTAAACGTTCACTTAAGTCTCCGATCAGTTTTCGATTATCCTGAGATTTTATTTGTTTGTGATAAGATGTGATTAACTATTCTAACACTCTTGTACGTCATCTGATATTACCTTAAATTCACTACGATGGAGCAGAAATAATCTTTTGTAATCATCCATCCAAACAAACGCCAAGCGAGCAGTGTTTATTCCGTGAGTGTCTTTGTCGTTCGGAAACTTGTATGGATGAAAATTTCGGAATATATGACCGACTCGGGAACAAGGAATGATTTCTAAGGAACCGCCACATTGCCATATCTATCGAAAAATTAAGAATGAAGAACTTTCTACATTAGCATTTAAATGTGTAATAGAAGCACTTGAAAGATTCATACTTCAAGTTTTAACTAAAAAAATATGACTTACTCTGAAAGACATTTCCAAATTTTCACCTCCCCAACCATCCATCTTGTCATCGTAGCTACCAATGTCCCAAAAATATTTTCTATCAATAGCGAACAAACCACCTGCCATTGTGGGAGATCTAGTCGGCGATATAGAGGAAGCACGTGATTTCATTTCATGTTTCTGAATATTTATCCATGTGAAATGACCCGACCATGTGAATCCACCAATTTCGAAAAAGGAGGGTTCGTTATCATGCAAATATTCTAACGTTTCCTCAGAAATGTTATCAATTATCGGCATTAATACAGCGTTCTTCTTCTCTTTTATTCGTTGTAACAGAGGTCGTAACCTGTAAAACATTAAAATATGTATTACAAAAAGTTTTTGTATGTAAAAAAATAGTTTTGTATTTAAAACATAAAAATCTAAATGTGTAAGAATAGAAAAACATATATAACTACTAATCTCAAATCAAAATACCAGTCTTTAATAACTTCGCAGTGTGCATCCAGAAAAACAAGGACATCACCTACAGCTTTTCTAGCTCCATGAAGACGAGCACGTATTAGTCCTTGTCTGTATGGCAATCTGAATAATTTTACTTTTGCGGGCAAACGTGTTGAAAGGTAATAATTTAGTTGTCCCTGAAGTTCTTCTATAAATCAATAAACACTTTTTACACATTATGTTATTAGTTAAACATGACTTTATGGCAAAACAATGTTAAATAGTAATAATAGTAATAAAATTTAATTTTTTAGAAAATAACATTATTTTCTAAACAAACAACATAACTGATTCGTTTTTGTAATCATATTGAATAAAATCTAAACATTAGGAAATATATAGAAATTAATTAGATTTCTTTGCATTTGTCATTGCTTATATTTAACAACGAAGATATGTAAATGTAAAACAATTTATATTTATATTTTCATTAAAGTTAGATATGTACAACTATTCCAGATAAGTCTTTACCACAATTTAATCTTCATGGTGTTCAATTATAAGTCATCTTACATTAAAGTAAAACTCCATTTAGAATATCAATGTTCTACTTTAATATTAATTTAAAAAATACCTTCCTCACTATGATCGTCGATCAAAATAATTTCTTTTAATAAATGTGGAGGGGAACCCTTCAAGACACTGTGTACTGTGCGCAATAGAACACTCCATGGTTCATTGTAAAAGATAATTATTACACTAGCACTTGGCAATAATGTGTCATATGTAAGATTCACACATCTATAATACAAAGCCAACATGCATTTGTAAAAAAACATAAAAAAATCAAAAGAAATGCTGTTGCATGCAAAAAGTAATTTCTGTTTAAATGCTGGACAATATATATGTATTATATTCTTACAATGGATTGCGTACATCTGGTAATTGCCTATTTAGTGATATTTTATTTGAAAGGACAACATTCAATGCTTTCTTTGCAAGTGCTGTTTCACCTTGAATCTTTTCTTTTCCATATAAATAAGCAGGTTCTCCATTTTTTCCAAGTCCAGGTACAACATTAGATTCCAATTTTGATATCTGTTTTTCATATCTGGAACATTATTTTAATTCCATTTATTTATAGAAATAAAACACATGATATTGAATAAAACTGTGAATAAATAAACCATTTAAGTACACAGGAATTAGATATATAAAATAATAAGTAATATACTCATACTGTTTGTTTTGTAATCCTTGTAATGCAAAATCTACATCTTTCTGTCTTTGAGAGAAATTTTTCTTGTCAATCCGAGCTTTGTAAATTCTGAGATTATCATTAGCGTGAAATAACTGTTTGACAATGACCAAAATGCCAATTACGTATAATGTGCATAATGATAATTTCAGTAATGATTTCCGACGGGTAAACATTATTTCTCATGAGTAAATCATCGCTGTTGATGCGTTGCAATTGAAATTGCAAATTTACGTAATTAGTAATCGCTGATGACGGTCAGGTTATAATGGAGCACCACTTGTTGCACATAGAAATGTCATATAGCCGCGTTTCTCGTGATGTTTTGTTTCACATTGCTTGCACACCTACAACATAAGAAGTATAAATAAATGTATCACAAAAAAAAATTGCTGTTGCAAAACGCACTGCATACATTTGACAGATGTCATTTACACGTGGTAAAAACGATACATATGGTATGCACGTTCGATATACACTTGTCCTTTGCAAATGCAAAAAGAATAGAGGAAAAACAAACTTAAAAGCCATATATCATGTGTATGTGTTACTAGTTGCATAATAAGACTGGTCTAACTGGAAAAAAATGATTGCTTTCAATAGATCCAGCTGCTTTGCAACGTTTTGCAGCAGTTCATGCTTTTCCAACATGTTTATTATGCGGTGGCCATGTTTTGCAATGAACTATAACAGCGTATTACGCTGATAAGAATTAAAAAGATAAATTCGGCGCAAAGCGCTTATGTACACAAAGCACTGAGTTCTATTAAACGCAGCTATTTTCGAAGTTCTATATACATGTAAAATTTTGTTTTTGACATATATTACATATGTAATTATATATAAAATGTATTATATGTAAAATGAGATGATAATATATATGCGAATAACTAAAATTATCATGCAGGTGTGGCTAAACCGAAAAAACAAATATAATTATGTGTAATAAAATTATGTATATTTGTTTATATACACTTTCAGGTTTTTTAAATTATTAGAAGGCTTAGCAAACAATTCCAAATAGTAAACATTGCATTTAAAATGTCAATCAGAGTTTATGAAATCCAGCAAGAGATTTATTATATATGTTTCCCAGAAAAATTGTTTCTTTCCTTAAGCAAGCTTTTTGCAATTTAGACCAATACTCAGACCAATACTCTTGGTCTTAATTTTACCACATCATAATGTCTAAAAGACCTTCTTGAAAAGTTTTATTAAACAATATGCCTCTTTATCAAAAATATAAAAAATATCTACTACTAAAAATCTATACCAGATTCATCCAGTCCTTTTATTCTATAACTTACCTTTTCATAACAACGCACAATGCACAAAAATTCGTAACGCATGCGTTAAGTTATAGAATAGGACTGCAGATCTAGTAACTAATAATCTTCGCATATACAACAAATATGTTTGATGTTCTTTAAAATTAGCGTCATGCAAATCACCAAATTTATGTAAATCCCAGTTATATATAAAGCAATAAAATTATACATTTATAAGATCAGCATTGTGCGCTTTGTTTGCCTTGTGTTTGGAGGAAAAAAAATTTTTAATATCAGAAAACGATTTGCCCAAAGTTTCCGGCAGAAAAAAGTATATAAAAATTGTACCCATTAGAGATGTAAAACTGAAAAAGAAACATATACTCTCGATACTTATGCTTTGCACGATGTAAGGATAGCTTTTCACAACGGCAAACATCATTAGATACGCGAGAGAAACTATGACACCACCACCAATACCACGTATGGACATGGGAAGTAATTCTCCGATTAGTGTCCATGGTATGTTTGTAAATCCAAACGTGCTAGTGCAAATGTAAGATAATATAAAAACTAGTAATAACCACTTTTTATCAGCTCCAGTATCTTCTACGTTACCGTTGTCATCATATGATGTTGCTAAATGCATGTACATTCCGGAAAGAAACATAGAAATAGTCATTCCAATTCCACTTACAATGCAGAGAACTCTTCTGCCATATCTTCTACTAAAAAAGACAGTTAATACGCTTATAATAAATCGGATAACACCCAACAAAACGAGTGCGCTAGTTTCATCAAAACTCTTGCTGAATGCCCCACCCATTTCATGAAAAATTGAAAGTGCGTAAAATATAATCAGGTAAGAACCAGACAGTTGTTGCAATAGGAAGAGTAAGAGAAGTATTATTATAGGTTTATAAGCATCTGCTGACCTCAATGCATAATAATAAGTTTTTAAACGTGTCAATGTGCTTTTTGATGTCTCATCACTTACTACGCGATTTCTATACGTTTCCATGATTCGTGAATATTCTTGCTCATAAATCTAGAAAATTTTTACCTTATGATAGATCTAAGATTCTTATAGAGATATTTTTTTAAATACATGTGTTACATGTATCTTACTTACTGTTTGTTTTCTGTTAAGTCGTCTCAAATTGCGTTTCATTTCACACAATTGTGTTTCATCACACATGCTGCTTCTAAAGCATAACCAATAGGGACTTTCAGGTACAAAGTAAAGTGCAAAAAAAATGCAAGACTCTAGTGCAAGGAAAACCATAGTTATGCTGCGCCAATCTAGCAGTGCAGCTAGACAGCAAGTGATTAATATACCCAAGGAAACAAATGCAGAATTAAGGCATAAAAGCATTGGTCTGATTTGTGGATGTGTAAGTTCAGATATGTAAACCAAACCAACAGTTGTAAGCCCTGCTGCAATTCCAATTACAATTCGGGCTGCGTAAATAGTAATAATAGATTCAGCAAAAATCAACAAAATCCATGATACTGCTGCAGGAACACAAGACAATACTGAGACCATTTTGCGTCCAAATCTATCCATTAGAGGACCAGCAATGGTAGATCCTATTGGTAATGTTATTGTAACTAAACTTGCTATGAAACAAAAAAGTGCAAAACAATAAAATTATTGAAAAATAAAATATTTTCTATCAATCATTAACCATTAGAGAACAGAAAGATGATTAAAATTTTGCATGTTAAATATCAAATACTATATTATTAAGAAAAGATCTTCCTATTCTTTAGATTAAATAAAACTATATTCAACAGTTATTGAATTTAAAAAATCATCAAAAGTTTTTACAAAACTGACCTATCCAAGATTCTTCACTGTCAGTGACTGTTATGTTACTGTCTGTTTTCAATCCATTTAGCAAAACTGTACTGAAAGCCATATTTATACCAGCTTTTATGACTATACATTGAATTATACAGCTTGTAATGATCTAAAAATATTTTATATATTTTTATAGACATATAAAGAGAAAGAGAAAAAGCAATAAAAAAAATACTCTGTTATACATATTATACATATTATATATATTATATCTAAGAAACACAACAGATATTAAAATCTTATACCTGCGGAATCATATCTGTCAAAGTCAGTTTTTCTTCTTTTGGATTCCTAATGGTAACTTGCTGAAGAAAATTACTGTAAAAACAAAAACAAAAACTTTGATGCATACATAAAACAAATAGAAACACAAAGAACACAAAAATATTATAGCAAAAAAATAATACTAAAAACTTCTTTCACTAATTTGATATTGGAAAGTCATTAATACACAAAGAGATTTTACTTTGATATTTTAAAAGTAATGATTCCTTTGTATGTAATTCTTTTGTTATACTTTTCTTAATCTTAGCTCTTACCTAACTTCATTTTGAAGTTCCTCATTTTGTTTTGTAGCTCCACTTGTCTTTTTATTAACAATGTCTTCCATCTTATCTATTTCTTAAAAAAATTCTTTTTCTAAATTATATCTCTGAAATATATAAAAATATACAATAAATGAATATAAACATAGTTGTAATAGACATTGATATTAATAATTTATACTTAAGTAAAAACAAATTTATACACACAATTAATAATAGCTCTAGACTATTTAAAAATAATTGTGGCACATGTATTACATACATATAAATTATATAATACTATATTTAAATTAGGATAATATATTATTTAAAATAACTACCAATTTAAGTATTTAGTTACATTATATCCTCTTCTTCACACAGCAAAATATCACAAGCCTGTTCTTTATAAATTGATTGCGTTCAGCAGAACAATCTGCTTTGTAGTAATAGAATGTGATTGGCTCTTATTTTTTAGAACCAACAAATCAACGTCGATTGTTGACAAGATGACAACTCAGCAATTAGTCTGCTGAACGCAGCCATTCTTACGCCGCTTTTAAACTCATTTTACATTAAGAACATGACGCAAAGTTTCGTGAAATTGACCAATCACGTGGTTGATTGACTGACTTGACTATGCGATTAGTCAATTTTATGAGAGCTGTGATATGCGTTTGCGTTTTGCGTTTAATGTAGAACGGGCTTTAAGCCCGATAGTTTTAAATTTATCAATGATATTGCATTGTGTTAGTTATCTCGTATTTAATAAATATTTTTATGTGTCGATGTTTGAAGTGATTTTTATTCAGGCGAAAGTGTCAACTTGAGCTTCGACGTCGGTTGGCGGACCTGCGACGCGGGCAGTTAACCTTGCTCTTCCCGGAGGCAACACAGCCAGCGACGAGCGCGACGAGCCAATCGCTGCTCGCACCACGACACACCCTTTAAATGCTGGTTTCGTTTATTTTCGAGAAAATCCCGGCAAGATAGTGACGATTGAGCAGTACGTTTCACGTTTATTTCACTGTCGAGACATCGGCTAGCAAGACTTTGATGTTCGTCGGCCTATAACCCAATTTGCATCGCGAGCACTATGGTGAGATATTCCTCATCCTTGTCACCTGCGAATCATACATACGTGTCACTGAGTTGTTCTATCAGTTATTCCAGTTTTTTTTCCATCGAGACAATAATCTCTGTTAATCATATCTTCCTACGTTATCGTCATTTCAGAGATATACATAGCGAGAAACATAAATGCACAAGTTTTAACAATCGTTCTATTTTTATTTTTTTCTTTGTTCATACATTCCGTTTAGACGGAACAACAAATGGATTGTGCGCTGGACCTGATGCGGAGGTTACCGCCGCAGCAAATCGAAAAAAATCTCAGCGATCTGATCGATTTGGTTCCTTCATTATGTGAGGATCTATTGTCCTCAGTGGATCAACCGTTAAAGATTGCCAAGGACAAGGAGTCTGGCAAGGACTATCTCTTGTGTGACTACAACAGAGATGGGGATTCGTACAGGTTTGATGAAGACTATTCGAGCTGCGTACAAAGATAAAAGAAATGGTATTTTGTCTTCATGTAAGCATGTTCAACAGGTCTCCTTGGAGTAATACTTATGATCCACCACTAGAAGATGGCTCTATGCCTTCAGAACAGCTGAGAAAATTGGAGATAGATGCCAATCATGCTTTTGATCAGTATCGGGAGCTATACTTTGAAGGTGGAGTCTCCTCTGTGTACTTGTGGGACCTGGATCACGGTTTTGCGGCGGTAATTCTTATCAAAAAGGCTGGCGATGGTTCTAAAAAGATTAAAGGATGCTGGGACTCTATACATGTGGTAGAAGTGCAGGAGAAATCGACTGGTCGTACTGCTCATTACAAACTCACATCGACAGCCATGCTGTGGTTGCAAACTAACAAGCATGGGTCTGGCACAATGAATTTAGGTGGCAGTCTGACGCGTCAAGTAAGCTTTTATCGCGGAAGTGTTAAATTCTCATATCTTGCTTGAAACATTGCTCTCTAAATTTGATTACGATAATTGTAGGTTGAACAAGATGCTCAGATCAGCGAAACGTCCCCCCATATCGCAAATATCGGCAGAATGGTAGAAGATATGGAGAACAAGATCCGTAATACTCTGAATGAGATCTACTTTGGCAAAACGAAGGATATCGTGAACGGGCTGCGATCGGTGCAATCACTAGCCGATCAGAGACAACAAGCCGCGCTCAGGCAGGATCTTGCGGCGGCGCTGCAAAGGCGAAACGCCAACAATTGATCCTGCGAGCAGCCAGAAAGCTTCGATTACGATTGCGAATAGATTTCATGGTATTTTTGGATCCTTCGACCTTGTTTCAGGATCTTTCAATCTTCGCAGACATTTTTGTATTTTTGAAGAGAGTCCGTGAAATCTTTTTAAAAAAAATTCTGTATTCTTTGCAGCAGGCTTTAAACTCTCCCGAAAAAGTCTTGAAATCTTTTTGGACTTTTGGGAATATTGAATACTGCGACCTTTGCCTACAGGTCAAACAGGTATCTATAGATTCCTTGAAACTATTGTGGTCAATCTACACTAATGAAATATGGCATTTATACTATTGCGCTTTGTTGTCCAGATATGTGAATCAATTACGGACGCGTTGATTAAACCTAAACAGTATGAAAGATACTTTGTTTAATTTAGAATAAAATAGAGTTTATTGTAAATATGCGGGAAAGGTGCAACGCGTTTTAGAGGAAATTAGATAAAAAATGTAAAATGCAAAAGAGAACGAATTATATTATAGACTAGCGTTTACTACGTGAAAGAAGAACCTCGAAGATCACAACAATGAATTTTCTTCGTTTCGTCTTTAAGTTTGACAAATATGGGAAAAAAAAAATTACAATTCCATAACAGAGTTTCACACATAATATTTAAAAAGTATGAATATATTGAACTTGTACTGTTTAGGATTAAATTTAAAAGCGTGTAATTAAAACGCTGGAAAACAATTTTATATGAAGTTGCCAGAGAGGAATCGCATTACAATGCATTGTTGTAACAAAAGATTTATCTTCGTAAAAATGAAAATCTTTTAAACAAAAAAAAAAAAAAAAAAAAAAAAATGCAAATTCTCTCTTCATTTATATCAATGTTGTTCAAATCAACAAGAAAGCGCAACGCAAACGTTCGAAAGTTTTGTAAAGATGCTTGGCTATATTAAGAGAAGGCATCTCGCGTTTATACTCTATTTAGAACTAAATTCAAAATACAGCTCTGATCCTCTCTGAAGGACAGTATAAAACGATTTATTGTTTTTTACGTAAAAAAGTTCAAAAAGGAGCGGTTGCATTTTGCATTTGTTATGATAATAAATCCATATATAGTGCGCAAATAAAAGTTTTTAAATTAAATTTTTATTATTCGTTTATATATATTAAAAATTTCACGAGTACAAAAATCCGTTTGCATCACAGATTCTTGGTATTGCGGGTATTTATTAGTTAATGGAGTTTCTCTTTTTTACACACATGGTATTCTGCTTGTTCAGAGTATACCACGTATCTTTGATGCTACAGATCCTTGGACCGGAAAGTTCGGATCTCAAAGATCGCCAGTACTACGAATCTTCAAAAAGGATAATTGTGTTACAAATTTCCCCTTGTACTCTCATTTCCAGAACTTTTTCTGATCGGTACATCAGATGACTGACATCTCAATAAACTCAAGATGGTTAATAATAAAAACAAAAAAACACTCTTGGTACTATAAATCCTTGGATCCTTCGTGTGAACGATTGCGCAACTACATACATATCCTTGCATATTCTAGGATCCGCTTGATTGCTTTCTCGTAATATAAAGAGACGCAAAAAGTATAATTCGAGTGAATTTTCTAAGTACGTAAACGGAGAAAAAAAAAGCGTAAGTCTTTATAAGTTAGTGCCTTTTTTGTTTTGTTCTTTTTTTTACATATTTAAATTGTACCACCGATTATTACCCCACGTAACTTATTCCACTATACAAAGAAATTAAATACGTAAACATCTTGTCTTTTTTGCAAATTTCTAAAGGTGGCAGTGTGTGCGGGCAAGTCAGTCTAAGAAAAAACTAAATCAAAATATTATCATGTATATTAATTTTTATGAATATTTGCCTATTATCTGTATACACTATTTCCCTTTGTTTCATGTGTGTTTTCTTTCAATTATCTAAGTAACAATCGAAAGAATTTATGAGCCTGGTCCAACATAGCACACATAGATTACAGACGCTGGTTTATTTTTTCAATTAGTTAATTAGTCGTTACTTTATTTAGATTATAATAGCTGAGTTTTTTTTTTCGATTTTAATGTCATCGCAAAGCAATCAAAGTCATCGAGGAAGGCACGTTTTATCTCGCATCTGCTCGTGTTCTTTAAAAAATTAAAATTGTTGAGTATTTTTTATGTGAAGAACATTTAATCGCCGGGAATATATTTCGGCAACCGAAATGCAAGGAGTTTGAACGCAGCACACACAAAACAATTTGAATGTTGAAGAAATAAGAATTGGGGATAAAAATATCTCGATCGAGATGTGTGTGTACAAACAATAAGTATATGCAAAAAAAAAAGAATAAGATGCGAATAGTATGAAGCCAAAGTTTTTTTTGTAAAAAAAAAAAAAAAAAAAAACATTTTCCTTCCACTGATAACTGTGATTGCACTTTTGCAGTTAATAATATTATATATCTGCTTAATATATATAATTATTCTCCTAATCATTCAGACTGCACTTTCGGAACAATTTTTGTTTTTATACAAACGATGACACGAGATGGAAAGGATGTAAGGGAAAGATTCTTCGTACACAGTTCACACAAAGATCTTCCACACACTCGCGGTTATCCTTGTTTTTTTTTTTTTTGTTTTTTGTTTTTTTTTACTTATCATAATCTTTCTGTTCTAAACACGATACATCGTCAAATTTAATTACAAGTTATCTTGTTGAGTGAAAGCAGCTCGTGTAACCTGTTCATGAAAAATGTTTATTAAAACGAGATATTATTGTAATAAAGTCTGAGCATTCGTATAAGCCAATTACAGTCTCTGGACAAGACGCGACATCGTTATCGCACTACATCATCGTCTGTCATTTATCAAAGCGCGCGTAATGTTATTATTTTATTTTGATCTCGATGTTCTCGTGGAAATTTAAAGGTCTAAATCGATTCCCCGACACTCTCTTCGCATCTTCAATATCCATAAATACCGCAATCGTGCTTATAACTCTCATACTCAAAAAGTCTATGAGACTATTGTTTTTTTTTTTTTTTAAACTCTTGTATTTGAAATCACACACGCAGAGAGATGCTCTATCTCATACAAATTGCGCGAGATATATCTTGCATTTATTTTTTAATAATTCAATCTTTGAATAATATAAGAAATAATAATATGAGAAATATACTATAATTAATAAAGTCGTTGCACGTATCCTTGTGTAATTTAAGGATTTTCAGATTTCCCGATATGTATATATACATGTACATAGTATAGATACATGTACATATGTATACACGTCTATAAAACTTCTGTCTATAAACTTTTTCTTAAATTTAGATTTATTTATTTTGCCAATGTTTTGGATTTCTATATATAAATTAGAATATTTATTCTAATAAATTCTCAAGAGTCCATTCTGTTTATTCTACGGAATCTTTCTTTCTGTTACGTTAGATATCTAAAGAGAGAAGCTTCAAATATATTTAAAACAAAACCATCATTAGTTTCATAAATTTCTTAGATCTACAAAATTTTATGCTAAAACCTTTGGCTACTATAGAGTCTTTGACGGGAGATGAATCCTAAAATCCTTAAACTTCTCTTTTTTCTTTGTGCTTTCATTAGACCTACAAATCTCGAGAACTCTCGAGTTAAAAAAAAAAAAAAAAAAAAAAAAAAAAAAAAAAAAAAAAAAAGAAAGAATCGTTCAGCTTCCTGTATAAATTCTGGGGCGAAAATCGCAGTCTTATCTAATAGTATCATTTAGGAAAGATGCTTGAAGTGAGCTGCTTCGTGTCGGGCATCGCTAGCATCCCATGAAAAATTGTTCCGCGCGCACGCGTAAGGATACGGGAGTCCTTATCTCACGATCTCTTTATATTGGTCTTTAACAAGTTTTCTTTCCCTTTCTTTCTCTATCTCTCTCTCTCTCACTCTCTCACTCACACGCATAAGTGTAATAAGTTACAAAGCTGTTGTAAATAATTTCTCTTCTCTATTCTTAAAAAAAAAAGGTCCAGGATGTGTCAAGGCTTTTTTTCAGTTTTTATTTTTCAATCAACTTTTTGCTGAAGTTGTCGCCATTCTCTGGTATAACAAACAACGCGTGTGTAGTTGTATATGTGTGTATGAGGTAGGTATATATAGATGTATATACGTACACAAATGTGTATATATATATACCTATGCTCATATGTATTCTGTTGTATGCTACTTGCCAGTAATGTGTATATGTACGTGTAACTGAGCGTAAATATATTTAGTTTTCGCTCCTTTTTTCCCGGATTATTATTTATTTAAATATTGAATAATTAAGTAAGATGTTACTTTAATAAAAATCGCTTCTCGTACCGGCGCGTTGCTGTTGTTAACATTGGAACTGCTAGCCCGCTCTGTTTAGTTTAGTTTTGCTTTTCTTTTACTCTCTCTCTCTCTCTCTCCCTCTCATACATTCTCTCTTCATTCTTTCACGCGTCTTCTTCTCTGCATCTTCCTCTAAATTTTCTTTTTTTGGTTATTATTGTTGTTTATCCTTGTTGACCAATATTAAAGATGTTGATTGATTGGCTAAGCGGGTGGTTTTGCTCGAATGTAGATTGGATATTTTGTTGTCGTAGTGTCATCGGACTGAACACAATTATTTATCGAGAGAAGTGTTATTTTTGACGGCAATTACTACTTCTTCACCACAAGCTTTGAGTACAGTGCACTGAAAAAAAATACAAAATTTATATATAAATAACATATTTTTGGAAGGATAATATATGAATTTTTCTTCAAGCAGATTTCTTTTTGTTGTAATATTATTGCAATCAAAACTAAATCATTTTCAATCAATATCTTGTTAAGAGATGATTTGTTTAAACACATATTTGACACATGCACATGTAAAAATTATATTATATATATCAGAAAGATTGCATAAGTTTATAAATATTTCGAAACAAAATATGTAAAAAACTACATGTGTAAAACTGTTCTCATATTTTTCTTCTACAGTTCTCTGCATTTCTTTAATAATTCAATAACAATCACAATATATTTTGCAAAATTGTAAACTCCATTCATATAAAATTGTACTTACAAGTAATTCTTTGCCTGACTCAAAGTCAGCACGCAGCTGTGTTCCCAAATCGCCATCAGGTATCTTGAGATCTTCACGCAGTTCTCCATTATCAGCCATCAGGCAAAGATAACCATCGTCAGATATATCTGTGAGCTACCACAGGAATTACGATTTCTTTTTAATTGTTCAAACACATATTGTTTTTGTCAGACATAAATATAAATTATTAAAATATATAAATATTTAAATAATATATAAAATATTAAATAAAATATGTAAATAATTTTATGAACATAAAACATAATGGTCATATAATTTAAGAGAAATTTTACCTGGTAATCTTCTCGCTTAACAAATGGTACATCCATATTGTGTGTAGAGGGGCAGATATCTTCATATTTTTTAGAAGTAAAGATATCAATACCAACTAAATGGACCTTGGCGTGACCATGTTTGCCAGTCTTAGATGTAGACATTTCTACTATCTTGCAAGGACGTGATTTCAACATCACAAAACCATTCTTTCGCAGTGCAGAGCATTGCATAGGATACGTCACAGACGCTCCTGCATCACCAGTTTCAAAATGGGTATCCTCTATATCAGCCATGTCTATTCTGAGTACTATAAGAGATAAGCAAAAAGTTTGTTAATACTAACCGCAAAAATTCAGAACTTCTAACACTAATATAAACTTATTAATATAAAACTTGAAAAAAAAAACTTAGCATCAATATAATTCATATAAATATGCTACATTGTGTTCAAATTGTTTTCAAACGTAAACATTTCATGTACTTTAAAAGCGATAAAGCTATTTTACAATTCTAAAAAATTGTCTCGGACAAACAGGTTAACCGATGACTATTGGAAATGAAGGTTCGGTACTAGTATTATCTGCGACGAAAGTGATCGGTAAAGATACGTTAACAAAACGCGATGAAATGTGTCTCTCTTATCTGCTCTTATTTAGATAAAAAGCAGTCCGGTAAAACGCGACAATTACGAATCAGTGAGCTAAAGATACCGCAACGTGATTACACCTGGACTAACAGTGTGACCACGTGGCGCGTCATCGCAGGGAGTTCGCGCAACGGCGAGAGATGCCGAGGCGGCGGATCGGAGTGCGATCTAACCAAAGACGTTCGCGCGGCGACGAGGACGACGAATAATGCGACTTTTACGACGTATTAACAAGCACCGGCTAAATTAAGGACGTGCGGAGTGTCGTTCCGTGACCGCCGTCGTCGCACACGGCGTATTTTTCACGCGTTGAGAAGATGCGACCGAACGGGGCGAATCGTGAACGGGCAACATTGCTCGGCACGGACCGTCATCGTCATGGCGCGTCAAGAACCGCCCCGGCACGTCGCGACCATGCGGATACACACCGGGCCGACATTAGCCCACGTATTCTCAATATTTTGCCGCTCGTGCAGACAATTACCACCATCGGACGAGGCCGAAAACGAGAACAGTTCGAGATACTCACATGGAACAAGATGGATACTTTAACCAGAAGACCGTGCTGCGCCTGCGCGCCACAAAATCGTAATAGGGGTTTACAACATCGACTGCACGGACGCTCTCGCCGGCCGCCGATGCGGTCGTGATGTCACACGGCACGCCATCACGCGGCACCGTCGAACATTCGAGTTTGGCGCGAATTCACGGTTGCGATGTCAACCAATCGCGTCTTTCGTCTGCTTTTTATAAAATTGTCTCTTTTCATGCGTACTTAAGTCGTGCTCTTACATGAAGGCCGAGCTTAAAATTATGCAGTACATAAGTGTAAAAAATATTGCATTGATGATCATCACACAAGGCAGATGTGGCTTTTTTTCTTTTAAATAACACACACTTATCAGTTACATTAATATTGCATTTTTTTATTCTATAAATATATAAACTGGCATCAGAACTTACTTTCATGCTAAAGGTATATATTGTCTAATATAATACAACAAACAAATTTTTTTAGCACGAAAGCAAGCTACAACCATCCACTGTCACATTACACAAAAGAATATTATATAAAAGTATATAAAACTATTCTTTATGTAGGTTCTTTGTGCAGATCTTTCGACTGTTCTGCTGTCTTCTCATCCATCACTTGCTTCTTTTGATTTGGTTCCCACAAACTATTTCTAACGAATCTCTTGGCGGCGTCTTTGTTCACACGCGGCATAAGCAGCTTTCTATCGCTAATTTGTTTCGCTCTTAGCATTGCTTTCTTTAAGCGTTCGTTCTCTGATTTGATTCTGTGCCTCGACGGGTCTTTTCCTGCAACAATCAGTTATGATTATCTTAAATACAAACACTGACGTTCTCCAAATTGATACCTTCAGCTCGCAAGTACATCCAGAAGAGACTGTTGAAACTGTACGATAACAACAGCTTGTAATTAATTTTGTCGGAATTCGACAGCTTGTCGAAGACCGAAGGATCGCTGATCAATTCCACCATGTCCTGGATTTTAAACGCCGCTTCGCCGAATTGTTGCAATCTGGCAATCAAGTTCTCGTCGTGCGAGAGTTCTTCGAAATCAGCGTTCATGGCGTTTCTTTTATCTTTCACAAGTAGTTTAGTAATTGAAATATCGCGTGTTTTACACAAGTAACATTTGATATAATGTTACTATCAATTTTCGAAGTGTTTTTTAACACCCGTTTTATTTCTACTACATACGTTGTTTACACATAACAACCTCTCACTTAAATCTCAACTTGATAAAAAGATAATCGCTATCTCTTTGGGTTAGGTGTTGGGTTTAGGTTTTAACGAGCGCATGTGCACGAGAAACGTCGCGATAAACATGAAAAATACATTGATTTAGATTACTCTAGATTTAGTAAAATGGCGTACATTTGTAAGCTTGTAACTAGAAAACCAGATTTATTAGTGGATATCAGATGTAGGGACATTACAACGCAGCCAATCGGATTCGTGACACCTCATCTTTTGCATTGCGAGTCATGTTTCTCGACTGCAATTTGCTGCTTTATTCATGGTAAAAACCGCAAGGAGAAAATTCGGACGCCGACATTTTACTGCCTCCATCTCGGCGACGCTTTGTCCGACTTCGCGCGGTTCATTCCGGGTCTTCTCGTAGAACGGAAGTAGACGCAGGTGAACGAAAGTTGTTGGAATCGAAGTTTGCTTAATACGTCGATCAAGTTCAACTTGTCACATGTGCCAAACAGATTGAGAACTTGACAGTGATCACGTTTTTTGTCGCGACAAAAAAATCAAGGCTACGCGGCTCCACCAGGTCTTTGACAAGGTAAGCGTCTACTTTATTGTTGAGTGTGAGATATCGAGGAGTATGAAAACAAGAAGAGTATCGAAACGTGCAGCCATTTTTTTTATTGCTCGTACAAAATTAGCGACGTCTCCGTACAGATTCTTATAAGCAGCCTTTAATTCCCTTTCTCAAAATATTTCGCATACGGAGTCTGGTCCAGCAAGCCTAAAATATATGCACGTTGGAACAAAAAATTGCCACATCATCAAATGTACTGTATAAAATATACTTACATACGCAACAATTTATGAATTTTAAAGAATTAGAGACTTGATAATAGTTTTCTGTATGTTTCTAACTTTTTTTCCACAGATTATAATATGTCCAACATTTAATTAATGTTCTCTTTATCGCACTATTTTTTCCACTTATTTTTATCTCTCTTGAAACATTTACAAAATGTATCATTGCATTGATTTGATCAGGGAAACTTTGATTGCAAAAATAATCATGATATATATTTATGTTCCACAGTTATAGTCTATGTATATGTCATGTATGTTGTAAATTTATTCTGTCCATAGACTATTGACGCTGTATCCACTACAGCCACTTTCCCTTTCTCTCTGTCTTGATCATCGATAACTCATAACCATGAGTTACGGTTACAATAAGTACAGGTTTGTCTAATTGATCACAAGCTAAATAAATAGAGCTTTTATACATAAAGATGCAAGAATACATTAAGATACAGAATATAGGAAAAAAGAATATGAATTAAACAAAATAAAATTGCAAGTGGAATAAGTAACATATGTAGAAAATGTAATGATAAATCTTTGAAACTTTCTGTAGTTCCAGCATGAGTTCCCGTGGTCGTGGATTTGGTTCTCGTGGAAGTAGCTCTTATAGAGGACGAGGTGGTGGAGGTAATGACTGGAGTAGTAGTTCACCAGGAGGAAATATGTCTAGTAGAGGAAGCTACTCGTCTTCTAGAGGTGGCAGATTTAAATATTCAACAACTAGCTATGACTCCAGATCAAAGTACAATTCTGGTAATTTTTTTTGTGCAATAGATACATGAAAATATTTTCAGTAATAAGTAGATATAATGTTGCTAATTAATTAATTAATTGATAGGAGGATCAGAAAGATATTCAAGCAGAGGCGGTCGCGGAGAGCATTCTAACAGTTACAAAAGACCTCGTGTAAGTATGCAGAAAAAAAAAAAAAATAGAGATCTCAAATGCAGCTTGCTATAGCACTAAATATGTTTTGATAGGATTCCTATTCAGCAAGAGATGATCATCGATCTTCTAGCGAGTCACGCAAAAGGATGAGAAGTGATTCCTATCAGGTACGTGTCTCTTCCTTCATCCCCTGCTTTCCTATACCTTTCATCTGTTCCTCCGTAAGATAATTAATAATTTAAGCAAAACAAAAGTTATATAAATAATGTTACCAAATTAATTATTCTGAAATCATACAGCTATAACAATTCCATAATAGTTGAAAAAAGTTTTTAACGGGAGTTTTAAGTACATGTCTATCTTATTTGTAAAACTGATAAAACGATGGTCCTGAAAGTTTAATTACCTATTCACGTTAAAAGCATACGCCATTACATCGTGCATTGTTACACAAAGGGATAGAAAATACCTTCAGGACACTCGTAATGTAAGATAAATTGGCATACTTTAGGCAAAGAATTCATAAGTTGTCATAATTTCCTTTCAAGCGACGCAAACCAACGGCTTCTCGAACACTCATTCTTTTTGCCGTGGGGCGCAACTGCGACGAAACAAACTACGAAAACTGCAAATTATTAAAAGATGAAAATACCTAGATGGTAAATATAAAATGTTACATGCCACCCGCCGCATGTGGTCGTGTACGTTAAAAAAAAAAAAAAAAAGTTTGAAAGCTGTTCTCATAAAATCAAAAAGGATTAAAAACAAACCGAACTGAATTGATGTGAATGCATACATGCAGGCCACATCACGTTATTCTCCCGATTGTAGAGCAGTAAGCGCAATTAAAAACTACTTTGCGATAACAGTGAGAATAATAAAGAAATTAAAAAAACAAAAAAAATATAATAGAACAAAAAAAAAAAAAAATAATAAAAAAAAAAATAATGCACGACATCTTCAAGCATCGTCTTATGGAATTTTTCATGAAAATATATCATCCGTATACTGTGTGCAAAACAAACGTCTCTAAATTATATCGAAAGTTACGAAAAACCACAGGAGTACATTTACATATTCGTAGACCTTTCCAATCGCATTAGGAAACAAATGATGGAAATGCTGGAAGTAAAATGCTTGGAAAGCATTCATATATTCAGGGGAATATGACAGAGAAATGAATATACGGATGTATATACGTATATGTGAAATATCTATCATTATTCTCAAGTTGCAACCAAGCATGAATATTTACGAGAAATTATCTACATAGAGACAGCTTTGTGTTACTTTTGTTCAATATATTTATATCGCCTTTGTGTCTGAAAGATTTGACGCATCACGAGAGAAAGTTTCTTGCACGTAACGATACGATTGTTAGCGACTAAATAAAATGTAATTTGATTAAGTTGGAAAGGTCTAACGAGAACATTACTACTACGTGTCACATATGCACCGTATATAGAGAGACAAAATCTGTTTGTTAACTGAAGAAAAAAAACGAGCGCTGCTACTATTCCCACGATTGCAAGTGTTATGTGAACGAGATTAAAATGAATTTTTTGCAATACAGTTACGTGAGGTTACATAGAGCAATGAAAAGACGTTTAGGTTGATTCTCTTGATATTTAGGGAAAATCAAGTTATATATAATGGATTTACAGACAAAAAAAAAAAAAAAAAATAGAAACGTAGTTAGTTAGCAGTTTAACCAATCGGTCGATCACTTGATCAATCAGTCAATCGTTGATCAGTGTCAGTCGGTTGGTCAATCGATTGATTAGCCCAGTTGGACGGTAGCAGTTAAGAGTTAAGCTATATATAAGTAATAGAAAGATCCAGAATAAACAAAAGGATAAACGGTAGGAAACAGAATAAAAGATACATATAATAAAAAATATGTACGTAGACTAAAATATAAGAGACAAGAGATGAAATGTGAAAGAGAGAAATACATGGAAGGAGCACAATTGAATTTGATTTGGCAGGGTGGAGGTAGCGGCTCACAAAGGTATTCGTCGTACGGAGGATCATCCGCATCAACGACCTATGACGATAATAAGGGATCATCGTCGTCCGGTGTGTACGAGGACAAGAGACAGAGCGAACGCGCATCGTCCTATCATCGTTCCGAGGATCGTCATTCTGCCTCACGCAGCTACGCACCTCCGCCGCCTCCACGGATTAGCGAAATGGCGCCACCCCCGACTCAGAGATACGCCTCGAGTCGCGGCAGAATATCGCATCAAAACTCAAATTACCGAGGTCGCATTTCGACCCGCGGCAGCAGTGGCAGAGGGGGTGCGTTTCATCGCGTGAGTTCTAGATCGGACGTCGTTCTGGCTCGCAAGCGTTCTCTTCACTCGCTCGACTATCGTCGAAAGATGCTAGGCTCACGCTCACGAGACAGCTACATCCAACGTATGCGCTTGAACACTTCCAAACTGCGCAGGAGGTAATTTATTAATACAGTCACTCTTACCACAATCGTATATGCGAATGCTATCCTCGTAGCCTGTGCTTACTTGTTCTCCCTCGAAGAGTCGGTTCGACTCTACAGATCGACTTTCGTTTCATGACCTGAGCGTCACAAAACGAATGATAGAAAAATCAAAACTTAGACGAAAATCTAAATATATATATATATAAATATACCTGTGTGAAAAAAAGTAAAATAATTAGATTGATACAAAGTCAAGATACAAAACAAAGTCCCACGAAATATATATTCCGCTGCTGAGAAAGAGAACTTTTTACAGGGTTCTAATAAAGAAAACAATGACGACACGTATATAAGCGCAATACGTGTAATAACTTAGATACGAGAGCTACTAAACTAATCGTATTTTATTCGTCGTAAGATATAATTCTCTTTAGAGTTTACATACGTAGAGCAGCATGACTGTATTAGTCGCATAATAATTTTTAGCACGACCGAATTTGCGAGGAAAGTCAGAACGCGAGAGAGGGAAAAACCCAAAACAAATAGTAAACACTACTTTTAATGTACAATACAAAACGCAATATTTATATTTTGGGACATAAGACCGATATTAAATCGATGCTATCGTGATATTTGCTACGTATCATCTATCAGCAAGTTTTGCTTGATGATACAACGAAAGACAGTGGAGCCCAAAAAACAAAAATAAACGAAATGAAAGAAAGTAATAAATCAAAACACAATTGATATGTCATTAGTAGCGGTACTACTAGGCTAGCCGGAAGTAAAAAGGACTCCGGATCGGGAACCAGCGTGAAGGACAAGGATAGAGAAATGGCCAAGGCCATAAATGCGGAGTTTTCTGACGATGATGAGGAAGAAGATGATAATAAAAGCAATTGGGACGAAGAAGAGAAGGTAATTCATATGAATCGATGAAAACCTATGCAAATAAATTGCTTTATATCGCTGCATATAGTTTTAAGATGTGTATAGTTTTTTCGAATAAAATTTTGTATAAATAAAACTTGCTGCGTTGACTAACAATTCATTCAATCAAAATGTAGACACACGAACGGGATGAAGAAGAAGAAGAAGAAATGGAAGATGACGAAGATAAGAAGAAGAAGGAGGATAAACGGAAAAAGGAAAAGCAGGATAGAGAACGACAACATACCGAAGACGAAGAGGAAAAAGATGATGATATCAAAGAAGAAGAGGAAGGTCAGAAACAAGAGGTGAGTTATTTTTAGCTTTAGTACTGCTTACTTTATTTACTGTCTTTTTTATCTATATACAAAAATTTTATTGGACTTCTAGGAAGACGACGCTGATGAGGAACGGGGCAAAAGTGAAAAGACGGATCGTGATAGAAAAGCAAGTTCCGAAGAATTGCCGAGCAGACGGGACGGCAGAAAATTCATAAAATTGAAGTGTCCACATTGCGCCCATCATAGCGTGACCTTTAAAGAATACTCGCTTCATCTATTCTCTGGGCGTCACAGCGCGGCTATGAAACGTATTGCGGCTCGGCACAAGGCGACTCTCACACGTATGAGAGTCGTTCAGCGGCAGGAACAGAGACGCATCGAGGCTCGGGATGCAGCACGCGGTACATTACCCTCGCGTACTATGTTCTGCGCCATTTGCAAGTTGAATTATCGGTCTTTGAAAGCCGCTCATCAATTGTCCGAATCGCATCGTCAAATGAAACGATTTCTCACGCCGTTCTGTCGTGTTTGTCGCATTCAATTCCGTTCTCCGATGTTTTTCGAAACACACATGTGTTCTCTGGATCATATTAAGGTGTGATAACATATTACTTCTCGATATTATTGATTTTCGATATACAATATAAACGTAATTTAATTGATTATATTTCCTTTTTTTTGTTTCATCAGAGAAAGAGTGTGCTGAGAGATAGGATAAACGGAGATGGAAGTGGTGAACAGGAAGCGGATTCGAGTGCACCCGAAGAAGACGAGAAAGAAATGAATCTTGATAATTTCATGATAACTTTGGATTCTGTAGGCGATGTGGACGGTATGCAAACAAGTATTTTTGTAGTTTTTCAATTTTTTTTTTTTTTTTTTTTTACGTGAGGGAAATGCCTACGCATTCTTTGGTCTCTGGGGAAAAGTCAGGGGTCACAATCGAACGCGTTGTTGGAGGGCCTCTCTTGTTGAACTTTGTCGCGATCTCGCGCTTTTTAACTGACACCTCGAAAAAGAGATAGGGACTGTCCCGCTGCCCCAACTCGTGGAGCCGTGTGCGGGTCAGGACCCTCACCCTGACCTGTCACGGCTCTTGACAAACAAAGTCAAGTATATTAACATACTTTATATTCGTTAAATATACTAAACATCTTATTTGTTTTGCAATTGGCCTTGCTCTTTTCTTTTGTATTTACAAAACAAACGTTTCTACAACCTTTCTTTGTATTGCGTCTTTTCTAAAATTAATAATCGAATATTTGACATATTGCAATTTTATTTTACTGTTATTTACAGGTGACGAGGAATCTAACGATAAAAAGAAAGAAAAATCCGAAGGCGAGAGTCCGAGTGAGACAGAGAAAAAGACGAAAAGCAAACAGATGATAAAAGTTGGAGCGGAATACATAAAACGCGTTGAAGTGCAATATTGTGAACTGTGCAAGGTCTATCTGCCGCGTACCGAGAATTCTGAAAGAGCTGTTGCTCTACATTGTTCTACTCGTAGTCATCTGAAACGGTACGTATTGATACAACGGTACGTATTAATTAACAGCATCAGCGTACCGATATATGTAATACATTTTTATTAAACAATACTTGTAGTCGTTGTGCACGTAAGTTTTGTTCTTTTTAGGTACGTGCGGGACAACGATGACAAGGCGCTTAGACGTCAAGCCGAGAGAATACACTTGCAATCGTCGTCGTCCTCGTCGGCGAACGTGAATTCTACCAGTTCGGCCGTTAACACGCCGGAAGTTACCAAGACTTCTCCTGTAAATTCCGAGCCGCAAGTATCGACAAGTATCACGCCAGCGACGGCTACGGTTGACAATAACAGTGTCAACGATGTGGAATATATTAAAATCGATGATGACAAGTCGAACAGCATGGAGTCCGAAAAGAATGCGAAAGAGAATAAGAATAATCAAGGCGACGAAGACGACGATGACGATTACCGTGCTCACGGCGTTGACAAATTGAATTGGGACGACGTCGATAAAGATCTAGGTGACATTCTGAGAGAGAGCGAAGCGGGCGCGTCGAAATCAAGCGACGACGAGGATTCGCGCTACGATCGTTTCCGCAATTCAGACAAAAAACAACAGTCCGCAAAAGAAAAAGAGAACACGAAGAATGAGAGTGACGATAAGAATGGTAATAGTAAAGCTAAAGATGCAAGAATTACGATCGAGAAGATAGATCTATAAACTCCGCTATGAGCTTCTTGATCAATGTTTACTTTGTTTGATCTATTTTCTTCATCGGTATTTATAAAAATATCACGAAGTTTGCCAAGATTTATCATATTTCGATGTTTTCATCACTTTCAAACCAAGCGAACATAATAGATATACATTATTAATAATGATCACACATCTGCTTGGTTCCTCGAAGACAATTTCTACGTAATTATATATTTTTCACTTTATGAATAAGCTTCATTTGCAAGTTGCTACAATTAATGTGTCAATTACAAAAGCATTTAGTATTGTCAAATTTTGCAACTTCTGATTTGTATATTGATTCAAATATATATATATATAATATTATATATATTATATATATGTACACTCATATACACTAAGTACTGCGCCATATATAATTGTTTTGCAAGAATTTGGTGTGAGATCATCGTAAAAATCGTAAATATAATTAATTCTATACATATATTATAATATCTGAAAAATTTGACTACACAAGATTCACAATCTTTAGTTGTTAGCAACATAACGAAAGACACATGAGCGATGCGCCTTGTGAGAAAAATATAAATTTAATGTATGGACTATTGTATGTAGGTTATAATAAATTTACCATTCTAGAGAAGTAACAACTCGGAGAAGTAATATAATAACTCACGCTTCTCACACACGCCTTCCTGAATTGAATCTTAATTTTATTACAGACAAAATGAAAAAAATGTTGATTCATTCTTATTATTAAATTTCTATTATTGAATGTGTATTTTTTACTGAACCGAACAGTGACTCAGAGCTACAAGTGACGAGGAAACGATATTCCGAAGTGAAAAAAAGAAAACAATTATTCAACTTAATAGTGCAGATGACAAGATGTTTTATATGTTGAAAAAAGTTATATTTTGAACAAAGGAAGGATTTACTGATAAATAAAACATTCACACACATATATATCTTACACGAAGACTTTGTTCTTTTATATTAAGTAATATTTTCAATATTTTACATGTTACAACAATGTAATCAATTTTGTTAGAAAATTATCGCGATTTCAATCCTTTTTAGATTCGTAACAAAATGGTAAATCAACTTGCAAGGTATTACATAAAAGTCAGCTCTACAATCACTCGAGATGGTTTAAGTTTTTTTTGTCCTTCCTATTATATGAAAATGTACGAAGAGAATCTCCTAACAGAGCGAGAGTATTATGAGAGTATATATATCATGTTGTGAAAAGGGAAGCGCGAATTTTTTGATCAGATATTGCGCATTTTCACTGGCAAGTACTAAAAAGGAACTATTTTCTCGAAGCGCACAAAAATACGAAGAATAAATATTAAATAACAAATTATAATTATTGAATATCTAATATGTACAAAATTACACGTAAAATAACTTCCGTTATTGCTATTACAAAACAGATATTAAAGCCGTACGTATGTTCCCTTCAAATTTACAACATATCTCTCTACGACAAGAATGCTGAGAAGATAAATCAACATTTTTAATGGAAATCTTTCAAAATCAATCAGTAAAACATAACGTTGGTGAGATACACGTAAGTTATCAATGTATATCAATTAACAAATCAAATTTCTCAATAATTATCATTTTTTGATACTAAAAATGTCTCAAAGTAAAAATGGTTTATAATTTAATAAAAAATAAATATAATGGCTTACACACATATAAATTAATTTTTTTGAAGGGAACATAAATTTTTCTACTGTTTTTCTCTACGTTTGTTTCTGGTGCCCGTTCTACGCAGGAAGACTCATATTCTGGTTTAAGATTCAATTAAAAAATTTGCCATACAAAAATATACTCTTCAAAAGTTTAACAGATCCATTCTACAGCTATGGGACACCTGGCAAGCAAATGGAACAAGTTCAAGGATGATAATGCAATGTTAAAATGTCTCGGCGTCGTCGCAATTGCGCGTGTCGTGCCCGAACATCTCACAGTTTTCGCAATACGGCCTCTCCACGGATCGCTTCTTCGGGGACTTCGTCGGTCTCTCGGCGTTTTCAGAGAAATCCTGCGCCTGCCGAGGACAGTCTTCGGTCTCGTGCAAATCGAACTGATCGCAAATATCACAGAACATACGGGGCGCGGCCGTTCGTTTATCCAGAGTGCTACGAGTGTAATCCTCGGCTTCGTTGGCGGGAACACCCATTTCGAGTACTTCGATCTTGCACTTCAGCTTCTCGTTCTTACGTTGCATATCAACTATCACGGAATTGAGAAAATCTATCTGACTCTTCGCGGTGTCGTTTTCTTCCTGCAGTTTCGCGACGTCGATGTCCATCGCGATGATGTGTTGCTTCATGTCGCCCATCCCGTCGCAACTGTTCTTCAGATTTTCGTGCGACAGCTTCAACTGATTAGTCGCGTCCATCCACTTCGCGGTGACTTGTTTGTTCTCCTTCTCCAGGCGACTCAGTTCATCCAGAAGTCGTGTCTCTTCCACCTTGGCAACGTTCAACTTTTCCAGCAGGTTCTGCATATTTTTGTTCACTTCCTTCTCATTCCTCTCCATTGCTCTCGCTAGATCGTCCGATTTTATTTCTTGCTCTCTCAGCTGCTTCTCTAGCGCGTTCACGGTGTTCTGTAGCTCGTGAATCCGCTTGTTCGCACCGCTCAGCTCGGTCTGCTTCAACTTGATTTCCTCATTCCGCGATTCCTGCTCCGCTTTGATTCTTTCCACTTGCGCGTCCTCCAAAGCTTTGATTTCTATTTTTAATTTATCAATAGCAGTCTCTTTGTCAATTAAATCTACTTTCTGCTTATCTACAACGTCTTGCGACGATCGCAACTTTTCCTCAAGCTCTTTATTTCGCCTATTTATATCCTCGATCTCCCTTTGTCTAATCGCGACTTCGCTCTCCAAGGAATTTCGCAGTTTCAGCGTTTCTTCTTCTTTGGAAGTTTCTGATTCTTTTATCTTAACTTCTATTTCCGCTCGCATTTTCTCTTTTTTATCCACTTCTTCGCGCAAACGTGCCAGTTGGCTTTCTAAGGATTGTACGTTGGTCTCCAAAGTAACCCTGGCTTCAGTCAGTTCGCTTATTGTGCTTTGTTTCTGTGTGATCTCTACTTGTGCGTTCTTGAGTTCGTTACTGTTACGAGTATTCTCTTCTTTCATAGATGAGATAGTAGCGTTTAATTCGGCTATTTGTGTCTGCGATTTTTCCGCTTCCGCTTTCGCCTTCGATGTTTCGTCACTCTTATCTCCAATCGCCTCTTCCGCGTCTTTTAATTTGCTTTTCAGTTCTTCGACTGTAGCAGTCATAGCGTTCAAAGATGTGATCAAGTTCTTATCGGTCGTTTCCTTATCGGCAGCTAAGGCATCGTTAAGCTTTTGCACTTCTGATAACTTGTTTTCCATCTCCTGAAGTTTCGAGTCTTTTTTCCGAATCGTATCTTCCAATTTGAGCGAATCCTCCTTCTGAGTATTCAATTTCTCCGTCAATTCCTCGATCGACCATCGATCCGCGCTTTGAGCAGCCTCCAATTTGGAATTTGATTTTTTCAAACTTTTCACTTCGTCTCGCGAGGCTGACAATTCGCTTGACAACTCGACGATATTTTTCTGCAAGGAGGATATTTCTTCGTGAGAACTTCGCAAGGTATCGCATTCTCCTTGAAGATTAGCAATTTCGGTTTCTTTCTTCGCCAATTGCTCCGCAAGACGCTTGACCTCATCAGACTTTTCGTTCAAATTTTTCTTCACGCCTTCACTTTCCGTCAACTTCGACAACAATTCGTTCTCCTTTCGTTCGTATTCACGTATCTTTTCCACGTAATCTGCATTTGACTTTTTAGCGTCTTCTATTTGAGACTGTAAACTTGACTTTTCCGCGTTCAATTGCTCGACTAACGCTGCACTCTTGTTTAATTCCGTCTCGATATTGGATAATTTTCCTTCCGTTTGTTTCAAACTGGTTTCTCTTTCGAAAATCTTCTCGCGAGCTTCGTCAAATTCCTTCTCCTTCTGTCGTAACTCTTCGTTGTATTTCGACAGCTGTTCCGACGAATCAGCAGAACTGCTAATCGCGCTCGCTACATCAGATTCCTGTAAATTTGCAGGTTAAACAATTAATCTCGCGAATTTTTTTTTTATCAATACATATCCTTAACTTTTAATTAAACACCAACCAATTTTTCTTTCTGCAGCGAGAGTTGTGATATTTTTTCTTCCGCTCTTGCGATCTGTTGATTTAAACTCTGCACATTCGTTTCGAACACACGAAGTTCGCTCTCTAAGTTAGTTTTCGTTTGCTCGGATAGTGTGAGAGCATCTTGCAATTCTGAAAGATTCAAACTTCATGTTATATCTTATGAGATCTTACACACAAAATATACAATAAAATATATCTTACCTGACGTCTTCTCGAGAAGATGTTTAATCTCCTCGTCTTTACTAGCTATAATAGCTTTCAAATCGGCGATGTCTTTCTCCAGTTTGGCAAGCAGCAGAGTTTTCTGTGCGACATCCGCGTTTATCTCGTCAATACACTTGACTTTGTCGTTGATCTGCGACTCGAAACGTTTAGTTATTTCTTCTATCTGCGCCGTGGTAGCGCTTCGCAGTTCCGCGAGTTCTCTGTCCTTTATTTTCAGTTCCTCGTTCAATTTGTTTAGTTGCGCGGTGGATTTCTCTTCCGAAGCGATTAAGATGGCTATATCTTGTTCCTGAAATGAATGTGCGAATTTGCGCAACGCGGAGATAAAAATCATACAAGATGATACATTTTTCAACGAGATATAGAAAAGAAATGCTCACCAACTTTTGCTTCTCGTTAATAATTCTAACATTGTCGTCACTCTTCGACTTGTAATCGTAAATTTGTCTTGACAATACATTGTTGTTTTCTTCGGCCAGTTTGAGCCTCGTACTTAATTCTGCAAAATATATTCGCAACACATATTCGATAAAACTCTACATCGTCAACATGGTTTTAAATATAATCCGATTTTTTTTTCTATCTTTACAGAACGAACCTTCTAATTTTTTTAGAGCGTTAATCAACTCCTCGTTCTTCTTCTTGCAGAGTTCTCGTTCAGCAGCTAATTCAGTCAGCAGTCTTTCGGTTTCGGACGCTTTCTGACTGAGTTGCTGTGAAACTTCGTCGATCTTCGAGTCCTTCGTACGCAACTGTTGTTCAAAAGACTCTGAAAGTTCATGAATATGCTTAACGTTCTCGGCTTTCAGGCTCTCCAGAGCCGCGTTCTTCTGCTCCAACAGCGCTTTCTCGTTTCTAAGCTCTTCGGTCTTTACCTGGATCAATCGATCTTTCTCCTCGATCTTTTGTCGATATTCGTTCAATAACGAGTCTTTCTCGCTCAGACTTTCCTTCTTCATCGTCTCGATCGTTTCCTTCGAGCGTTTCAATTCGTCGTTCAATAAACTCGTACTTTTGTCAAATTCCTGTTTCATGGTTTCTACCAATGTTTCTCTGTCCCGCAAACTTTGTCTAACAGCTTCCAGTTCCTTCTCCAAACGATTCTCGAATTCCTTGCGCGTCGTGCTCTCTTGCTGCGTTTTGCTCAATAGAAGTTCCAGTTCCCGAATACGATCCACACTTTCAGTCACGAGGCTCGATTTCTCTTGCACCTCTTTCTCCAGACTAGTTTTTATTTCCTCCAAACTTTGGTTACGACTTTCTAGATCTAAGGAAGACGAAAGAGAGAGAAAGGGAGAAAGAAGTAACAACGAAAATCGCACACAGAGCTTAATAAACTAGAATATATTTTTTAAACTTTGATCATGCGCGCGCAGAAAATGTCCTGAGTACCTCGAAGCTGAGAGTTCTGCAAGTTCGTCACGGAACTGATTTCATTACGCAGCCGCGCCAATTCTTCTTCGGCTTCGAACAGCTTGATGCTGTCGCGTTCCATCTGAACGGAGCGCTCCCGCCGCTCCTCCGCGAGTTCTTCCTCGAGCTCCTTGATCCTGCTTTCATTTACAGTATTTATGACCTGGTACGATAAGGGCAGTTGTTTAGTATTTAAGGGTTGAGATCATACATAGCGCGTTTCGAGCGTCAACGTGTGTGTAATTACTTCCTTAACTACAAAAATTACGAAACAACCAGATAAAAAGCATTTTTTTTTCTTAATGTGCGCAATAAAGTTCACATCTAAATTGTTACGTGAGTACGTAAGTATTCACATAACGATTTAAAAGTATATAAAAAGTATTTAAAAAAAAACATGTCAAAATAATTTTTTACATTAGTTTACCTTTCACTAATTAGGGAAATAATAAACATATTAACGCTTGAATACGTTAGAAAAATAAAAAGCACACTGACAATGAGATAAATACGCCAAGCGCGACGTGATATTATCGAAGGTGTGAAAAAACTCATGTTTCTTTTTCGGGTATAAAGAGCGAAAGAAAAGAGAAGTAAATAAATAAATAACGATACAGCGTGTGCCCAATTTACAGAAAGCATATTATTCAATTTTGCCAATAATATGTACACAATAAACAAGCGTTCAAAGAGATTATTGAAATTAATAATATAAATAACTTTCTCATGTTAAAAAAAAGCAATCGCAAACACACAATTACAATGCATTTTAATAAATAAATAAATAAACATGAATAATAATGAATAAATAGAAAGTATATCACGCCTACTATGAGAATTTCTGTAGCTGTGTGTATGTCTTTGTGCAGAAGAAGCGTGACAATTCGCGCGAAGCGTATAAATTCATAGATTTGTGTTGTTAAACACGAAAATATACGCGCGTTTCCTACAGTCTGGCACGCGATGGATAATATATAACAACGTCTCCCCCGAAATACAACAATACAGTCCAATATTTTCTTCCCACATGTTAGTGGAAATATAACCGGCACATTTTTATTAGTCAGCAAAAGCGTTTAAGGTTTTTTTGTCCATCATTTTCAGACAAATTTCTGACGGAACTCTGTGAAGTGCGACGTAACGCAAAATGACATGGCTAGAGTGATGATTACACAAGCGGTGCCGAAATACTGCGTCAATCCTTCGAATCCTTTCCCAAACCTTCGGATACTCACACTTTGCTCAGATCTTTCTTTCTGAAAATAAAGGATAAAGTACGCCGGATTAACCGTGGAACGTGTTCACCATTTGTTTTTTTTTTTGGGTTTTGTTTCCTAAAAATATCCAGATTCAGAGTTTACTCGAATAAAAATCTCTCGCTAAAGCTCTCGCTACTAAAAAAAGGATACAACGAATCTCTCGACGTTTTTTATTATGTTAATTAACTAATCGTTGTAGCTAAGCATATATTTTGCTGTAACTTACATGACCCGCCACCGTTATCCCGCATATACTGGCGCCTTTATATGACAGAAGCTTGTTCAATACTTGTCGAAAATGATCCCTAACTCTCCCAAATACTTGTGTTACGAGATATTGAATTTTGTATTTTATTAAATGCGAACAAAGGCGTATTTTTAAACAAATCAGGAAGAAATAACATAAAATCAAATGTCTTTGAATATTACATCCGTATTCTCGTTACATTGCGGAGAAATGATAAGAATTACATACTTACCGACTTATTCAATACTTGTCGTATTTAATTAATGATTATACACGCTTGTGAATCGGACGTATAATCGCATATACAATTAAATATGCGTATAATAAAACCATGTGTACCTGTATGTCATCCTTATTCACGGATTCCTCTTCAAAACGAAACAGGAGATCCTCGCACTTTCGTTTTTCCTCTTCCAGTTGTAGCACCAACGCGCCTTTCTCGTTAAGAAGTTTGGTGACAGCAAGTTCCGCCTTTGTGACCGCTTGCTGCATCTCCTCGCGGTACTAAACACCATCAACGATGAGTAAATAAAATAAATCAAATATACATAACAAGGAAATTTTTAGATACTCTTAAAGACAAGATTATAAAAATTTCACTGATTTGTCAATATTGATTAAATTATTTCATCGATGATTAGAGAACTCGAATATTGAAATAAATAAAACAGTGAGGAACAAACAAGAAAAAGCGCGATATATTTCGCGCAATTTTGCATTTTTGATCTTCTGTTTCAAAAATTCATCCATCACCGACGATTTGATACATGGACGTCACGGATATCTACCTTTTCATATTCTTGTTTGATCGACAGTGCCGATTGTTCCGCTTGATCAGCTTGATTCGCCGCTTTCGTGACTCTTTCGCGTTCCAGGTCCCGCTCTTTTCGCAGGAACTCTATTTCCTGCTGTTTCTCTTTCAAAACTTCCTAAAAATACGAGCCGGATTCCAACTTAAAAAAAAATCTAACTATGCAAAATTATGTAAATTTTAATTTATTAACGGTTGGATTATTTTTGTAGTTTTCGCACAATAAAAATAATCTCCATGCAGCATGGTATAAATTTGCTTAAAAGACGACGACGACGTTCTGACAACAACACACGATTAGCAATACAAATCGACGATCAACATTTTACATCGTATTATCCGACAGCGAGTCTGATTAATCGACTTGATGATGCCGGTCGTCATTTCCCCGCCAACGCAGACATCGGCCGTTCGATTTACGTCGCGAACTATGTCGCAGAAAATTCTCGGGACAAGTTAACTGAAGAATACTCGGAATCGAACATCTCGCGTGAGAAAAAAAACGATACAGGAAGGATAATCGTTTATCGAAGCTACAGGAGAATGTGAGGAGAAAAGAAGAGAGGATACAGGAATTTATTAACATTTATATATACACAGATCGCGACTATAACAATTACAAACTCCAATGCGACGAGAGAGATATATAACAATAAATAAATAAATAAAAACGCAAACGGCGATCGTTAATTAATGATCGCCCGGTCAGATCTTGCTAATCATCTAATGAATATATATAAAACGCACAGTCGGCGGAATCGCTTCTAATCAACGAGAATATTAATTAACCAAGAACTATTAGTTATGATCTCACCTGCAGTGACCTATGTGCAGGTGTCGACGTGCGCATGCCAGGCCTCTGGAATATCGGAAATGCAACAGAAACAACAAAGGAAAACAAAATAAATAAATAAAAAAACAAGGTATCGTGCAACATAATCTTAACGGTACTGTTGGACTTTTTTAAAATCAAGATTAACAATCACGAGGTTCACGCACTTGTTAAGATACAAATTTCCATTAAAAAAAAAAAATCAGTATTGTTAAATAAAAAATAGGCTGTCTAAACGAAAGCAGCGAGCGGTAACTACAATTTACGGAATCAACCCTTAAGCTCAGGAAAAGATAAAAAAAAAAAAATGGATACACACAGATGATTGTTTTTTTTTTTTTTGTTTAAATAATTCTTTAAAGAGAAGAATGAGCCTGAGGGTTGATCATCAGCACGTCTCAAGAATAAAAACAACAATATTCTACAACTAGGTAATAGTTTGTATAATACGGCGGGCTTTGCGATCTCAGTTGCGCATATCCTCCGTCCTCTCATTCCGGCATGGTGAATCTTACCCTCGCCGTGGTGTTCGTCGTGCTCGTTCTAGTACTCGCGACGCTCGACGCGAGGCTGGACGCGAGCGATTCGCGCGAGCCGCTCTTCTTCTGCTGGAGACTAGAGTTGAGAGCGGCGCCGCTCGGCTTGTGCACGATGGATATGGACGGCCTCTTGTTGGACGGTGACCTCATGATCTTGTGCACGGGCGCGAACAGCCCGTGCTTGTTCGGGCACTCGAAGTATCTGGATCAACGGATGGGGGATTAAGTTTAGCTAGGAACTACCGGAACGCCGAATATCGCGGCGCTTAGAGAGAAGAGAAGAAGAGAGAGAGAGAGAGAAATCACGCGAGTTATGCACTGCCGAGCTACGCGACGAATCTCGATCATTCGAAGCGAGATGGTCATCCGAATCACGCGTCGAATTAAAACGCAGTTCTTGGGATTGTTGGGGAAAAAATCTGAACTGACGTACAAATAAGATAAATGTCCTAATAACCGAATATTATTTATTAAAGAAATAATTATAACAATACTTAAAGTTAGAAACTAGTGTCCGGTCATTGGGACATTTATCTTGTGACAATTTTTCTTCTTATTAGAAAAAAAGAGAAAAAAATAAAAATTAAATTTCTTTCTCACGGAATCCAAATGAATCAATAATGTAATACGATTTCTTCTGCTTATTTGCGCTTGATTGTCAACAGAATAATTCTTTAAATTTTACACGTGCGAGATATCATACGACGCGATCGGCGCGAAAAGACAAAACGTCTCCGCCGAGAGGCAGCTGAGGGTTTTCAAACGGGGGTTTGTCACTTGAAACGATCGCGGTATATTCAGGGGAGACGAAGGTGTTCGAAAGAAGGGATGGAAGCGCTTCCTCAGTTTCTTTTGTATGTTCGGAGGATGTGAAGAGAGACGGGAGAAAGGAGAGAAAAGATGCACACCTTTTGCCATTGACGGAGCCGTCGTTTTTGCCGATCGGCTCGTCCAGCTCCACGCCGCACCATTCACCCGCGGCAAACTCCGTGGTGCCCAGATACCTAAGCACGCCAGCTTTGCTGCCCTGGCTCGACGACACGATCACTCGCTCCCCTATCTTCAGCTCACCCTTCTGCGACATCGTCGAGGACAAACTTGTCGTTGATGCATCTGCGTTTACAAAGTTCGCAGCGAGGCGCGATCATTATTACACAGCAATTCACCGTCGGACGCGCGCGCGACAAATCACGGAAGAGCGACAGATTTTTACGAATATTTATTACATTTCAGTCAAAGTCGCTTCTCACAGAGCTTAAATTACACGTCTCTCGCGTTTCTACAAATGTAGGACATTTATTCTGATATTGTTTGCTGTGAATTTTTAATCTCACGTCCATTGTTCCGTGAGATAATTTAATTTAATTTCACCTCTCACATATACAAGGGAGAAGGAACGAAAGTATCGATTTATTGCATATTAGAGGATTAGCTTCTCCGTTCTACGACAGAAAAAAATGGGTGCAGTACAAGTCTGCATGCAAGGTGATTTTCAATGCCATTTTTTTTTTTTTTTTTTTTTTTTTTTTTTTTTTTATATAGTTGCCCTAAAAGGTTTGTTACTGTCTTCGTAGCAGCAATTAGCATAAAAATGAGCGTCGCGAACATGACGCACAATGTGTGCGATGGGACAAACTTAAATTAAATCGTGTTCTCATCGGCTTGCAAGCTGGCGAAACTAAACTACGTTTTCGCTTTTGAACATCGAATTATTTTGCAGTAGCGTGTCCCTCACAAGCACATCATCGCACTGCCGTAACTAAATTCAAGGTCTTTGTGCTGTTCTAACAAGCATATCTAACACACAGCGACTGCAATCAACTCTTTCCTCCTCCCCTTATTTCTCAAACGGTTAGTCAATTTTAACAAATCGTCGCCGAACAACATCTTAAACGGTACTTATTATTTGTACAACTAATTTTAAACTCTAAAAAATTTATCCTGTAAAAGGAAAGAAAAACATTATACACTGCGACAAAATTCGCGTGAATATTGTTTAGCAGCGTGCGGCGCTAATTCTGCGTGCAGGAGTCTACGGGCGGGGCGAGTATCTCTTGTAGCGATCCTTACTTAGAGACGGCGACATAGATTTGCTGAGGAGACCGCTTCGAGAGATGTCCGACGTCGGCGACGTGATCGCGCTCGTCTGAAGATCGTTCAGCGGTGACCTGGTGAGTCTGGTGAGTCTCGAGAATATTCCTCTCTTCGGCTCACATTGGAAATACCGGCTGCCAGCCACCGAGCCGTCGTTCTTTCCTAAGAGTTTAAGATCGAGTCTTCACTTCTTTCGCAAACACGTATCTTGATTTAGGATGATGATCGATTGGCCTTACCGATGGGCTCATCCAGGACAACTCCTGCCCAGTCCCCGGGAGCGAATTTGGTCTCGCCGATGTAGGCGATCGTGCCGGGTTTCGTGCCGCCAACCCATACCCGATCGCCGATTTTAAAGCTGTCCGTGTCCTCGGTCAGGACGACGCTCGTATCTAAACGCGGACATCGAAGAAACATCGGTTTTTTTTTTGTTTTTGTCTTAATGATAAACAACGCGATTTTTAACGTCACAAGTTTTCGGGACATTTGTTTTTGTCAAGATCTACAAATTTTATTATACGCATGCATGGATGACTCTATGAATGTACGGTAATCCAACGTGAAGCAAAACACATCACAATACACGATCACTACTGCATGCGCCAACATACTTACGGAACTAACATCTACAACTCGCGTGGATATATTTTTCATTGTTGTGATCCAACTTGGAACGTGATTGAACTTTGCTATGAAGGAGTTTCGGTTTCGAAAATTATTATTTCGCTAAGGAAACATATTTTACAATGTATATTCCGGCTCGTTTTTGTGATGCAAATTTTTTCAGCTGTTTTTAAAATTCGAAATCTTCGAAAACGCGGGGGAGGATGATCGCAAGTGCCACTTACCCGATCCTCTTCGTAAGCCAGCCTCGTTTATTTGACGGCCGTGCGACTCCCAGAGAGGTTCCATCTGATCTGTAGTGTGTTGTCATGCAAAATAACACAAATACGTGACACTAACGAAAAGAAAAAACTAACGAGACATGCTTTTTGCTCGGACATTTCGATTTAATTGAGCGATTTTTGTCGGTCAGTTTTAATCAATACGGTCAATTACCGTATTAACGATAATTCGCATGAAACAAAATTGTTTATGAACAATCAGTCCTTTCAAAGTCGGTGTGCGACTAATCTCGTCAGTGTGAGATCGTCAAGTTGATTATCGAATGCTAAGTCAATTACTGATTATTACGAAGCGAGACTTGTCGAGGAGAGATGCGACACAAAGTGGCTCAGCGTGAAAATCGATCGAGGCTTGATCCTGTAATTATTGTCGAGACAATTGATATCGGAAGTCGATCGCAATCGCATCAAGACAGAGTTATGTAAAACGTTGCGACGAGTCAGGGTGTGTTCAAATGACGCCGATAAGATCTTTTTTTTTTAGTGCAGCGTATGCGATGTGACGCGAGATATTTTTAGACGATCAAATTGCGCGTCAATTTATTTTTGACAAACTCTACGAGTAAAAAGCAAATAATAGACACAAAACTTTTATTTTATGTCAAATATTTATAAAATCATCTATTTCCACGAACGCAACGAGATGAATTTCATCTCTTGAATAAATTCTTTTCTTCCCGCTCGATCAAAGTCCAAGATTGCCACTCGTGTCCCGCGATTTCCCGTATATAGGAGCGACCTATGCGGCGATTACGCGTCGGCATCACACAAAGCTCATCATTCACTTCTCTCGCTAACGTTCTTCGAAGTGCACCGCGAAAAAAACTCCGCAAAAGGAATCACTTAAAGAATGTTCGGGTGACGCGTGGCGCGATTCGCGGCTTAATTGATTATTTATGAAAAAATGGTGGGCGGCGGCGCGTATACCTTGTTGTTGTAGTAGGTCGATCGCGTAGGTCGAAACCTCTGTTACGACGAGATGAAATCGCGATTACGCGGCCGTGACGTGATATCGGCGTATTATTATGCCGATTATATCGCGGGCGCAATCTGCATTAATGCACCTTCTTTTTTTACGCACCGCAGCGATTCGCTGCTACGCACAAGAAACCGACCGATGCTGCTCCTCGAGAGATGATAAAATTAAAACTGATCTGATCTTAAATGTAATAGACGTAAAACGGAATAGAGCAGATCTCTGATTAAAAAAAAAAAAAAAAAAAAAAAAACAATTTTTGTTAAATCAAACTGCGATCTTCAATTAAATTTCAGGCCGTGCGTTCAAGAGAGCTTTTTGTATCAAACTTAAAAAAAAACATGGCTCGCCTTGAAAACGCAAAGACGTTTTGCTTATCTCTCTCTTTCGAAATATTTCCAAACAATTTTTCACACTGTAAATCAAAATCTTGCGCACAATTTACGATTGAGAAACCGCGCGCGTAATAACGACGTGTGTTAAACTCGCGGGACGGGATTTCCGATGACAGGACGCGCTGTATTTTTTAACTCGAGCGTGATTAATTATGATTAATGCACGTACCAATGATGTATGATCTGAATCGCGGCGCCGCAATTCGTCTCTCGGAGTTTCTGAGAATTATAACATAAGCGCACGCGTATCTTTCTCGCCCGAATTGCAACAATTGCTCTTCGATTGATTGATTTTTTCCCGTCGCGATTATCCCACGTTCTGGATATATCTCCGGAAGGGTTAACAAGATGTCAAGTACCTCCCCGGCGAGATCCCACTCGATATGTTGTACACACACCGTAACGCAATCTGTAGAAGTAGCCATCGGATACGAGCTGCTTTGCTCTTTCGAGCGTGGATATATCCACGAACGTAAACAAGGTTAATAGCTACGGAGAGGCATCATTATTGCCGTTACGTGTAATTCATCCCGCGCGCCGTAACGAGATTATGATGTAATGGACCCTCAAGCGTCGATCAAGCAGTCATAATGGTATCGATTATTAGCCAAGTGTTATGATTCCGCTGACAGTCTTATTTCGACGATTCGCGTAAACACGTGATAATAATAAACGTGAAATTTAATTATATATATATATATATATATTTTTCAAATATTTTCTATGTAAAATTCTGCACGTCTCGCGATAGTTTTTAGTTTCTGACTGAAACTTGCAAAAATACACTCTGCCGTCACGCCTATTATTTTTTTTTAGCCGACATTTATAATGCGCGTTGTTTTATTAATATTTACCGAGAACTACTAGCGGACTTTCGTCAGACCGCATAAATCGGCTGTACATACATAAGCCTGAAAACCGGCTTTCAGGTGATCACCTTGTATAAACAGCCCGAAATGAGCATAACCCATCGTGCGCAGCAGCACACACGCACTCATAAAACCGTTTATCTCTCCATATTTAGCCGATGGTGTCACAGTTTTCTACCGCAGAACACCATGCCGACGATGAGATTACGTCAGTGCGAAGCGCCGCTGTGAGAAAAATCGTTTTATCTCTTAGCTCTGCCTTTTCGCGATTCGAGTGCTTGTTGAAAAAAAAAAGAAAAAACAAAAAAAAACTATCAGCTGATTGAAGTCGAACTCAAGCGAAGAAAATGTAACATTGAGACGCGCACTATTTATTTGTTTTATTTGTTCATATAATTTTCAAAAGAAAGGTCTTTCTTTTCTTTCGCACATAATTTGCTAATTAATATTAAGAAAACTCTTTGAAAGGCCAAAAATATATTTCTAATCGTCTAATAAGAAAATCAGCCTTTCCTTAATTTTACTTAAGAAATTAATAATTTTAAGTACTACATGTGTGTGCGTGCGTGTATGCGTGCGTGCGTGCATTCTACAAGTTTGTTATAAAGGCGAAGAATGAGAGGCGAGATATCTCGTTTTTGAACCTTGGGTCTCGCGATCGTGTTGCGAAATGTAAGAAGATCGATCTGTCGCGCGTACATGAAGGGACGAAGAGATGAGAGAAAAAAAACAGAGGGAAGGAGAGAAGAGGAGAGAAGAGGAGAGAAGAGGAGAGAAATCGGAAAGAAAAGAATAAAATCGGGCGCGAGATATAAACACCGACAACTTGCATAATCGCAATGCGTCAGCCGACACGATTGTGCGCAAGGAACGCAACGCAATGATGGTTTGCACCAATAAGGCATGATACGTGCCCTGGATGCAGCAGAACGATCGCGAAAACGCACCTCCTTCATTATTCGTGACTAAGACATACGGCGAGATCTTGTCCGATCGAGAGATACGGAGACGTGAAATTGTACGCGTGCGAATTACGACGCGGATTTCGTATATTAACTCGCACATATTATGTTTCGTTTAGAGATTCGTTAAATTTATTGCGCGAAGAAAAATTAAATTAATTAAATTTATTGTGGGAAAAAAAGAAAATAAAATAACAAAAAAAAAAAAGATTTTGAGGTCGAAACATATGAAAAAAGTAACGACAATTGATCTCGATTACAGAACAGCAATATTGAAAACATCGGAAGAAAATAGTCAAATTGATTCTTTAGGCAGGATTTATAATTTAAATTTCCGAGATAAACTATCGATTATCCAGTATGCAAAAGACAACATTCTTAGTTGCTCGAGTCCGCCTTCGCCTTTCGAAAGAATGGTTAAAAGGTTCGAAGCACGCCGCGACAAGCAAGTTAGTCGACATTCGCGAAAAACAAATCTGAAAGAACTGCACCAACAAATCTGCATCTCACAAAACAATCAAATAAAATATCATCAAAATATATATTACTGATATATTCGATTTTAAATTGCATCACCGATGTTTTTTTAATTTTTTCTTCAGATTATTTAACGTCAAAAGCTTGACTCATCGATTTACTATCTCTTCATCAAAATTTCTGTCGGAAATAAAAAGTTGTTTTTCGAAGAAAGACAGAAGAGGAGACACAGACTCGCGAAAAGCTTTGAGTGGGATTCGCTGTTAATTCACGTGCGACTGTTTTCGTTAGAGAAGTGATATATTTACCAGTTTCTTTCTCGCGCGAGAGATGGATGCGACGTCGCGAACGATCGGGAAACAACTCGCGCGCGAGCAGCTCGCACGCGTAAAAGTACTCGCTCGCCGACAGACTTTGTGGGCGTGTATGGTGTTTTTGTTGTGTGTGTGTGTGTATATCTGTGTACGTACGCGCTCAAGCAAATTGATGAGACGCGTCGCGCCGCGTATCGTTCGCATATTTCAGGGAAAACGATGAGCTGTGCGCATAAATGTTCCTACGAGTCTAACACTCTGGTACACGTGGTATTCTCTTTGGAGATATTTTATATAAAACGAATTTTGCGGAATTAAGAATTGATGACAAATACATAATAATATGAAAATTAATGTCCGCTGTCAATGTACATTTTTACGTGTCAAAACTCTATATTTCTATTGTTATATATATATGTATTTCTATAAATTGAAAAGATTGTTATGCAATTCTCTCATTACTATAAATATCTAGTCGGTATTTTTATCCACAATAGAAAATTTTTCTACTGTGTATCTACAGAGACAACGAAATGTCTCTATTATCGTGTAACATAAAAACATAACATGCATGCGGGATAAAAAACAGCGAAACAACAGTTTTGGCCAAGACTCACTGCTTGACGGCCTCGGCGAGGAAGGCGGAATTGCTGGTCTAGGTGGCATAGTCGAGCATGGTCTGCCGATCTTCGTCGGCGGCCTCAATCCTGATGGTTTCGGCTCTGTCATGTTTTATGTACACACTGCAATGCAGCAAAAACATATATTGTTAGCATAAAGGGAATGAAAATACACGTCTCTTTACGCAAAGGTTTTCTCAATTTTTGAAAAATCGCGATTACAATCGAAAATGAGCAAAATGCACGCGTGACATCGTCGAATTGACGAGAGTCTCGGTGTTATCGCTCACACCGACGATAATGCGCAAAGTGTGCAAACAACACTTGGACCGTTAAAAGATCGAGGAAAAGCACGGAAATTCGGCAGTTGCGAGTTAACCTCAAAAGTGCGACAGAAAGAAAAAACGCGGAAAGCAAGAAGTTGCGATCTCACCTCACGAGATGCTATTCCGGATGACACAATTAACACATTTCACAACACAATCACAAAAACCACGATTGATAAGCACGACGCAAGATGCATCCGACCAGCACGCAGAAAAATGACAACTGCTCTCGTCGCCAGGCCTGCCAGTTTACCAACACATGAAATTTCTTCAAATCAGCATTGAGTTTGAAACTTTCTCCAGATCTAAACTCCCTATTGCGTATTATCATGGATTTCTATTGCAATTGTAAGCCGGATATACAATCAATCGTCGCATTGGTCTGGTCGATTTTCAAATTCACCAATGCGATTGGATTCATGATTGTATAATTAAGCTATGATCACAATCGTTACATGTCATTTTATGGTAAGAAAAGGAAGACGATACCGAGTGAGGAAAATAAACATACTTGTTAATGTTGTAGGTTATGTTTCCGTAGGGTTTGGCGCCAAATGGTTTGTATTTTTTCATGTGTCAATCTTGTGCTTGATGTTGTTGGGATAATCTTCATTTTTATAACTTAATGATACAGTAATGGTTCGAAGAAAACCCGTACCGAGGTAAATATATCGTAAACTCGCACAATTTCAGAGAAAGTAATAACTTTTTTTTACAATTTCGACGTTTCCTTCATATGTTTGTACAATTGTATTTTCTGTATAATCTTGTAGTATAGAATATATGAGAGATTGATATAATTGAGTGATGATATATACACATAATCTTATAATTGTTATTTGTACATAAAATAATCGCAATGCATTTAAAATGTTTAGGTCGTTTCAGTCACGTTCTGGAGCTGACAATGCAGCAAATGCATCACATGCAATATATTATATTAAATCTCATTCTCTGTGAAGCTGTTGTGTAATACTTGATAATTATTTTTCAGACAAATGTATTAGTAAACAGAAGAAAGCCAGGAGTTAGAGCATTGCAAGAAATTAAGTATCTGAGAAAAACCACACACTTTCTCATACCCAAGTTACCTTTTGCTCGAGTAGTCAGAGAGATCATCATAGACTTATTTCCCAGGCAGGAAATTACCAAGTAAACAAATTATCTTTAAAATTTAAAAACAGGTTTTACTGTTCTATTGAAGTACTATATGATACAAGAAATATATTCTCTATTCTAAAATTATTCAAAAGTTTCTGGTGAAATAAAAATGTATAGAGGTGATTTCAATGATGTTTAGAAATCTGTAGATTAAGTCTGATTGTGGGTTGATATGATAAGAATTACTTCCTACAGGATACAGGCTTCTGCTCTAGAAGCTTTACAAGAGGCGGCAGAAATGTATCTTGTGCAATTCTTTGAAGATTCGGTGTTGTTGGCATTGCATGCGAAACGAGTTACTCTTATGCGTAACGACATGATTTTAATGCGTAGGTTGAGAGGTCGCAATGATATTATCAACAGATAAAACTTTTGTCGTATATATGTGTACAATATGCCTTAATAATTTTAATATATTAAAAATCCCGCAAGATTTGAAAATAAAGAGGGATATTTGTAAAGTATATAATCTTAAAATTTCGTCTGTTATTACAGATAAAAATTACATATTGTCATATTTTGTTTGATTAAATAGGTTACATATCAAAATTTTAAATAAGCATATATATCATTAAAACTCAGGGAGATAAAATCAAATTTTATATAAATTAATTTTAAATCTATTGATTAACTAGCTGTAAAAGTTATTTGTAAAACACTAGTTATTTTATATTTTGTATATTCTATGACGATATCCTGCGATTAACTTTTTGCGGTCTAACTTTTTTTCTATTATACAATTTAGTAAGACCTAATAAAATATAGGACGTATCAGAGTATTTGAAATACGAAGAATATTGTCTCACAATATTAATTAACATAATACCGCAAATGGTTAATCACGGATAATGACTGTAACAAAAGAGAATTGGACATATTTTAAATTATATGCTGATATTTTTATGTAAGAATAAAATTAAAATAAACATAAAAAGAATACTTCGTTATTAAGACGATTTGTGGATTTTCAAACTAGTTTTTGAAAGAGAGGAAAAAGCTCTCTAGCAAGATTTTAATAACAAATTTCTTGTTTCGCTAAATAAACTTTATTTCTGAGAAACATTCAAACATTTCGATAAAATTCGTAACTTTACGAAACTTTGGTAAAATATACAGTTTTGCGAGAATCAGGCGGATTTCTTAAACTACACATAACGAAGCGTCGCCGATTCGATTCTCTCGGCGAGAGAGCGTATCGGACGATTGGTACGATAAAAACAGTGTTAAAGAATAAAATATTGCGCGATCTGCAACAATAGTCACGATTACATATCGTGTGTCTTGATTACTGAGCGCGTTTATCGCACGCGCGCGATATTCTTTATCGAAAATTCACGCAATTTGTTTTCAGACACAAAAAAATACTGAGACGCGTAATAGTATAGTCTACGATCGATTAAAACAATATAAGTGTTACAAAAGTTGTGAGAATATACGGTTGAATTAAATAGTATCAAGTAAAGAAAAACGTTTAATTATTTTTTTGGAGATTTTCAAGAAAGAATGTCGGCGAATCGCGCGTTACCACTAAACTCCTTGTACACTTGTGTGTGTATGTACAACATTTTCAAGTGTTAGCTGCAATAAAAACAACCATGATTCGCGATTGTGTGAACTTACGCAAATCACACGCGTTTTTTTTTTTCTTACAAACATTGTCTAAAAGAAAAGAACTGCCTAGAAAAATAGTATTACAAATAACGATTTAGCCGCCTTTTACAATTCGTTTGTTTTCTATATATTAATTGTACAATATATATATTATGTATATATACAATATAATTCTACGAGAAAAAAATACAATACAAAAACGCACCTGAAAAAGCAGGCCAATTCCCGAGGCCATATGTCCCGAGTTTAAAACTCGAAGACTTTTATGAAGACACTTGTCGCATGCTTTTAGGCACAACATTTTGCTATATATACTTTCATGCTGCCTGTCATTGTACACGAAGCGGATTTACGAAGTCCGCGCAGTATTTAAAATACTTTTTCGCATCGCGAAATTAGATAATAATAATAAAAAAAAAAAAATAAAAAAAAAAAGAAACACGAAGTAACTCAGAAATCGCCGAAGGCGATTGTTGAATACTTCTGCGAACAACGGTCTGAAAGACTGAAGACTCTCAAATCTTGAATTAACTACAGCAGTTTTTGTTTGAAAACAGAAAAATGTGCTTTTAAAATGAATATATTTTTGTGAGTGAGTTTTTAAAATTTTAAAACAGATTTCTTCTAAAACTCTTTTGCACTTTTTTGCGATATTTTTGTCATTGTATGCGCAGTCTTTTAGAGAATCTTTAAAAACTTGACCGTTGTTTATAAGTTTGCAAGCTTTACTTTTTTAAATTGCGGAATTAAATAACAAGAAGTTTCTTCGCGCTTTACTTTTTCATAAATGACCGCACTTTGTTCACGCACTTGTCCATAAAGTTTCGTTTGCGTTTGGGTTCCGCGCCTGCCGGTAGTGATAACAGCGAACCCGGAGTCTTCGTGCGAGTTCTAGGCCCGCCATAATCGTTCGACGAGATACTCCCGTCAGAGTCTAACCCCGCACCACAACTTCTCGATGCTTTCAACAGCATCGTCGATCTGTCGTCGTCGTCGTAATCGTCGTTCTCGTCGCCGCTTTGCGCCGTTAGCTTTTTCTGCATCGCCTGACTGGTTTTCTGCTCTTCTACCTGATGCTCCTGGTACTGTTTGCTAGACATCGCTGACGATTGTCCGTCTGAACTAAAGTTTCGACTCGGTTTCAAGGGACGCGCCGACATAGTCTCTTTCTCACTTTCGTCTTTGTCAGAAGACGTTTGTATTGATTCAATATCAAACACTTTCGGCTTCGTCCTAGGAGCCGGCTTGGGTTCGTTCTTGGTCTTGGCTTCGATGTTAGGCTTCTTTTGATTCTCTTCTGAAACAGAAACGGTTTTATCCTTGTCCGGATTTGCCGGAGTACATTCCCGAGTCTTTTCACTCTGTTGTATCTCTTGCTTCTCGCCATCGTTTTTCGTCGTGATGTCTTCGTCCAGCAAGCCGTCCAAACTTCGCGATCTCGGTCTAGGAAGCGGTGGTCGTTGGACGATCGCAGAAATCGGTGATTTTCGTTCTTGATCTTGCTGATCCAGCAGCTCCAACGAGCGGGAACGCGCCGATGGCGAAGGAGGTTGCCGCGGCGGTCTGCGTGGCACTGCCAAACTGTTGTTAGCTCCCGCGTGTACGTACTTGAAACGCGGCGATGTCGGTGGCAGACCCATTAACCAACGAGACGGACTTGACGACTGTTTAAGCCTAGAATGAAAACAATATTTGTTGCAAGATTACGATTCCGGTATTTTTTTGTGATCCTTTCTTTCTGGTGTTAAGTAAGAAGAAAAATAATTGGACTTTTATCTCTTTAATTTTTGTTCTCCATTTTTTTTATATCGAAATCTGATCGACATAGTTACAACATGCGACTATACATTTAAATCACTAATCGTGTGACGACATCGTAGAAACATCTAAAGAAATATCTTCTTACACATGAATGTATTTAAAAAAAACACTTTCACCTTCGAACTATAAAAGCTTACAATAAACACATAAATAAGATTTATAAGAAACTTGTAAAAGTTAGGTAAAAGAGACACAAACGATAACAGGGCAATAAACAAATATAATGCAAAAGTGTGAAGGAAGCAAGAGGAGATAGATAACGTATTTGACATTGTTTAAACATCAATAAAGAATTTGTATCGCTGACTGACCTAGTCGTGATTGTCATTGAGCGATTCGCAATCTTGGCTGCGTGAAAACAAAAATTGATGTTACATTAGTGGAGCTCGCTTCAAAATCAAATTGTAAATCGACTCGTTAACGACTGGTAAAAGTCTAATGACTTGTTAGGAACTCAAGTTAATGAATCACAAGGGTTCTTTTATAAATACAGTCTTAATAATTATAATTTCTCATCTCTTTAAGCTCATCAACAAAGTCAGGATCTTGATACTCTAAAGAGTTAATGAATTCTACACGTTATAGATTTTTTCCTCGACGTTAACGAATCGATTCGGTCGTCAAATCAATATTAGAGCTGTGCTAAATTACAACAGGGATAACTACCTGCTCGATATGGCTGTGGGCGGGCCATCTAGTCAGTCTCGCCCGCCTGTAGAATCCTTGTCGCTTCCCCTGCTTTCGTTGCTGTGCATTCGCTGATAATTAGGCGGCTGTCGTACGTTCGTGCTGGCAGGTGTGCTCGGTTGGGTCACGTCCTTGGGCGCCATGCTGCGCGGGATTCCGCCAGAGAGCTCAGATCTTACAGGTATCTCGCCTCGCATAAACCTTTACGATTTCAAGAAACGAAAGACGAAAACTTAAGTTACAAATATCTTCGGAAAAAATACAACACTTTTAGAATGACGTAATTAAATAAAACCATTTTAAAGGATAGTTGCTATCTGTCATAATTTTTTAATTATAAAGCTTAATTTAACTTGATTGATTTACCTTTCTAATTTGTCTACGCAGGCATCTTGATAGTCGTGAATCCAGCGGACACCGTTGAAGTGACACACCGCGCGCATGTCTTCGGGAAGTTCTTCAGGCTCCGGCCATTGGAAGTTGTCGATTATCGGGATGATGTTGCACTGCGATTGCAACGCGGCGACAATCTCCTGTAAGTACAATCGACGGCTCGAAGTGAAATATGTGACTTTTAACGGTTTAACTAATAAAACGCAAACAAAGAAATCTCATATAATTTTTCAGTAGTTTTTACTTTAATTGAATAAAATATCTCTTATAAGATCTAGCAATTGTGCGAATAAATAGGAGTTTTGAACTTACTCTATGAACCCAGTCTTTACACTCGCTGTCCTGTATACATCTCTCCAAAGCCTGGGGAGTTAGCACAAGAAGGAAATGTTTAGCTTGTCTGATGCTTTGTAACAGATTGTTGTCGAACTTGCCAGCTTCGAGTCTCTCGACATCGATGAACACTGAAAAACCGCGTAGCTGCAGGTGCACCTTCAATAAACTTGCCAGTTGTGAGCCATTCGATCTGCGATAACTGACGAACACATCGAGCGACTTGTCAAGCGATTCCTCGCACGAACTGAACTGATTATGTTGCATGTTCTTGATAGCGTCGAGTATCCTGAGCCGATGGATGCTGTTAGTGATGCCGCACTCGGTCAGCAGCTGATCTTCCGACAGATTGCGTATCGAGTCCTTGTCTACGCCGGCGTTTAGCATGCTGTATGTATAGATCGAGAATTCCTGGCCGATAGACTGCAGGAAGCTGTTGAGGTTGCCAGTGTCGCGGCTGCTATAATCGGCCATCTTCTTCAGGTTCTGCAGTTCGCGGGCAAACCTGCGTCGCATGATGCCGTTTGTCAGGCCGATGTCCTCGCGCAAATTCTCTTCCGTTAGCTGCAGTAAGAGATCACCATCTACTCGACTCTCAACAAAGTTCGGAGCGACCTCGGCGAAACCGATCTGCTTCACCCATTCTCGAACATCTTCAGTAGACCACAAAGGTACCTGTTGGCTGAGTTTGTGCGGAATTTCTTCCCCGATCAATCTCAATGCTTGGGCCGCGTACTTGGACGCAATCGCATTTGGACAACTGGCGACTTTCTTCAGCGGCTCAATAGCGCCGATCGTCCGGAAGATCTCGGTGTTGCCCTGTCGCTTCTTGATGCCAGCCTCCATGCAGAAGTGGAAGGCCGCGAGGTTGCGAGCCTCCTCTCGCTTCGAACTCAGCACCGGTACCAACCTCTCCAGCCAGTTCTTACTTTGACCGTGAGCGTGCGCGAGATTGGACTTGGCGAACTCGTAAGGATTGTGTGACGTAACGAACGGTTCGACGAGGTCGAGCGTACCGGATTTTAGAACCGCAGCTTCGATCTCCTTGTTGGCAACTAGCACGGCGATCGCCAAACAGGCGTAGTACTTGATATTGTCGTCATTGTGAAAGGCCAACGGAAAGAGCCACATCGGTACCTTACGCTTGATCATAGCTTCCTGATTCTCGGCGCCGCCGTACAGCGACAAGTTTGCGAGCGCTCCAGCGCAGTGTCGCAGCGTCTCCACGTCGTTCTTCCGACACTCGAACAGTACCGCGTCCAAGCCGCCCAGCCTGATCACGTCGCTGCACGTGCCTTCGCTGTGTTTGAACAGATGCTCGAGGATCCCGGTGCCGACGCGTGAGTGATCCACTGAATTGGCGTTCTTCGTGCACACGCACGCAACGTTCACCACCTTCTCCAGACCGTTTTCAACCACGTGGGCGCGATTTTCCGTTGTCAGACATTGCTCCAGTAGTCTGGCCGACGAGAATTGCAGCTCGTGATTGTTCGCAACACAGTTTGTCATTAGTAGATCAAGACCACCGAGCGTTCTCAGAGTGTTGCACAAAGTGTAACCCAGTTCGTGGCCATGCGTGGGTACCGCCCAGGCCTTTCGGATGATTTCGTTCACTCTGTTCAACAGCTGCGGCGCTTTGGTGCTGCTCTTCCCGCTGTCCGCGCTCGCCTTCAACCGTTCCACGAAGCTGTCCAGCAAATTGCAATATTTGGAGATCGCGCAGTCCACATCCTGCGGATTCGACTTGGAGCACAGAAGGTCCAAGTCGTCCAGTGGCAAGGACAGCAGCTCGTCCTCGGCCGTTGGCGGTCGCATGCCGTTCATCAGTTGATTAACCGCGCTCGCTGCGCTGATCATCGACGACTTGGATGAGCTCACACCCGACTTGGACGCGATCGTGATGCTCGATTGCGAACTCGACGCCATGTGTTTTTCGTGATTGAAGATGCCGCTCGACGTGACCGTTTGTCGTTGCTGCTGCGCCGCCATCGCTTTCTGCAAAGTACAAAAATATCTTCGATATTCGTCGGAAACTAAACTTCCGAGTCGAGTGGTCGAAAGATTTTTCTCGAGAGTAATATGCAGGTTTTAACATACATGTGTGTTACAACAAACAAACAGAAAAAAGTAAAAAACAGTATTTGTTTTTATTTAATTTGTGAGATGACTAATAGTGAAATGTTACATTTCAGAATTCGTTTGTACCATTCGCGAGTCGAGACTGCACTTTCTCAACATCATCGCGATTTTCCAGACGGCGATCGCGTTTTTCTCGTCAATGCAAATGTCTCGCGTGAGTTCGCTTTTTCGACTGCGGTCGGATCGCGAGTTCGCCGGTGTTTAAATCACTGCCCGTTGCATCGCGGATATATAGAAACGCGCTAAACGCCGACGTAATTCTCGCGTGCCCAAAATACAGAGCCGGCCACCGGCGGCTGCGTTCTCCACATCGTTAAGAATGACGATTTACGATTTGGGCTGTCAGTAAAATCCGGTGCATTTTAATGCGCATTCTCTCCTTGACGGTACGCCAGAAGCACGCGAATGTGCGTACCGTCGAGTGTAAAACAACGCCTTGCGTTGTTTTTCCGCGAAGCGGAACATCGGTTGCGACGATCGTCTTTGCGATGAAATAAAATGAGAAAAAAAAATAGAGAATTGAAACTTTCGTACCTTCTCGGAAGTGAACGAATCGCTTTGAAGTTTCATGGTGGACGCCGCCACGTTGTTGCTCTCCTGATGTGACAGATCGCCAGCTTTCAAGCTTCTCTGTTCCTGGAAAAGAAAGGCAACGTGAGCTTCGCAACGGCTCAACGTACGATATTTCTCTTATATAAACTTTTTCTTAAAGTTCAGATAATTATAACAAACGCAAGAAATTTTATATCAGCTTTTATATGTTTTCTAAAAAAAAAAAAAAAAAATTACTACAATTGTATAGCAAACAATTGACATAATCATTTCGTGATTCATGAAGAATCGCTTTATCACTGTACTACACTCACGACGTTTTTGCGCTGATAAGTTAAAATATCTATTGCACCACAGTAATTGTTATCTATTATAGCAGGCAAATATTTTTCTCGCATCTAAAACGAATTCCTTTTGATGGAAGATTCTTCTAATATTTTAATCATTCAAATTTCCATAAGAGCTTGTCTCTCAAATCCGATCGTTACGTCAGACACATTCGGCAATGACACTCTGTTGTGGGCAAAAAACGCGTTGCAAGGAATTAGCGCGTATTATCAAAGATCCACTTATGGCGCGCTCGCTAATTTAGCGAGAACGCACAACAGCATCCCGCGTCGCACACAACTGTTGCACACCGAGATGATTCGATTTTTTTTTTTGACGGCCCGACACACGCTCTGCCACAACACGCGCTTAGCGATCAATAAAACGAGATACGCGCGGATCGTTTGTTAAATCTTCTCCCGCAATTGTGTCGCGATTGAGAACAAAACGACGATCGAAATGTCGGGTGCGAGTAAACGATATCGCGCACTCAACAAATTATTCAATTGAATATCATTTAAAACACTTTTTTTTTTACTATCACCGTTTTACGTAAGAAGAAAGGGAGAAAGAAAAAAGAGAATAATTTTAAATAATTACAATGTTCAAAACCGTTGATTAACGGTTGATCAATTGAGATTATTGATGGAGCGCGCGTCGAGCAAACGGGATTGCGACAGATAAAATTAAATGCCAATTACTATGATATCTCGCGGATACACGTCGCGGGTTCTTATCGCTATCGCCGGCACTTCCTCGCGTATCAGCGTACGACACAGGCTCGTACTTTTCCCCGCGAGACTTCGCGACACAATGATCCGCATTGTGAAAAGCTCGTTGATCTCGCGTCTCGAATATCTCTCCTCTTCCTCTTCTCTCTCCTCTCCTCTCGTCGTCACACACGCTCTCTTGACGTATATTCTTCTAAATATAATTCGAGCTCGTGTCGTCACAGACGCCTGTTACGCGACGTATTAAAGTTTGATCCGTCGACGACTCTGTCGCCTCGCTTTGCTTAATTCGTGACGTCCGCGATAACACGAACAAACGATCGACCTTACAATCAACCGGCGCGAAAGAGAACGTTCATCTCGCGCGTCGTCATGAAAATCTGCAGTCCGACTGCAGACAGTCAATGCACTTTGTCAAATGCAATTTTCATTTTCTCTTCTTCTAAATTTGAGTCTTCACATTATTTTGACACGAGCGTATGTTGAGACTTTTCACTCAAATATCAACTCAATCGCCACCTTTTCTGCTTTATGTTTAAACGATACGTGTGAGTGTGTGATATTTCGCAAATTCTTTGAACAATACACAAACCCGATTTTAAACGCATGGTTTTGAGGGATTGTGACTTGCCACCGGATATTTTCACAAACGTTTGAGTCAACGACGAGCACAAGTTTGAGAGTAAACTTACCATTCGCGAATGTTCGAAATGTTTTCGAGGCAACACACCACGATGTATCGGCCACGGCGCGCTCATATTTCAATCGAAACTCACATCACGCAGAATCAATGATTATTCTTCTCAATTATAAAAATTGAAAAAAAAAAACTTGAAAATAACTTGACACATAAAATAACAGCATGTAATTCAACGCATTCGTCTTCATTATATAAATTACAGAAAAATGTCGAATTCTTATCAAAAGTTCGTTTCTTATTTCCAATTCTAATATTAATTGTCTAATATTAATTTTAATTCAAATTCTCTGGTTAACGTCAACAAATATTCTCACTTGTTAAATTAAAAAAATTGTTTTCTGTACTAACAATCATAACGATGAGATAAACGATGTGGTTTTCGATTGGCAACGAACTACGAGAGTCGTAGATCACACTTTAGTTGCGCGAGCGTGATGGTAGCGCGGCGCAAACTAATCTCAACTCGCGTTTAGACGCGATTCACTACCCCGCGAGAGTTTAATTTCGTTACGCCCACCGTGCGTAAGATGCGACGAGGTAGAGGAAGATGAGAGAGAGAAATAGGAAGAGAGAGAAATGCATTCCGAGCGTCAATCACGGCTTTTTAACGGCACGGGTCTCGTACCCGTTGCTACTATTTTTCGACCAGTCTAGAAATAGTGCGAGAGCGAAATCACTCAACGCGAATGACTCGTCGTTCGTTTCGACTTCACACCCGCGGACAACATCAAAAGCGTCAGGTGTTGTGCGAATCAAACGCACATTCTAAAACTTTCACACCAGCGCTCCTGGCAGAATTTTCGCGATCTTTATTTAAAAAAAAAAAAAAAAAAAAAGCCATTCGTAAAATATATTGTAATCAAAATGTGGAATTTAAAATTTTGTATAAATTTTATACGAATCGCAAATATTATTTCAGATTGTCTCTTCATAAAATCGATATCGAGAATAAATTTGCTTCACTGTAATCTTGTGTTTTCCAGTCTGCATAAATTGCTTATCGATTTGTATTCTATTGAACTCTTATCGTGGTAGCGTTTTTTATCGGTCAATACGACCAACGATCTTTGTTCGCGACCTTGAAAGCGCCCGACAGAGTGTCACTACTCGGTTGGCAATTCAACCAGAAGCAATCCATTTGCTCTATTTCGGTTCTACGACACGACAGAGAGAGGTATCGGCGACACTCGGTAAAATTGGTAAAATTTCCTGTCGTCATCTTTTGGCACGTTTTCCGGCTTTTTCACCAAAATCTGAACGATGATCTCACGCATCGCGTCACGTCGCGGCGCTGAATGAACGGCGAACCAAACAAACGAGTCTGACGACAAAACGCACGATTCTATTTTCACACCCTCACCGAACCGTACACGACGACGATCTCTGAAGAAAAAGAGGATTCTCTTTCCACCGAATATTTGCAAGTCCAGGAGGAGACACAAAGCGATCAAATATATACACTAAGTGTGACAGTTCTTATTATTTTTCTTTTTAAATTGTAGCAAGAAAAAAATAATGCAAACTGATCAGTTAGTTTTTTGTGCGCTTTTGAAACTCAGAATAATTCGATTTCGCTGGCCGAAATTGTCGTACCGTTTGCGAGACACTCTCGTCCGAGATTTGAGAACGACGATACGGCATCGTATCCCTAGGAGGCTTCGCATTTGGGAAGAAGCCCCGCGCTAATAATCTGGACAATTGTTGTCCCATGCAACGGCAACATGCAACCAAGAAAAATCGACCGACCACCGACCAAGCGACCGCCAACGAGAAGCGTTGAGAACAAACTGCTACTATGCGGGAATATCGACCCGAGGGTTGCGACGACTTACTTTCGCACTCGGCCATCCCCGTGACTATTACCATTTGCCATGGAAACAAAGTTTCTTCGTAATAGAGAAGCAGAAAAGTAGGAAAAATAGCTCGAATCGAAAGAAATGTTAACAAAGCATCTAAAATATTCTTTGTTTTTAAAAAAAAAAAGGAATGTTTTTGATAGTTTGCCGGTTTCTTAATTGTGTGGAGCATAAATAAGAAAGAATTTTAAAATAAAATAAATAGATTGCTTAAAATTCTAAGGTAAATATTTATACGTGACAAGCAGCTTTTAAAACCCATCTGATATATTTTGTGTTAACAAGCAAAATTGAAGATCTTGTTGTTCTTTACTTAAGTCTAGTGACATCTATTGGAGGAGCTTGTAAGTTGCGATTGCCGCAAAGATAAGATGTATTGAACTATGCATTTATCAGATACATCTTTACAATCTGCACGATACCTCATTTTATAATTCGCCATTAATCGCGAGCGTCTGATTAAAAAAAAAAACCAAATCACGCGTAATGGACTTTGAATTTACTTCGCAAACGATGCTTGTGCGACAAACGTTTTGATCGTATATACAATAAACTCGTGCCGATTTCGCAAATTGGACGGAAAATGATCCGCAACAAAATTGCATATGTGCTGACAGTTATTTCATACGCGCGTCACAAGGCCGACACGTGGGGTCAAGGATAGCATGGCATGCTCGTGGAGAAAAAAAAAATTGTAATGGCCGAACACACCCACGAACAAAATATGGCACGCAATCGTCTCGGCGATTTTTCGAGTCGGACACGCATCTTTTCCCGCGTCCCAGGAAACACGACAATTTATCTTCCGTCCGCACTAGTCGGGAGCTCTTTTGTTGGCGAGTAAACCTACGCGCGAGTCACGCAAAGATGCCATCAGAGAGAAAAGATTAGATTCCGTGTTCGGAAGATTATTCATTTTTGTAATCAAGTTAAATTAATGCAAAGCGCAGCACTTTGCAGATTAAAATGTTGTAAAACATTTTTCTCTCTCTGTGATAAAAGACTGGAATAATAGATATTTCGATGACTTACACATTTTTTTATGCGATAATACTTTACGCTTAAATAGTTTATCATTTTATTATACCGTTTTAACAGACCGGGTACAAATAAAAGCGCTTAAGATTTTAGTTTTACGAGACATCTCCTGTAAGTTTTTTTATTACTATATTATTTCATTTTTTACACTTCTGCTTTATAAGAGAAATTGGATAACGGATCTTCGAGATTAATCATCAGATTCGGAACGAAGCTGGCTCGATTTCTAGCGGGTGACCCGAATCGCGTGTAGCGGAGTGGCAGTTTTCGTTTCGTGATTTATTTACGTCCGACGCGGCGTGTCGTTGTCTAAATTTAGTCGAATTCAGCTAGGTCGGCTACTACGTGACTTTTGAGTCAGCAGCATACGGATTTTTGAACGCGAGCCAGACCAACACTCCTCATCTCGATGCCGAGAGCGACACGATGTCTCACGATTACTTACACACCAGGGCTACTCTCCGAAACTTTCCGCCTGTCGCGATTGTGCGTATACCTCGCGTCTCTTTTGCGAAATCAACGCCTTGGCCGATAGTCAAGGTCGAGATTTGCGGTAGCTATCGAATGCACACACGAGAAAACTCGCAACTGTCGAGTTTTGTTACGCGCGTAAGTGTCGTCAAGACACTTACGCGCGTTACTTCGCGAAAAACACGACGGTTTCTAAAAAGCGAAGCTATGGTACTCCGAGAATTCATTTCAAGCGAAATTCGACCGATTCTGACGCGATTTTTTAATACTTTTATTCGTGTCTGCATTTAATATATTTTTTTATGTTGAATTCTCGACATTTAACATCACTTCTTTCTATCTACGAGATTTTTTAATTTTTATTACGTTGTATTTTCGTTAAAAAAATCTGTCTTGGTATCAGAAATATCGAGTGAAATATTTCTCGTCCGGCGTATTTACGACATTACAACAACGGACGGTTTTCATTTCAGCGAGACACGCGACACAACACAACTGAGGAAAACGCAACGTACGCGCGTGTCAACGACCCCCTCAATAGTGCCTTAACTCGCGAGTTTCTGCACGCCGCTTCGTGCCAAATTATTCGAGCCGCACCCACCAGAGCCTTCTTCTCGATCCTTTTGTCTTCCGAACGAGAAACGTCAGGCTACGAGAGAGAGAAAGAGAAAACAGACGTTTCAAAAGACGACATCGAGAAGAACCTTGAGAAATCTCTTCTTTGTTTTTTTCACTCACGTCGTAATTTTTAATTCAAAGCACTTCTACAAACGCGCGTGTCTTTAATTACGAAGTTCGAGGACGATTTCACGTGACTTTTCATGTGTTTACATTGCGGCAGTAAAACTCACGAAGAGAGTTTTAATTTTTTCACGACTGCCGTGCAAAGTTCAAAGTGTGTTTACAGTTTTTGCGTTTTATTTTACGCGAGATTATTTTTAATTACACGAACGTTACTCACCCTCGCGGCAGCGATGCTCTTTTCCGCCGAGACGCCGTCGAGCTCGACGCGCGCTCTCGCCGCCGTCGCGGCGCTCTCCTCCTTGTACGAGACGTCGCCCGTTTGCAGGGCTCTCATCTCGGCGCTGTTCGCCGTCGCTTTCTCGGCGCTAAATCCATCCGTAATGACCTGAATAAACGAAGAATCGGTAATTAGAAGAAAAAAATCAGTAAACCAGAGTTTCATTTTATACAATCCGTGTGTTCTATTTTGAATTCAACGTTTTTTCCTACGCGCGATAGTTGCGAATAGACAGTCCTTGACCTAGACTACCTGGAGGAAGCCGCACCTTGGTAGCCAAACATCCGCTGCGCGTCTAACGTCGTCGACGAGCGAATGTAACGTCTATCGAAAGTGACGTGCGCTTGGCAAATCAGAACTCAAGTTATATTCGTGCCATTTTTATCAAATATATTTGTAAATATACGCGTTAGTTCATATATTAAAGGCAAACATCAATTGCAAAATCAATTTTGTTTTTGCTATTATCGCATCGTTTGATTTACAAATAGAACACGATTTTAATCATTATATTGTTTTACGGATTATATACGTGAAACTATTGATAAAGAAATAAATTCTCAAAGAATATCGAGCATGCGAGGAAAATCACCTTCGTCTTGGAAGCGCTCGTCATCTTCTTTTGTTCGAATTTCATGGTTTCCTGACCGGCAGGTAAATTCGCTATGTTCGGTATGTTTATCGGTGGGCTTATACCGTGATGAAGATTGTTCAAAGAATTCAGAGAACTCAATTGAGACGAGGAACCGCCTGTCAGTGTGACAGCGTCGGTGACAGGTGGCGGCGAGTCCGAATCCGGAAATGTCACAAGCGGTTCTGTGAGATCGGTCTCTTCCGGTCCATTGCTAAAAAAAAAAAAAAAAAAAAAAAAAAAAAAAGATTTTGTGAGAGAGAAAAATTTGCACAAACGACACAGAGAAATTGAGTCGAGCGCAATAAAGCGAATATTTGAATTTACTTCAATGTTAAATCGTGAGAAAGAGACATGCACGGTCAGTTTTGTATAGCAAAACTTTGTTTATTTTTCGCGCTGTGACAATAATTGTGAGATTATCTAGCATTTCATCGGGATACGTAAAACGCGCGACATGTGAGCAATATGTTAAAAATAATCCGACTGTCTCGAAAATAGCGCGAAACAGAGAGAATTGTTATGTATACAAATGTTCACCGACTCCCGGAGCTTTTAAAGTTACGCAAGTAACTCTTTGTAGTTACCAAGTCTCTGAACACGTGTTTGAATTTTGAAAAAAAAAAAGAAAAAACGAAGGAAGTGAATCACCGAGCTTCTAATAACTTTTATGTGGTTGAAAATAAGAAACTCCCGAATTTTGAAGATGAAGTCAACGGGTCTTCGAATTACCGCGCGCTGACACAGCTGATGTCATCGAATTTATTTAAACGTTCAAGTATTCACAGAAAATTGGATCGATAATGTTTTTCGTGCGTCGCAAACGACGTGTACATCATATGCGCATGTAAATATATAGAAAATTTAGAAAAAAACTACGCCAAAAGTACTTTAAACACACTTCGATTGCTTCTGTGAGAAAAGCTCACGAAATCGTTGAGAAAATGCTCATGTCACGTGTTTTCGATAAACGCTTCTCACTCGAAACGCGAGTTTCGCACTCAACACCGTTTTCGAAACACCGCGAACGAGCATCTGACGAGAGATCCATTTTTATTTACTTACTGTTCTCAAACAAATTAAATGCAGAAAGATTTGCTGTCAAAAAGCGTAACGTTCTGAAAAACCAACCTGTCGACGAGATTCTCCATGCTGCTACGCAGTCGCTGCGAGAAGTTGGTCGAGATGTTCTTCATCTCGGAGATGCCGCGCTTGAGTTCCGTCAGATCGCTCTTCATGGAGCTCGCTTTCATCTCACTCGACGAGGACGAGGTGAGAATCCTCTGCGAGGATTTGGCCACTCGGCTGCTCGTGCTGCTCGTGCTACTGCTGGTGCTGGTGCTGCTACTCTGATGTTGGCTCTGATTCGTCGTCAGCATCTGCCGAGTCAAAAGCCGTTTTCGTTCTATTTAAGATCCGCGAAAGACTGACTGACTCATCCCGTTTTCGCCCTCTTATTCTGTATCTATCTCTGTCTCTCCAACTTTTGAATACGCTATATAAAAGCTTAGCACAGTCACGTAGTCATCAACTCGAGTTCCGTCGTGATCGATAAATATTAACACAAATTGTGCAACACTTTGCATTTTCAATTTCATCCGCGAGAGAAACACGCCACGTAGACTCGCACGTGTGTGTCACGTCATAAAATTAGATAATGCTCCGTTCCTTTTTAGCAAATCGGATTATAATAATTCTTCGAGAAAGCGAACGGGTAAGAATGTAAACAGGCGTTCGAGTGAATGTAACCACCGCTGGCCGTGGGCCAACAGTCATTACGAGACGACGCGCGATGACTCGGCCAAAAAGCCTGGAATAAGAAAAGGGCTCGGTAAATTTAGAAAGAGGCAACGTTCTCTCGGGAAGCGAGAGGAGGGACCTTGAAACCACGCGACGCAGTGTAACCAAGGTTCATCGCGAGTTCGCGCCGGACTCCGATGGAAAAAAGAAAAAAAAAACACACGTGGGCGAGATCATGTTGCGTAAAATACTTGTAGACTCGAGCGATCGTTTCTGATTGCACGACGATCGCGGATGAACAGACAATGGAGCGGTGTCACGTCGTAGGACGAAAATCATTTTGACGTCAAAGGCGTGTATCACATTTTAAACTGTACGTCGTCGTCGTCAGTGTTCAAACGAGACTCGAAAAGAGAACTGACGTTTGGCGAAAATTTTCAAAGACGTAACTTCGGCAATTGCAATTTCGTCGGTTTCGTGCCGAATTGGCCGATTTGTAGCCGGCTTATTTTCGGCGCTTTTAACAGACAGTCGTGATGGAATCGTGACGAGTGAATAATTCCAAGTTTCCGCACACTCGCTTTCTCGGGAAATTCGTCTCAGGTGTGGGCGTCAAAGGCGTCGCGCGGCACCTCTGATCGCTGTAGCTGACGCAGAATTAGTTTAGCGACGAGATTGTAGACCGCGTAATCCTCGAATCGCGAAAAAGGTAATAATCACGTTTTCCCCCTGAAGCGGTAACACTTGAATAAATATCGTAACACATATATCGCTCGCGACTCGCTTCTGCTGAATATGCACAAGTAACGCGAAGTGTGCGAAAATACCAACGCTAATCTCCGACTGCATTCGTTCTCTTTTTTTTTTTTTTTTTTATTTAGAGAATATATAATTTGATAAGAGAAACTCGATGAAAAATTAATTAATGAATAAAACCAAAAACAAAATGTAAAATTGCATAATTGCGATATGTAGCTTCCAGTTTGATTCGCAAAACTGGCGCGTGTAAAAACCTTCTTGTCATCGAGTAAAAACTCTATGCGCGTGTCAATTGGCGGAAAAACTGTACAAAAGAACGTGCAAAGTGATGGTATCCGACTCCCGCAGAAATACAAGTGATGAGTCTTCTTCTCCTCGTGTTCAAAGAGTCATTCGTGACAGCGTCTTGCAGCGTTCGAAAAGTATGCGCAAATATTTGCGAGCGGAGGAAGGGAACGAGGAGAAGAAGAGTCGAAACGTCGTCACAAATAATTACCTGCGACGATGTGGTTGTGACCTGCGGATGATGAGTGACGTGATGCGTTCTGCCGGTCACCAGATTGTTTTTCTTCTGAAAGTTCTCCATGACGGTATGCATGTCTCCGTTTTCGGCTGTATCCACTGGGAACTCCGACATCTGCAACAAGCGTCGACGCGTCGTTGAATAATCCCATTTCCGAACGCGTTTTTACCAAAGACAAAATATTAAAAAGTTACTTTTAAACAAATTAATGGAAAATTTTTAACGTCTTTTTGCATTTTTATTTTCAAGAAATATAATTTACTCTCACGTTGCTGAATTTTGCAACAATCGAATTTCGTTGTGTTACAATTTGAATGTTATGTTCGTTTTAATAACCGTGTGCTAACGAGTATTTTATTCCTTGTACGATCGCGCGGTAATTAAACTGGCGCGTCGTCGTCGCAGGAATTCACCGACACCGCAGGGCCTAATAATAGGCCCGAGGAAGTGATTGGCAGCGTGACTTTGGCAAGAGAAGAGAGCAGACCGATTTTGAGCGCGAAGAGCTCGCGCCGATCTTTCGCATATATTGCGATACACTGCGCTACTGCGTCGCGTTCTCGCAAACGAGCAAAATAATATGCTGCAGCAGCTCCGTGCCCACGCGCGTTAGTTTGTAATATGAAAAACTTTGTCCGAGAGAAACCGCGCGATCTCGAACCCGGATCTCGCAATCAAACGCTCCGATTTCTGAAGTGATCGAGCTTTATGATTTCGCAATTTTCAGAGAGACAAATAGTGAAAGAGAAAGAAAATGCATATTTGCAATTTTTGAACAAAATAACTTAATCGATTTTTTTTAAGAAAAAAATTATTGCGCGATTCGATCTCTGATAAGACATTACAAGTCTGCATTTTTCAAACGCGCTTGTGTTAGATTGCGCAAACATAATTTCATAACACAAACAATTACAGTCGCCAAAAACAACATTTTGAATGTGTAACTTAAGTATATTTTTAAGAAACATGAAAATATTAACAACAATGTAATACTACGTGATAATTCGGAGAAAGTGAACTTCATCTCCGAGTGTATATTTAACACGTAACTAATTTTACTCATTAGCTACGTTATTATTTTATTTAGAATTGCTTTAATTTCAGATTAAAAATAAAATGCGCTTATCCCGCATTTGAAACGCATCTTCCAGCGTTTCAGCGCAAGGAAAATTTTCAAACGCGTCAAAATGTACACCTTGCGCGTCACAGTTATTGTGTTGCAAATGTCGAGCTCGTTTCAACGCGAGCTACATAATCGGGACAAGTGCAACTATCGCGAGACGTGCGTGGATGGGCGATACGTTGCATTCTATGCATGCGTTATTTCGATAATTCCGCAGGATTTGCATAGGCGTAGAACGCAACATGTACATAAGACGCAACATATTCGGCATTATTTTAGATAATTGCTGATACCGTGCAATGTTCGCTTGATCGGAAAAATACTCGTAAACATGAATTTAAAATTAATCGACGCGCGTCTAGCCCGTGAGATTATTATAGCAGACACATTTTTGTATAAAAATATAAAATATGTATAAAAATATAAAAATATGTACACAAATATATGCTAAATCAAGTTAATTTTTTACGCAATTCTTCCGGGAAGCGGAAGCTGCATTCGCGGAATCCGCGTATCTTTGTAAGCGCGAGAGCGCTCGTAGTTGAACGCGACACAGATAAAGACTGAGCCGGCGGCGGCACAGTGGTGCGCTATCGAAGTGAGAGAAACGGGGACGGTTCTCGCGCGATCAACCGATATCGCATTGCACTCTCTTCGATAGCGCGGCATGTGGTCACTTCAGGATTCACGCATCAAGCACGCGCGCGAGGAGAGAATCGACGATTCTCTAGCGCCGAATTTTGCAAAACAATTGGAAAACTCCGATTATTTTTAACGATACTTCGAGCCGTTTTAATTTTCCTGAAGCAACAACTGGTTTTCCGTCGCATAACGAACAAGGAAAGAAACAAAAAAAAGATGCGCACCCAAGTGACGCTCGGCGTCTGACAACCGCCACGTAGTCCCAAGTCGCCGGCGGCAAACAACAGATCGGATGACGATCGGCGACGAACGCTGGAAGATGATTCCGTGAACAACAAACCGTGGATTGCAACCGCTTCACGAGTCGACGGAGGAAGAAGAGCCGAGGTCGCGCGAACGGATAGTACGTCGCATCACGCGTGCCGGCGGCGGCGGCTGGCACAAAAAGCGGCGAAACAAACCCAACATATCGATAGGCATCGCGCGCGCCGGTCGCGATCGCACTGACGAACGGCGCTACCGCGCGTGCGACGCGACACACGCGTCACGTGACACCGAATCACGTGACATCGGATCACGTGACGCGCGCGATGCCGCCGCCGCCGCCGCCGCGCGACTTGCGACTCTTGCGAGTAGCGCACGCACGTGATCGCGTCTCGAAGTTAAAGGGACACTGAGATTTAAATGATAAGCGCGGCATGTTTGCTGGAGTTTTCGATCTGTTTTCCGTGTAAACATGTTCAAAAGTGAATAATTTATGTTTGAGAAACGTTACTAAACAATTTTTCAAATAGGTGAAAAGATGATAAATGAACATGAAAGAAAAAAAGGCAAGTAAGAAGAAAAAACAAAAATACAGACACAATTAATTTAATTTCTTTCTTAAATAAAACGATTCGATCTGTGTACATGAGAAATGAAGTTCAAGAAATCACGATAAAAAAAGCGATGATAACGACGCGATTCCGGGAAGCTTTTCGTAAAAACAATCAATTTTTCGATCTCCTTCAAGAAAACTACATACATAATCCTGACGCAACAAGTGGGACAACGATAAATGCGCGATTCTCAGAACGACGAGTGGCAAAGAGACGAGTTCTTTTTTTTCAGCGTTGCATAAGAGAACCTCGTCTCTTCTCCTCTTCACCCCAGTTTCACGCTCCGGTTAAAAGTGCCAAAGTGCTTTGCAGCGAGTCTTCTACTTGCGGTAGAAAGTTTACGAGAGTGTAATCCGCGAGAATCGCCGCGAAACTTGATGCTTCATCACTCACTTTTCCACGTTTCGCCTCTCGTTCATTGTCACAAGCACGACAAGCGACTCACAACTTTGCGAAACAACAATCTTTTAGAGAAATAACAACTGTTTCAATCTTTTTTAGAGGAATAACAACAGGTTTCAAAAATAAGTAGAAATTCTTTTGCGCGCGATAAATAAATTGAGAAATAATGCTTAAAACAATTAAGAAATTGTTTTCTATACAAAAACAAAGAAGATTGTCACATAAATATTGTGGCATTGCGTTCAAAGATAAAAGTTGTATGCAATAATTAATTATTTCGTACAAAAAAAAAAACAAAAATACATCATCGAGCCGACGCGGCGAGCGCACAAAGAAACTCATTCTCCTTATCTGCTCGGAGGTGTACAAATAATCACGTCCGAGCAACTTCGTCAGGATATCCTCATACGAAAAAGAAGCCTCGACACTGTCTGCTGCGAGAAAAGAGGGACACACAAAGAGCGGAATGCAGTCCGGCGGGATGCGCAGGGAAACTCGTAGTCTCGGAATTTTGGCGAAAGTATACCGGGTGTCCTCGGATGTGCTTTTGCTGCGATTGTTAATTAATGTAACAATGTAAAGAACATTTATCAAACAAATATTTCACGTTGCTCTGAAATAGCCGTTGAGAGTTTGATCTTATCTCGAAATGGAACTCCCAGTTCCAGATCGGGACTTTGATTTCGACAGTGGAATTTCGAGTGGTCTTCTCTCGAGATTTCGGAGCGCGTGACGGTTCTGAAATATTATTTAGGCACGTCGAATAAATACGCAGACCGCATAAGAGTGTTCTTCTCTCTTTCTCGATAGAGGCTGCGAACGAACGCGGGCGAACATTTCGCGTCGCGGCGGCCGCACGCGCTCTTCGGCGCCGGTTGATTTACAGCGGCCGTAAATAGCGTTCGCGAGTGGCTTTTTCCTGTGCCCGCGACGGCAATAACAATTTAGAACGCGCCGTGGTATTGATCTCGTACCACGGGAGAGATCCGGTCTTTTTATTGACCGAAAACTAGCGAGCGATCACCGATGCTCGAAGATCTCGAGGGGAAGAACTCTTGGAGAGGAATCAAAAAATAAAATCTACAATTTAACTACCGAATGTTTTGTTTTTGGAACGTGCGCGGAACTGCCGAACGAATGGTTATAAGTGTTGTACATTTCTCAGTTAATCGGGAAGATCGTCGTCCGTAGGCGTCTCGGTTCTCGCCAGACACAAAGAAATGATACGAAGACGACGATGTGTCGTGTGTAGTAAAGTTGCGTCCACAATCGACGGAGTTCGTAAACTCGTGTCTGAATAATGGCTCGAACAAACATCCTTGAAATAATAAAGTATCGTTGACAACTACCTTTCAGTTTTACGAAACTGTCATATCTCGAAAGAACGACCGTAATGTAAACCGCAACCGTAAATTCTCCTGATAACGCGAATGTTTGACTAATGAATTATCGATTTTGCACTCCGCAGCGTAATCCAAGTGTGAAGTAGCTTTTAAAACCGGTAGAAGATTCGTTCTTACATCGGATTAACTTTCCGCGCGTGCGTTTTTTTTCTCGCATTGCGTCTAATATCGTGTGGAAAATTCAATAAAAATTCTTTGAGGAAAATCGAAGATATTGTCTCTCACATCGTTTCCAAAAACAAAACAAACGTCAAACAAAGCAATTTCGTACTCCGAACGAGTTTAGCGAGCGATTAGACGTTCGCACCAATTTTCGAAAACAGAATCGTCATCAGTTCGAGAATATTACACGTTTTATTACTGAAGGTTGGGCAAATTTCTCGATGTACAACGTGCGATAAGTTGTACATTTGTACCGCTTGAAACAAAGACGCTTTGTGCTGTCGAGACGCGGCAAGAAGGAACGCGCGTTTCCACGCACACGTTCTACCGGTTACCGCGCGTCATAAAGGAGGCCAACAGCTGGTGTACTGAGAATTCCTGGTCGCATTTCGTGACATCGTGTCGTCTTAAGAACGAGAGTTTTTAATTCTTCAAGTTCTCATATTATATATTTTGCTATATGTGTGTGCAATAAAATATATAAATTTATTATTTCGCTGCTGCACTCAAAAAGCTTATCGGAATAGCTGTCTTTTGTTTTATCGTGTCCTTCGTCTTCTTCAAAACCGAAATTATATTGCACAGCTTCTTATCGTTGCGTCCAAAAATAGAAAAATGATAAAAATAACAATTAAGACGATTCAAAATCAGAAGATAATAAAGAAGATAGAAGATACTAAAGATAAAACATGCCATTACAAAGAAGAGTATCTTCAAGAAATGATTTAGCAATCTCTAATTTAGGAATGTTTCATGAGTGTGCGATCGGCGCTTATCTTTCACAATTCCTTTATAATATCTGAACGAATACGACCACTGATAGGTGAGATTTGAGATCAATGCAAGTAAAAAATCCTTTCTAGATAGTCCGATGAGTCAAATCACAGAATGACTAATTAATTGATATTCCACTAAAATACCGGTGATACAATCGCAAGGAATAATAAACGAATGTACACACATCTCTCGATCTCGAGCACTCGATATCGATAACGAAATTTTAGAAAATGTAGATGCGTCGCGGCTAAAAATAAAAATACACACACAAATATACACGTATATTTACACCTGGCTTTATTTCCGTGTTGCAAAAATATTGCATGATCTAATCACGTTTGATAACACGTTAAATGCGTTTATAATCACAACTATTATTGGCGCTTACGCAACAGTTAATAATGCGATGATACAAATATGAAAAATAACGCACAAAGCATATGTAAGTTCGTATCGAGAAATAAATAATGACACGATTGGATAAAAATTACTGAATCACTTGAGACGGAATAGAATTCGAAGAACGTCGTGACAAAATACTGTGTATACCAAAAAACTCGAATATATCTGAATTTTATGCAATGTATTTCGATTGCATAAGAATCTTGTCTCCGAGAAAACAATTCGTAAAGGGTGGACGCTTGTGAAAAGCAAATTGTTCCGAGAAGAATGGAAATGGAAGCGATTTCGAAGGCGATTCACTACCGAGAAGTGATCCGTTTGAGAGAGATTTTCGCGAAATATTTATTTAGCGTCGCGACGTCGCCGTGACATCCGAGACGCTCCGAGAAACGCGCATTTTAAACCATACACGTTGCGAAATCCGCAAAAATACACATTCTCGAGCTTGCCGCTGTGTTGAAGCTTCTATTTTTTTTTTTGTTTAATAATGAGGATGAAATATGACAGACAGAAAACTGCGACGGGATTGAAACTCATCATCTTTAGCTCCTACAAACGCGGCATGGAATGCTGCCGAGAAAATCTGACATAAAATCTCGCACATTTCTGTTTGCGTTCATCCGAGCACGAGATATTCTATAATTCCATCAATTAAGCCACAATGACATGTATGTGTTCGCATTGAGTCATCTCGATATAATCACGAAGAAACTTCCAGCATCCGCTCGTAACACACTGATTTATGTACACCGTAGCATTTTTCGCCAAAAAAATGGCACCAGGCACATAATTTCCCGCATCTCGGAATCTTATTGTCTCTCTTTTTAAAAATTCCAATTTTTTTCTGCCTTTAGTTTGAGAACATTTCCGTTTAATTTCCGAATTCGAGTTACGATTCTGCGGAATCCGCGAGAAAACTCGGCAGTCATCACAACAATCAACAACGATTAGTCATCGTGCGGGTGCACGTGTGCGCGCACGTGTTGGCCGCGCCGGTTGGTGGATCCCTACTTGCGTAGCGAACCGCCAGAGAGGTCGATACATCGCGGGTGTGTGACATCGTTTGTCGTTTTAGCACGATGATGTCACACGTGGCTCTCTCTTCCCGTCTCTCTTTTACTCGCACGCGTTCGCTCGTTGTAACGGATCGTGACGTGGCGCCGATCGACCGACAGATATTACGAAGCGTGCGAATCTCGTTAGTGACCCGCGTAAATGACGCGGCGTGACGTCGTGATTAGATTGCACGAACTGTGCGTACCACGCGAAAAAGAAACTATATATAAATCAATCGAGATTAAATTTATTTCGAGATTGATGAGAAATAAAAAAGAATTTTGAAGAGTAAAATAAACGCACATTGAATTTTCTGAGAGATAAGTAAAAAAAACAGACGCAAAATATCGAGAGTTGAAAATAGAATGACATGACAATTAACGCGGCGTGGATAAAAGAAAAAAATGAATGAATTCTTGATAACTTACGGATTGTAAAAAAGCGCCTCTGCCCTTATACACGGCGCCGTGTGACCTGTTTCCATGCTTATGCAGCATATTCAGTCTCCTGTCGACGCTCATTCATGAATCAACTAATGGTATTCCTCACGGAAGCGCTCGGGACAGCCGGCAAGTTTGCGGCAACGCTTTCACACTCCTCACGGCCGTTCACGATATATTGTGTGTTGATGTTTACTCTCGTCGAGTCTGAATAAATGTCGTTTATAGTAACACGGATTATCGACACTCTCTCACGCTGACACACGGAATCATTCGCCTGACACAAAAGATGCGTGACCAAGCGTGAAACGAAGTATATTGTAAACAAAAACAAAAAAAAAAAAAACAAACTAAAAATAATAGAATGAGTTACACGAGAAATTCGTCGAGATAAAGTATTCGCAAAGTATCGCGCGACTTCCAAATAACGCCAATGTGTGTACAAGAGAGAATTCAATCAATCGGCAATTTATCAATCGCTATATATTTGGCAGGATCTAACACGCGAATTATCGAAACGGGTTTCTCATGCGCGAGATTAAACGGAAATAACTGGAATATTATCGCTTCGACGCGAAAATAACTCTCGTACCACGCTACAATTTGTTGACACCAGAGCGAGAACAAATCGATAAGATGCCCCCATAGATCGTGTGTTATCGCGACTTAACCCAGTTCGATCCGAAATTTCTCGGAATGTCCGTCAAACGAGACACGAATCGCGGGAATCCGCCCGATTCGATTTAACTTTCGAGATGATGGGAGAGTTTTATCAGAGTGCGTGCGAGAAAAGATCGCGCGTAATCGTGCCGATAAGGAAACCTTATCGCGAGCGAGTTCCGGTGTTCGATCGCGTACGTAATACGTGACTAATTCCGGAGAGAATAACATTTATGTAGAAAAAGCAAAATTATCTTCTTGAATTAAAAAGTGAAGAAAAACGGAAACACACAAGTAAACGAACTAATACGTAGCACATTTTCTCAAAATAGAAACCACTTGGAAAAATCAGAAATTACAGAGATTAGTCTCGCGAAAATAGAAAACTCTTCGCGATTCGCCGGAGACCGTCGTTATTATCGATATTTGGCGCAACAATAATTCGTTTCGACATCTGTTTAAACACGTCGGCTTGTTTATGCGAACGAAGAATTCCCGCGATGCGAGCAAGCGTGTGTACAGCAGACGTTTTTCCAAGTACTTCGAACGAACTCATAATTTACACAGTCGCTACGACTTTCGATCGACATTTCACACGTGCAATTTCGAGGGACGCATTCACGAAAACGAACATCACATGATCCTTCACCGAATAGCACAACGTTGCACTGATTTTTCTATTCTTTTTCTTCATCTAAGAAAATATTCTTTTATAGCACGCGTTGTTTTTGGGTCTTATATAAAGTATATATCGTAGATTATCTTATCGTAGAGATTATTTTGACTACAATATTTATACTGTTTCAACAAGCGTTGTAAAAGATTTCGGTCATTGTACTGCATCTCGATAAAAAAAAAAAAAAAAGAAAGAGGCCGGAAGAAATCAAAACGTCCCGTTTTTCCTTTCACGTAAGTAACCGGCACGAGACAGTGTGCAAAATCCGTGAGTATTTTCGCAATATATTGATAAATTTTACTATTACTTTTCTTTTTGCGTACTTACAATCAAATATCTTATGATTTTTGACATTCGTCGTGGTACGTTTTTTAGTACATCGAGAAACAGATGAATGAGAAAGAGATCATGCCTAGCTGGCAAGACTGTGACATTTGTGTGCGCGAACACCGCGTTGAGAAAAACAGTTTCATAGAGAGACAACGTCGTTCACTGCGCGGGATTCACGAGTAGACTGTCGATTTGCCGACGCGAGCTCTTGATATCGTATTATTGGCGACTGACCCGATGATTCACGTGTCCGCTGTCAATGGAGTCGACTCGTCTACTGACGATGACGCCTTTATAATGACGAGAAAGACGTCGTCGTTACGAGAGCGCGCGGAAGTAGGGAGTTGGGAATCAGCTGGTGCTTCGCGTTGAAAAACAGGAGGAACGAAAGGATGAGGAGAGGGGAAGGGAACTCAGGTAATCGGGAGGGAGAGCAAGATGTCACCTGAGGTGAGCAGACAGTAACGGACTCGACAGAGAAACGCCCCGAGACGTCTTATTTTTCATTGATGATTTTTCAAAGAACTTGGAAAAATTGATGAAAGTCAAAATATTTTTCATGTTAAAAATGTCAAATTTCTTCTGTAATTTTATTTTGTCTTAATATAATTTCAATAGCTAATAATATAATTTTTCTCTGTTTTATATAAATGTACATACATTGAAGAAGAAGTGAGAGAATGCGTAAAAAATAAATTTTGAAATTTCTTCTCGCGGCCGCTCGCGCGGTTAATTTGAATGAGTAAACGTAATTCACGCGTTTGTCGATGACGTAACTGTGACCGTGCTACTTGGACCATTGCTACAGCAATCTTTCAATTTGTATTTGCATGTTGACAGGCCGTGAATTTGCCTGAATCCGCTACTGAATGGAGAGGCCTCTCGTAACAGCCGGTGCACGTAATGGGGCATCTTCTTCCGAGAATCGTACGTGTGCGCGATGATTCACCGATGCGCATCTCAAGAGAAAGGGGGAGGGATAAAAGAATGACGGTGTGTCTCGGGGAAGGTATTTCGGTGTGTAAATACGGACAAACGTACGGCTGTTTCGTCGAAGCTTCCCGAATGGGTGACATCTCTCAAGCGGCTCGATAAAAGAAACATCCGGTTTTCTAAGAAGGAAATAAAATGAGACAGATTGATCGACTCACCTTTAATCGGAACTTGAAGAATTCGGTAACTAAAAATTTTTTATTAATTTTACTTTACTTTCTTAGGTTCGCGTATATAGTACAAATTCTAGTCTGTAAACTTTCATACGCGCGAACACGAAATCCGTTAATTTAAACGCGGCTCTCGACGGTTTCGGGTCGATTATGGTATCGCTTAAACGCTGGCGCTTAGTTAATCGCGTCTTCGTCATCATCCTGGAATACCTGGAACCGCGAGAAACAATTAACGTGTCACTCGTTCGCGCATTTTTGTCGCAGTCGACGTAATCAACACACACGGGAGAGAGCAGGACGTAATCTGTCGCCATATAAAGCGAGTCATTTATCGATTTGCGGAAACGTTTCCTTTTATTAGCCGGAATTAAAGCTGCCCAGAGGTTGGCGAGTCCACTGTTTCATTCAGTCGAGAGTGACGATGATGTAATCGCGATCGTACTATATGTACGTGCCGCTGAATTGAACGAACGATAACTTCAATGCGTCAGATGCATCATCGATTACGCAATTTCGGGCGTTCGTATAATCGAGCAATTAGTCATCAAGTTCATTTCGGAGATTGTTTTATCTTTTTCTCGTTTCTTTCGGAAGACGAAAACCCTTGAACTTGAAAGAAGGATTGAAAAAAAATGTGCAAACACGGTTCGCTCAAGTCTAGTGACTCACTTTCGGTGAGTCAAGGATGTCACGCCGAGGTGTTATCTCTGAGAAACCGAAAGTCGTCGCTTACCCAAGGTGACAAAATTACTTCGGGGGAGGGGGTTAGTTTCTCATTCCGACGAAAGTGTAACGTGAAGACATCTCGCAACGTAAGCGAAAGAAACATTTCAAATTGTGGCGTATCTCATTTGCGAAGCGAAATTCGAACACACTCGTCACTTCCGGAAACATTGAAACGGTTTCCACTCCGGTCTCAGTAACGCGCGCGTTATCTCAGATTACAAATTGAAATTATTATACCGGGAAATTTTTTTGCGTTGATGTACTACAACGCTATTACGTTGTATCGAGAAAAGTACACGTGTAGCAATCGATTAAATTCGTTCGACAAGATCTACAGATCTGCACGTAGGCGATTGGAATGTGACTCTATCTTATGGCGAGAATCATTTTCTGCTTCACATCAATCGTGCATTTGCGCAGTGATAAAAGAGAGAGATCGGACTAATCTTCGCTGGAAATTGACCAGAAGCAATAATGGGAAGCGTCTCGCGTCTGTTCGATCCGATCAATTATCCGCGTGTGTGAAGCTAAACAGCGGCGTAAATATTCGCGTGAGAGAGGAGCGAATCTCGAAGATTAAAGAGAGAGAGAGAGACCGAAAGAAAATGCGAGAGGGATAGAAAGAGATCGGAACATCAGCCTCTTCTTGGGGCTTTGATTAGTCCCGAATGTTTCGCATAGCGTACGGTACGTCGAACTTCTCTCTCGCCGATCTGAAGATCGCACAAACAGGCTTGCTCTATTAGGATGCCCGGCATAACTCCGGAGGAAGAGAGATTCTCAAGGATGGTATCCTCCTTCTCTATATCCGATGCAATGCTCCGATATAGAAGCACTCATTCTTTTCGTGAGAACATTTTCGTTCTTTTGTAATGTCAAGTGAAAAATAGTGAAATTGAACATTAATTAATTAATTTTTAAATCAATTAATTTTTTATTATTTGCTTTTTGAGCGATATTTGAAACAAAAATACAACAAGAATGCAATAAATTGGTTCTGTTATTACATCGACAAGAAGACACACAAAGAAAAGCAATAAATTTTTTTAAAATTAAATTTTGAAATTTTTTCTACAAATAATACGTAATATCTCACCGTAAAATATTGCATTGTGCAATATCCGTGATGTTTATACGAACGAAATCTCTTGGGAAAGTTTAATTTAATCATCGCGTGCGTCTGTACAAACTTAAAAGCGCATCTCGACTTCCTAGCTGCTGCACACGTTGCTTCTCGACGCGGTTTGCGTCTAAATCGAGATGCGCTTTAATTGACCAGTTAGACGCAAACGCGTCTCTCGCAGCTATGCACTCGAGTGCGCAACGGCGAATTTAGATGGAAAATCATCTCGCGAAAATTACGACGTTTGATTACATTCGAACAATGTAATTAAAATTCTTCTCGAGTTCTTGATGTGCAACATTGTATATTCGAATGTTGTCAGTTTGCATTTTATACAATTAACGCAAAAAATTTGTTTTTTCTCTTAAACTTCTTGAACTTATTTTCTTCTTTGTAACTCTTATCTTATTTTCGCGACTAGAACGTATGCGCATTTCTTGCCATGCCTTTTAATCGACATAATCGAGTGTATAATTTGAGCAACGACGTAATGATATACACACACACGTACACACGCAAAACGAGTCTCGCAACCGGTCACACACGTAACTCTATCTTGCTTATGATTCACTCTCTTTATCAGTTGGTACTTGTGCACGTGGTTTTCTTCGAGACGACGATAAGGCAGACGCGCGAATGAGAAGGCGAATAAATATTTTTGTTCGCGCGTCGCTATTTACGGTGGAGGCGGTGGCTCCTACGTGGAAAAAGATGATCCGTCGTCGCGCGAGGTTCGTTAGCGCGCGAGTTAATGTATAAGTAAGGTTGTATATTACAGTCGCGATGTGTGCGCTTTTTTTTCTTCAAACGAATGAATTACGACATTACGCGACAGACGCTTTTCATTAACTTTCCCGATTCGAGAGCAACCTCACATTTGCTTGCAAAAATTTTCGAGATAATTTATCCCGAAAATCTGTGCAAAACAATTTCTCGAAATTTTCACTTTATAAAAAATTTACGCCTATTCTGTCTGAGAAATATTTGCTAGAATTCTTTCTAACAAGGTGTCTAGGCGCGCGAATTTGCAAGTTTGTACCTGCAGGTTGATCCGTGCGAGCTGTCAGATCGATGAGTCACGACGCGCGTACGAGATATCTTCGCATGCTTGAGAAGGCATCTATAGAGACGAATGATTCATCTTTTCTACGAGTGTCTCTTTTGCTCTCCGCGTCTCTCCATTTTATCTATCACGTGAAAAAATTCAGTTGTGACTCCGCAAACACGCTGAAAATACGCATTATATCACGGCTGTTGCGGAGCTCACAACATTCACCAACTAGTAATTAATTGACAAACTGATCTAAATAATTACGCATCAATTTATTATATATCGATTCGAAATAATTACGCAATTCGTGTCCGATCATGAATTTTTTTTTGCCAATCTCGCGAACACATAAAAAAACTTAATTTTCGTAGCAACTGATAATAAAATTGGAAAGCGCGCTTTTCGAGAATACATTTCGCGCTATTCTCGCGCAGTTAAATGGTTCAGGGCGATTGGGGCAAACTGAATGAACCAGTAGATGAATGAAAGACCCGTGAATCATTCGAGCAGGAAGTTCAAGGCCGCCCGTTACGATACCAAGAGGAGCGAGCGTGTCTATATCGCATTGTGTGTTATCAAGAGCACGCAACGCGTGCGGTCATTCGACATCCTTCTGCCTTGAGCTCGTCGAAAAGGTCGATTACCTCATGTTCCCACTGTTGACCGTATAGAAGAGGAATGCACTCGCAATTAACGAGAAGATAAACACTCTCGAGACATTATTCGCGGAAAACGAGAATGTTCTCTGTGAAAGCTAGACGTTGATAACATCGCGAGGAAGAACAGGCATTCTGAAAAAAAATCTGTTCAGCGGTTTTGATATCTTGAAAAGCTGATCAACACGAACGGACTCTCTAATCTCCGATTTAAATCCTGTGCGTGTTACCTCGAGTAATCAGAAACGAATGGAAAAGGTCACGTGCCTTCTCTGTATATAAATTGGGATACAAAAAAAAAGTGCGGCGACAACAATCGCACGTCTTTCACGTTGCGTGCGAGACACGGCGATGGTTTCTTTCGCGTTACAAAAAAAAAAAAAAAAACTGCGATTTCCAAAAGAGGAGAAAGGGCGATATATCGAAGGGGCAGAAATTCGGCCGCGCGATGACTCACGTGCTGCCGCGGCGACGATATTCGGCATGGCAATGCGAACGAGACAACACATCATGGGACACATGGGTGCCCCCGGCAACCATAGCCGGAGCAATCTCGGCATCGAATGCCGATGAGTCACGAAGGAATTCCAGCCGTGCGAGCACTCGGTCGGGCCCCGCAACCGAGAAAAAGAGAGGCCCCCGGTGTGTCCCTTTCACCTCTGGGTCACTAGACTCCCTTCACATCTATCGTTTTGTCGATACGCGTGTGCCTATAATTGTTTCGCGAAATTATAAAGAAAATTTACATATAAAATCTACATTTTTTTTAAAAATTTTATTACATTATAGTTTTCTGAAAAATTAAAAAATTTAATACAAGTTAATTCTCTCTCTTTGGAATATTAAGTCAAATATTATGAAATATTAGATTTACTATTTATTATCTCCACACGAATCATCTAAAATGTCATCTGTGAATCAAAACGTTCAACGTGCTTCTACCAGTTCGCTTAAGAAAATGATAACGGCATCCAAAGTGCATCCGCGAGTGCACTCCTTAAGGAAGGAGGCGCGGACATATGCGGAGCGCGTCGCCGTGACTCATCGCGACGACTTTGCGCGAGCGTTGCGCCCGGGAAAGTCAAATGCTCGCCTTGTCGCGTGTGTCGTTACGTTGCGCATACATGACAGCACTGGAAGAGATTGCTGCACCGTTACAATGACCAGATAACATGGCGAACGGTAGTCCAATGACTCTCACGTAAACATGACACAATCTAATGGAAAAACTCTTTGCATAAAAATCAAAACAAAAATTGAAAATTATCGGATAAGTTGTTAAACAAAACTAATATTTGTTTTACTCGACCAATCTCTTCACTCAATCGATCTCTCTCGAAAAATTATTCGCACGTTCGGTATCTTTTTAAAATTTATTTGCAATATAAATCAACTTACAATGCGGCGGGCCATTCTCCACGGAAATACGTGTTTGTACAAACCTCAGGACTTTACGCGACAAACAAAGGATTCGCCGAAGAAAGACGGCGAAGATCCAGTCTACTCGACGATTCAAATGGTAATCGAAAGACCACTCACCTGAAACAGAAAAAAATGCAATTTTTTTAGTCACACACGACTGTCGCGCGACGAATTATAATATGAATAGGCGAGACAAGATATACCATCGAGAACCCTTTTTAAATCATTCGATGTCACCTCTACACGCCCACGCTGTGTCCTTCTTCCCGCGGATGTGTCACGCGATCAGAAATTAAACAAATATTTCAACAATGCGAGGCATTCTTTTTCGCTTTTCTCTCGATAAGTGAAATATGGCGTTGAATGAAACAAACTTTATGTATGATAGTTAATTCAATAAAAAAAAAAATTAATTAAAGGTTTTTAAATACAGTTAATTAATTTAATGACTGTACTTAAAAAAAAACATACTTTGTTCGTTATTCGACTTTCTTTAATTACGAATAATAAATGCGACGCAATAACGAAGTTGTATCGTCATCATTTAGTGAACATCTTGTGCGTACTCGCAGGTAGAAAAACAATGAGAAGAAAAAACCGAAAGAAACAAAAAAACGGGAAGATGTAGAAGACGCGTGGGCGCCGCTAATCAACGACGGCGCCACTCGGGCCAGAGTAACCACCTGCAAGTCTCGAGGTGCGTCGATAAAAATGATCAGGAAAGATGCGATAAGACGAGGGGAAGACGAAGGGAAGAAACGAGATCCTGTAAACTCGGCGCGATGTAAACGACCGCGCGATCGTGCTTACAGTTACGTCAGGGACTCACATTATCTATCAGACACTCTATAAGCACGCACGTGTGCGTAAGGAGAAACCCGGTAGAAAATTAATGTACATATTAAAAACAAGACTGTATAATTCACTTAAAAATTTCTCGAAAAAAAACTTTTACTTGACATTTAAAAAGTGCCATTTGCGAATGTATTAAATTTTGTATTTTTTTTTTTTTTTTTTGCATTGATTTGATCGCGCAATAAAAAAATCATTAAGTATCTATCAAGAAATCGCCTCCAACTCGTGGAAACAGTAGAAGGCCAGTAAACATTATAACAAGAAAAAAAGCAAAAAGGATCATGCGAGCGCATCAAAATGCTAATTTATTGTGCAACAAAATGCCTGCAGGATCATTAGTCCTTACAATGTACGAGGTGGCGCGTCACTTAATGCTATCTACTCGCAAGGACGCAAGTCAATTACCTTTTTTCCCTCCGTCAATTTACATCCTTACCTGTCATTTTACGTTAATATCTGTGGTTATGACGGATACAATAAATTTAATGACGCAAAAAGTATTCTTGAAATAGCATCCCAATGAGTTTTTTTGCATTCGCCTAATTGCACAATTAAAACAAATACGAGCTTAAGCGCCACAAAACAAAAAAAAAACGATATAATAATATACTAAGATAAAAATATAATCATACAGAGTGTTTTTTAATATTCTACTATTTTTTATAAAGTTTTGAACTGTTAGTGAGAAAAAGCTGGTTTAAAGACGATGAGACAGAGAGAAAATATGGATAAATGTGACGAAAAGTCGTCCTTGGGAAATCGCGCTCTAGAATAGCGTGGCAGTTTTAGAGTGCGTCAATATTATGCCGCATCCAAAAAGTGTGTGCGCGAAGCGACGCCTGAATTCCTTCAGAAATTCTACTTCCGAGCGTCACGACAAATCGGTCGTATTCTGTTGTTACAACGCGCGCGTACAACTCTCACAATGATCCAAGCATCAGCTGCAACATAAACAAGGTAACGATCTTACAACCTTTTTTCTACTATAAAAAAAAGTCCATTCGCAAGTATCAACGTATAAAATCATATACATGTATACTCAGTCACATGTATAAATGTAAGAAATAAAACGAAGAATGACGCAAATTAAGTAATAAATTTCGATAATATATTTTCACGCGTCACTAACAAAAAAACGATCAACTCCAAAAAAAAAAAAAGCATACATCTGTACTAAAGAAAAATCCTCTTTTATTTCTCCCGTGGAAATAACGTTGCCTTCTCGCACACATACACAGTTTATTTTTAGCTCGCTTAATGTGCATTATTATTACAGCCATATATTTTTTTTTTTTTTTTGTAAACCGATGATTCAGGAGTGACATTTCCTCTTCGGCACCAGAGAGACGTGCGCGTGTCGCGTTGCACGCGATTTGCGTGACATTTCTGCGACAACAGAAATACGATTCGATGGCTGGCCTACGTCGCGCGGAGGCGACATTCGACGCCACCGACGGCGACCGACCGGCCCAGCTTTACATCGTATCACATCTACCTGGGATACTTGCACGTGCCCGCACGAAAGCAGTTATTTATTTAAATTTACGCACGAACCACATCTCGTTTTTCTAGATTTTTTTTTTTTTTTAATTCGTTAACGTTGTCTCGCTTTTGGCGCTTGAGATGTTCAATTTATCACATAAATAAATCATTATTTTAATTACACTTATTATAATAAGATATAATGCTTTTCGAACGAACTTACATAATCCTTTCGTTGCACTTGTAAAGATCGAATCAAATGCCAAGGATAAAAAGAAAAAATACATGTATTCTGAAATATTTTATTTATGCAAATGTATGCAACAAGAATCGAGATTACGCATTTAAAAAATATATTTTTTTGAAATTAATATATGAAAATGTAAATGTCAAACGGAGCTACTGATCTTCAGATGACATAATTATGTTACCTGATATCTCTGTTCGAATATGAGTGTGTTCCAAGAAAAATTGCAGATACGATTGCGGAGCAACGTTAAATATGCATATAATAAGAAAACAAATCCTATAATATCTATCATAAATCGCTTCCGTTAAATTATTAGCCAATTAAACGCGTCTTTTTCTTTCTTCGCTCTACTGAGAAAATACCGCCAATTTTATACAAGAAGTCGTCCGTTATGTTTCTCGGAAATGTTACCAGATTAGCGGTGCACGTTTCTAACGAATAAATAAATAACAAACAAGAAAACTATTCGTAACGGGACTCGCGTCGTCTTATAGCGCGCGAGAGACAAATCGTATTTTGCTTTAATTTAGCGTTTGGTCAAATTTTTTTCTCCACATATAAACCAAATAACTAAATGTATCTACTTCGTAGATACATTTACAAGAAATCAATCTAAAAACCAACGCGAGAGCAATAAGTCAAAAATAAAACTCAAAGTTTCTTCGTTACAATGAAAACAGCAAATTCGTCTCCCAAAAATTCTCGACAATTTAGTGCGCGAATTACATTTAATGACTACTTAATTGTCTCAACAAGCCTATTTCTCTTCTCTCTTTTGTCTTTTTTGTTTTACATACGTTCACCTTGAAAATAACGAAGAAAAGCAGACTCACAGATAAATAAATGATAAATTTACGACAATGTCGTAAAACAATGCTCTTAATACATTTTTAATTTACTTTAATTTTAATTCTATCATATCATCTCCAAATACATATGTTACACATAACTTTATACGTAATTATCAATTCAATAATAATAATTCAAAACGATATTCTATCGTCTTGAAGTTTTTAATATGAAAATGTCCACACGCGACTTTAGTCAACGCTTCTGAACAAAGACAGGGAATCACTAGATCACTAAAGAGAGCGAAAGAACGAAAGGGAGAGACCGCAGAGAACAGAAAAGATCCGAGAGTGCCGCCCACGAGGAGCGGATGCCGGGTCGGAGGGGTCACCTCTTCAGCAAAATGAATCTTTTATATGCCTCTCTTATATGCCGAAAGCTCTTCTGCGTTCTCGCTCGAGAATGCTCTCTTTCTCTCTCTCTTGTTTTTTTCATTTCATTTCAAGAAATCAGTCTGGTCGGCTCATCGATTAAATCTACTTGATAAAAGAGACTGATCGCTCATGCGAATTCTTTGGCAGGAGCAAAAGAATTAACAATTTGCGTGATAATGAGCGCGACAGAGTTTGCGCGATAATTCATGAAAAAAAAAAATAAATTTAACACAAACGACAGAAATTTATTTTGAACAACGAAACTTTTTTAATTTCGAGGTCATATTGCGCACGTGTAAGAACAAAACGCTGTATCAACAAGAATCCTTTCTTTCTCTGTCTCTTATTACTTGCGTTCTTTTTCGTACGATATATTAATATTAATGTCGCCCCAACGGCATGGAGCGTCCACTTAGTGTGAGAGTGATCGTTACTCGTGCCACGAGCCGTCCCTATTATTCAATTCAACCATATATGCGACGCTATCTCCACGTGTCTCTCGTGCCACGTGTCGCCCACTACATCTTCACCAGAAAACATTTTTGAGATGACGCGCTTGTTTAAGAACGAAATTGTCAGTTCTTCTTCTTTTCGCGAAATATCTCGCTGAGTTTTTTTTTTATCGCGCTTTTATATTTACGCTCTTATTTTTTACGGCGAATTACGTCACATATTTCTCTCTGGAGTTATGATATTATAAATAATCACGCGCGCGAATATATTTTTCGTTATATATTTCTCATCATCATCATCATCATAAATCGTTTCTTGGGATAACAATTGATGAACGTGCAGCGGTTAGCTAATTACGTGTATTTTATTTTGTTGTGTCGCGACGATAAAGCTGATGAATGAAAAATAACGGAACGTGAAAGAGGCGACTAACAAGACTGGGCCAGACGAGACAAACGCTTTTCTACTACGAGGAAACCACTCTAAATATAACGAGACCTAAATACAACTTGCAGACAGCGAGCGAACGATGCAGCACGGAGCTTGTCTCTTTCTTTCTCGGCGATCCAAGAGAGAAAATTGCAAATTTTAAGAGAATTGCGATTTCTACATAATTCTATTAATATAAATATATACAGATTTTTTTCTTTTCATCACGAAATCAATTCAATCTCAAATTTAACTACTAAACTATGCAATAAAAATCCCAAATATATGTTGTAAAACCATACTTAAATATACTCCACTTTTATTTATTTTCTTTTTTAATTTTATTTCAGCAGCTTTTGCCGACTTCGATCGTGCGGAATAATTGAGATTCCGAATTGTAAAAGTGATTCTGAGTATTAAAGCGTGTATATCGGGAGAAATAAGTTGTTGTGTCAACGTAACTAATTAACGTTTCGCGACAAATAAAGGGTGACACGCGCGCAACTTCAAATAACATGTCTGCGAAAAAAAAAAAAAAAAAAAAAAAGAACTTATTTCGCAGTTGTGTGCGAAAAAACGAGAGTTTAATAAACCAGCAGAGATAGTCGCGACCGGTCGTCATTATATAAGTCACTGTTGCCAGCTGTTCGTGACGTTCACCATCGACCAAAAACGACCGCAGCTCGCCAAGAAAGCCGGGTATAAACGTGGCGACAGGCCAGAAAAGTCGCCACAAAAAACACACAGTGGCAACGCACTTGTTACTCTCCTTTTTCGCTTTATTATCTCGCGAAAACTCTCTTCACGCTCGCGAAAGAAATGGCTAGCCGATTGATTAATTTTTGATGGGGATTCTCGTCAAAGACATGATCTGTTTTCTTAACTCAAAGATCGATGGCACAATAATTGTTTGTGAAATAAATTTTCTTCGATTTACTTTGACAGCGTGAATTTTCGATGAATTAAGTTGCGGATCTAAACCGCGATGTTACCTGGTTGGAAAAAATGATGATCGAGTATAGATTAAAAATTAACTCTAGTCAGTAAATTGGAAACTTTCTATCGCTCGAATTTTACCTTTGTGTGAAGACCCGAGAAGAAGGTACGTCGCGGTATCGAGTACGACGACATGTTGATCTTGCTGACGACCATTGTCATGCTAGTTGCCAACTGAAGTTCCTGTACTCGCGATCGCTGAATACGAAGTCCGAAGTCTCGACCTTTTTATCTAGTCGACGATGTCGCTCGTTTTCTTTCGGTTAACATCGACGGTGACACTTGGTACGGAGAACACGTTCGCGCCTGTGTGTCTTTTGTCTCTGATCAAACGCACTTATCCGCACGACTCGCAACGGAATCCTGCGACCATAATCAATCCCCGTCTTCCCGAATCGCGTCGAGCCGAGAAAATCATCAGCGCCGAATCGCGCACTGGGAAAGCTCAAAGCTGGTTACTCCGGTCGCGCGAACATAAAAACTCGTCGTATAGAGGCAATAAACAACAAGTTCCCGTTATCGGAGTCCGTGATGGCGCAAAAATTCTCTCGCGTACCTCGCGTTGCAAAAACCTTTTCTTTTCCCAGTGATTTTCACTGCGCAAAAATTATCTTGACGCGAAGATTCTCTTGACCTGATATCGGATCCAGATATCCGGTTTGGAGCACGCGTACGAATGAATCGTCCGAAGAATCCGCGTGCGAAAGTAGGTCGCACGCGCGCGCGTTATGTTTGGAGATTAAATTTATCTCCAAGTTCAGCTCGCACCGAAACGCGCGGCGTGATCGCTAATCGGAAATCGGACCAACGTACTCACGAGCGTCGAATAAAGTTCACCAAATTAATGTACTCGTGTTTCTGTTTCGACGCATCGGTTTAATTTAACACAATTTTCGTTTCTGAATCAAGCCAGAAGGGGTTGTCCTTCTCGTAAGGTACCGAGGACCTCCTCGTCAAGAGTTGTCAAAAGCTTATCTCTCTCTCCGGATTTTGTATTTTGTCTTCGTGTGAAAGATGTAGCCGAGTAGATGTTCGTTCCACCACCTTCGAGTTGGAAGCGCGCGAGAATACTGAAGACCGCGTCGGCGGCGACGGTGCTATATATAGCCTCCCCTACCTCTTGCTTCAACGGGGTCTCCGGGTAGTTACGCGGCGAGAACGGTGGCTGCAGTGTTACCGTGACCTTCGAACCTTGGAGGGATGTGGTCGAGGAACATCTCGAGAAGGGATAGAGTGTTGGTCATTGGAGACCGGAGGTTGAACGTAGGTGGTAGGGCGATCAGAGGCCGGCCGCCAAACACAAACCTGAGCGAGGATCGATCCGCCGTTCTCGCGCGATATGTCGCGATTCGATACAGCGCGGGAATGACCAATGTCAACTGGTGGTAACAAAGGTAGGGAGAGAGAGATTGTTGCGTGTAGCGAATATTTGCTTCTCCGCGAGCACGTGCAACATATAATAATCGTCGGACACGCGCAGCACGGTAATGAATTAATCTGTGCCGGACAGACAATCACTTATGATAATCGAAGAACTGAAAGTCTTTAAAATTTTAAATGTCAAAAAATTCATCTCGCGCTCACAGCAAACTGATTTATAGGACAAGTGTCTAATCATATAGTACTGGAAGTGAAAGTAGACAGCGTTTTATTTCTTCGCTTGTTATCACGAACAGGATCTTTTACACGAAAATAAATGAGCGACAGAAATCACATCAGTGTATGGTCATTACACGAGTATGCGATCAATTGAAGTGTTTTCGATGTCAATTTTGCAAATTAGTGATTACATGTAATGACAGAGACGAATTGCCGAATTATGTATCGGTCATCTAAATGAAACAAATAAACTATTATAAACAGGAACTTGACAAATTACATTTTAGAAACATGTAACAAAATCAGACCTTTAATTCACTGATTTACACGCATTATAATTACAATCTAATATAAAATTCGACTTGCCTAATTTTCTGTTTTTCGGAATGACGCATATTTTATCTGGAAACGAAAGCTTTCGAACATGTGTCTCGAGCCGTACACATGTTGAATAAGTTTTACATACGTGTGTGTATATATACGTAACTTTTTGCGACGCCTGACAAAAAAAAAAGACGAACGTCATCGATTTTTCACCGCTTTTCCTCGAATCGCGGACATCATGAGAAAAAGATTTCCGTATAAATTTCCAAAGGAAGTCGATGACGGTCGTCTCTTCGAGAAATCGCGGATCCGAAGATCCGAGTAAGGAGGTCAAGGAACATACGCGCAAGAAGTAGCGTACCGGTAAAAGTATTTTTTTTTTTCCGCCAAGACAAAATTCTGGCAAAGCGTCGCGAAATTGGAGCGGAATCGGATTTCGCGGTGGTCAGCGCGATGTGATCGATGGCGAAATTCAGGGAAACGATTTGTAACAAATACATACAGAACTTCATCTCACATGTGTGTGTTGAGAGTTTTTTTACTAATTAAAATAAAGCAATCTTTACATCACGTGTAAGGATACGCGTGCTCTTCAACGAATGTTTTGCTAATTAATTCACTACTGATTGAAAATAGAAAAATGCTATCTTTCGAGTGAAAGATTTTTCACGTGGAAAAAAAAACCGGAAGTTTTGCATCATCTCACATGCAGACCTGCCGAGAGAAAGATAAGATAAAAAAGTTGTACACGGAATCCTGTCGTCGAAGATCGACGGTGTTGAACGGCTAGTAGGCGTCGATGAATCAGGTTCGGGCGTCTTGGCGCCATTAATTTCGTCGAACGCGACGCACGGCGTTTTCTATTTGCAACGAACGCGGCAGAAAGAAAACGATAGGCAGCGAGAAACGGGAAGCGAAAAGAAAGCACCGCGACACAGTCTGCCTACATTTATTTTCGCTCGTGCGTGCTCGTCGAATATGTACAGGGTGTCTTGTGATGACTGACGAGATTTATGTGCGAATAATAAAAGCAGGGCAAAAGTCCGAGACGATCTCCGAGCGTGCGTTTCCAGACTTTATTTTTCTAATAATTACCGCTTTGCGTAAATCAAGTGCTTCAAAAACGCGCGATCTCGACTGTTCCTGTAGTGACTACACAATCGAGAGATCCGGAATGTCAAATCGCTCGTTAACAATTTACATTACATCGACCGTTCACAGAATACGATGACATCTGTTGTCACGGGATGTGTCGAGGAATTCGCCCCGTCATTCGCTCGCGCGTACTTTCACCGTATCGTCGATTTTATTGTTAGAATTTACGAGCTCCGGCGCGCGGTTGAAAATCAATCGGAATATTCCAGCATGAATTATTTACTCGGTGACGGGCGAACAATTACGACGAATAATTTTGTTATGAAAGAAGAGAAGAGATCCTTCTCTACCCGAGAAGAGAGCATTCGTCTCAAGTAGGCCAAGGCCGTACTTTTCGAACGATCATTCCTCTCTTGCCCTTTCCAACTCGGATGCTGCAGACTTTTGATATTTTTTTGTTTTTATCCGCGATTTTACAATTACGCGGAGTTATTCTGTCTTTTTCATCCGAATATGTTTCCTGTTTCGCGATCATTTTTCGAAAGGAACTAAATCTCGAGCGTTGCTCTCGAGATGGGAGTCGAGGAACAAAAATGACTTCAAAGAGCGAGACGAGGAGGAGGAAGACGATTGTTAATCGCACGTAACGCGTGATGGGACGCGAGAATTGCTTCTGATGGCTAAGATAATTTGCGCCTTTTATTTACTGTCTTCTTAGTTCTTCCTTTCTGCCCTTGTCTCACCTGACCGTCTGTTTACTTATGTAATGCTTGTGCAATAATCAAGCAATTAACCGCCCGCGATGGCAAATTGAAAGAAAAAAAAAAGAAGGGATTAAGTTCCGTCCTCTGTGCGACCCGTCGAGTTAATTCGACGACAAACAAATAAAACCTCGTGCTAATGAAATCAATTAGAAAATTCGATGTAGAATTGAATTCGTTAATGCATTTCCATTATACGACGCTTTGATGAAATCCCGCTTGCTCAGAATGTTCGAAAGGTTAATTATGAACTTACACATCGCGCTGGATAAAAAGTATCGTGAAATAACGACGATAAAATCGAATAATAGACTATATGTTATAATAAGAAAATAACATAATAAATTATGAAGGATAGGAAAATGTAAATGTGTCGAGACAAGAAACGATAGTCGTAAATTCGCGATTATAAAATGCGAGACGAATCAATCACGCAATTCGAACGCGCAATTCTATAGATGCAATAGCTATTTTGCTTAAAAAAAATAAAATAAAATAAAATCCGGTTGAAAGTTTATCATTCCAGGAAAGAAGATTATTGTTATTATTAATATAAAAATTATCGTTATTATATCGCAAGCACTGCACAAACGACGATAAAAAAAAAAAAAAAAAAAAAAAAAAAAAAAAAAAAAACAAATTCCGTTATTCCGGCGTTTGTATCAGTTGATTTATCGAAACTTAAGATCGTGAGAGCGACATAAAAATCATTTTTTCCAGAAAAATGTTATAACTGTCGAGAGAATTATCTCACTGGGAGACCGACTCCTACTGGCGCAATCGAATTTGCAAGATTATGCGCAAACGTTGCGCAAAGCTCGACATTTACGAGTATTTGATCGTAATTAATGATGACGATATGTGAGAATGTTTTCTTTCAAACAAGATCCGGAATAGTGTGTTTCAATTTACGTTGAGAAAGTATTTTTCGTAGTGTAATTATGAACTAATGCAATTTATTCTAGAAATCTGTTTAACATCCTTTTGCGCTAATACACACATTGTGTAAACTAGTTGAAAATTAAATTAAAATTGTGAAAATTAAATAGCTCTTGCTCCATAAAACAATTTGGTGTAATAAAGTATTTTAAAGTAATAAAATATTTTAAAATTTAATCATTCATTTAAATGCAAAGACTAGAGCCGAAAGTTTCGGCGGCGCGTCGTCATCGGGATTTTTTTCGCGAGTAATTTGGCGCGAATTAATCGAAATCAAAATTTGGAAGCAAAACAGAGAGAGCGCGGTCTGCGTTTATAACTTCCTCGAGAGCTGGCTTGGTATTTCGCCAAACTTACGCAAACACACTGTGCCAAGCGCAACGAGTGGTCGAGTATCAATATTCGTTGCCAAAACACGCGGAGAATGTAAATGTTGTGGATCGCAAGTCGTACCATATGGCGAAAATTTTCATAATTTTCCGCAACCATATGACTCTTTCTCTCTCTCTCTCTCTCTCTCTCTCTCTCTCTCTGGAATTTTTGAATTTTATACACTTTGACACGTTGCCATTGCATTAGGCCAACAGGACGGATTCCTCTTCTTTTTCATATTCTTCTTCATACTCCTCTTCCTCTTCCTCTTCCTCTTCTTCGCCTTCGTAAAGTGCTTTTTGTTCATCCGGCGTTAATGGTATCACGTCTTCGGCTCCTTCGGGGAAATAATCCGTTATCATTCCTTCGACTTCCTCTTCGTTTTCTGTCGCAAAAAACGGTTCGATGCCGGCGAAAGCCAGAAAAGCTTCCTCGCTGGTTCTTCGAAGTATCACCACAAATATCTCGAGGCCGGTTTTGTGCTTAACCTTTTGCGCGAATAATTTAAAATTTGTAAATTTATTTATTTGATTCGACGAACGTCGAGTTTAGAATTGTATCGTTGAATTAACGCAGAGAGAAGAAGGTTCACCTTGTTCTCGAAATCTTCGGGCGAAGACGCGAGACGTCTCGCGTACGGCGGCCGATCGTATTCGAATGCGCCGAAATGCTCGACAGCGTCGCGATGCAGTTCGTACGCGTCTCGCACGACGCCGAATTTCGAGGCCTCGAACTTGAACGCGCATAACGGCGAAGGAGCCGTCGGCTCCACGTAAGGATGGTGCTTGTCCATGTAAGTGGGAAATAGCGTCTTAAAGACGTGAACTTTACTTCTGGCCTGTGCACGAGTTCGATATTATCATATTTATAACCTATTATCTTTTCTTTCTACAACATAAATCTCGCGTTTATCTTAATTAACTTATAAGTAAAAAAAAAATAATAATATTAATTAAATCAAGGCCATAAATTCTTAAGTCGTCAACGTTCCTCGATTTCATCTCATCCGAATTTATACCTGAGGAGGTACCCAAGCCGCAGAATACACGCGGCGCACGTCACCCTCAACTTCCGGATCCGGTTCGTGCACATACACGTGTCGGCTGACGTAAGGCTTGTCGTCGTAAGTCGGTCTGCTCACTTCGATTCCCGCTTGGAAAAGAGGCGGCGGATGCGTCGTGATGATGCTGTGAAGATAGTTTTCGACATCGTTGATCGCGCGAATCGGATCGTTCGGGACACGTCGCTCGCAAGGATACTGCACCGGCCAGCTCGGATGCGGCGGTTTTCCTCTCAATCTCATCGCCATGCATTTCCCGTCGGTTAATCCTGAAGACCGCGTATATATTTTTTTCTATTACTTTTCTATTTTTTTTTTTTCTAGATTTTACATTTTTCGCGCGATGCGACCTTTTATCAATTCGTTCGTAATGACGACATCGCTCTCGAAAAACATTTTCTCGATCGTGTCCTCGTCGAGCTGAATTCGCGCCTCCTCCTGCACGTCGAAGCACTGTCTGAAAAGATCCTGCACGAGCTCCGTGTACGGCGGACACTGCAGCTTGTCCCGTGGCTTGCCGTGCTCGTCCTTGAAGACCCAAGGATAAAGCACCAGCGCCGTCTCCTCGCACAGCTCGACCATCATTTGCGCCATGAATCGCTCGTACTTCTCCAGCTTCTCGGCTTCTTCTCTCGCGCGTTTCTTCTCTTCCAGCGCTTGCCTTTTTCATCAAGACCATTTCGGCGTGAAATATGTGCGGCTGTGCGCGCGTTTTTTCGCACACTGCATTTTATCAACCACCACGTTGTGACACATCGCACGATCAGTGCGAAAAAACATTTTTCCCCGTCCGTCCTGACGACGTGCTCGAGTAAAACAATTATTGCGGACAGTTAAAGATTCGGAGTTAGATGTTTTTTTTGTACCAAGTTATAAGTATTTTACTTATTGTTCGTTTAAAAGATATTGTTCAATAATAAATCAAAATCAAAACTTCTCGCGCGTTCTACAAAATCAAATCGATCATCGATTGCGTGTCGTCACCTAACAGCTTCCTGCTTTTGCCATCGGATCTCCTCTTCGGGAGCTCGCTCGTGCACATTCAACCGCCACTTGGACGCATCCGCGCGTTGCACCCTCTTTATCTCGTCTGTCAACAGCTTTCGCAGGCGCGGACAGTGCGCGCCGAACATTAGATTCACCATCTTGCCGTCCTGCAGGAACATCCAGGTCGGCTCGCTGCGGCCGCGGAATCTCGCCAAGTCGTCGATGTCGTCGTTTCGCGCGATCGCGTATTCCACAAGTTCGCCGCCTATCTCCATCTTGATCTTTCTCAAACTGCTCGCCATGGCGGCGCACGGTCCGCTCCAGTCCGAATACACGTCCACGACTATCAGTCCCGGGCGAGTCAGCAACTGTTCCCATTCCTTCTCGGTGCTCACCTCGATCTGAAGAGCACCGGCCTTTTTCATGATCTCGCGCGCGAACAAAGCGATTATTTCGGAAACGTTAACCTCATCACGAGGGAACAAGTGCTCTGCTGTTAACTGGCGTGAAGTGCCGCTCGAGAGGGACGAGTATACGGGATGAAAAATGGCGCGCGAGTGTTGATAACGATCTTCTCTCAAATCACAGAGAACGGGAAACGTTGGTTAAACGTTGCATCAGGACATCTCGTGTTTTTCAAGACTTTAAATATCCAGTACTTTTGTTTTTTACGAATAAATTTGTCTACTTTTTTAATTTCACATTTTTTCAGAAATGTTTCTAAAGAAGATTCTCGCACAAAGTCTCTATTCACCTCCTGACAATACAGGAGGTTTTTATGCGAACGTATTTTAACTAACCGTCCGAAGACTCCGCCGTGATGATTGATTAAACGTCACGTAGTAAAATGACAGCTGTAGTTCCTTTTCACTCACTCGGCGTGTTTGCAGACACGCAGTTGCGGATGCAAATTGGTCGAAGCGAAGCTCGCAGACGACGCGCGAGAGATAACGAGCCGCGTGGTCGGAGCGTGAAGAAGCCGCCGACTTGTGTTTCTCGCGCGAGTAAGGAGAGAAGCAGAGAAGATCGGGGCCGCCGATAATGTCAGCGTCGGCTCCGCGCTCTTATGGCGGCGACGTCGTTTAGGTTTACGTCCCTAATTCACGTCCAGTCGCGATAATTAGTCCCGGGCGAGATCGCGAGACGACTCTTGACATGTCCAGAGAGCCTCTGATATGAGTCACGAAACAGACGATGCAATGATCGAATCCCGCGTCACGCTTTATGCACACAATACCACACGTTGTCTGGTAATATGTTGAATTAAACGCAACAAATCTTTCAATAAAAATTTGCTAAAATTTTTAGTTTTTTTAAAAAAAAAAGTGCAACTTGCGATTTGATTTCATGATTTCATCGATTGTCGGAAGCGATGATTCACGAAAAGCGCGATCGAATCGACGAGATTTCTTACTCATCTCGTTTCCAGAAATGCTCCGCAATTTCGCGGGAGCGAACCGGCGCCACTCGTAATGACATCACTTACTCCGGAAGAGCGGCGAGATCTAACGTGAAAAATTGCGACCGCAAGTCGGGCAGCGCCGCTTCCAACGAGGATAATAAATACGATAAGAATATGCAGAAGCGAGGATGTGGCGGGAAAGACGCAACTGGCGCTAATTATTTATCTTTTCGATGGATAATTATGATAGATCAGCGATAACAAATTATAAAATATAATCGTTGAAATCAAGAGTATTTATTTATTAAGGTTTTCGCAACTTAAAAGATTGGAATTTTCACACGTGGCGCCAATTATTGCGTCATATATCTTTGTTTTTTTTTTTTTTTCGTTTTATTCGCAGCGTCCGACAACAAAACACAGAGCCGTAGGTACCGCGCTCGACGATCCAGATTTGATTTCTCACGAGGCAGCACTTTTTCACTCGTTCGCGAGTTCGTCGACTACCGCGTCGTGAAGATTCCGGTTTGCTGACGAATCGAAAACATCCGAGAATGGAATTTGCCGTGTTGTGAGAAATCAATTTGGAGTTCAATCGAGTTCATCCGCGCGCTATACATTACAATACATTTCTCGCTTCTGCGAAATTGTAACATAACTGCGAGTTGCTGCGCAACAAAAGCTGACTTTGCAGAATGTAATCGGAACGTAGTTTCGAAAAAGCGATGTTCGATAAAAAGAAAAAAGAAAGTGCTCGAGAGCACGAAATCGTGATCTTAAATTGTTTCGAATGGCAGAAGTAAATGTCGCGTCTCTCGAAAAATATCAATTTTATTATTTATATAAAATAAGGATCGAAGTTGAGAGGAAAAAAATCTTCTCACAAGAACTTTTTATTTAACCAACAAGATTGAAAAAATTGATTTTACGTGACTTAAATATCCTACTGTTGCTACTCACATTTATCGAAATAATTACAACTAATGAATGAGGGAGTTAATAAGACATTTATGTAAAGAATTTAGCATCGCGCCGCGGAGCTAATTTCGCAAGTGCTCGAGTCCTCTCGAGCGGGTCATTCGTCAATTGCACTTCGGTGTAATAATACCAAGGAGCGCGCGCGGAGAGCAAAGGAAACTCTTCTAAGCGCATTCATCAAGTTAATGATCGCGCCTCGTAGGAGTTTACGATCCTATTGAGGATCGTCGCGTTGTTTCGCGATCGAGCGCGGTAGGAAATTATCGCCACCACGACACGTCGCCGTCTTCGTCGGCTGTTTATGCAAAGGGGACGGCGATGCCGCGGAGAGCTATAAAGACAAATAGTAGCGAAACGAGCCCAACGAGGTCTAATGACGGTGTATTTGCATCGGTCATTAAGAACGTCGGGAAAGTCTGACTTTGCTCGACGAACGCCATGTAAGACCAGATGAAAATGATGCTTATCTTGTGGTTCGCTCGCGCAACGCCACTTTCCCGTTTTTTTCCGTCGAATCGTTTTGACGTCATCTCGTTGATATACGCGGATGTAAAATTCCGCATCCGTGTACCGAACAAGAGTTGAGGAAGTACGAGAAAAAAAAACTCTCTAAGAGTTACCTAACTCTGGATCTACACATCGGAATCTGTGAGAAATCCGTAAAATGATATTTTTCTCGGATCGAAAAACAAAATTCACATTTTCAAACGCATTTTCCGATTTGTTGTAATTCTAGATTAATTCTGAGTTCATATATTTAAGTTAATTTTAACTGCGATTATCGTCCCGCTAAAATTACTCCACTTTATTGTAAGATTAACCTTAGTTCCCACGGTGCATGGTGAATTTTTTTTCGATACGCTGCCCGCCTACTGACGAGATGCAAATTTTTACCGCGTATATTCTGCCCACGTGCACCAATTTCATTGGCTGCGTTATCTGGCGTCATTTCTCGATGAGAAGCGCGTTCGTGGAAACAATGAAATTATTAATCGCATTCTCTCGACAGTTGATTTCGCGATATCGAGGGTGCCGGGAACCGATGCGCCCACGCGCGCTCGTAAAAACTTCGCAAAATGATTCATTATTAATATCGAACTTTTTTTTGCGCCGTGCTAACCTGTTAATAACGCGTTCTTAGGTTAGGTTAGGTTAGGTTAGGTTAGGTTAGATTACATCGTGCGCCGCTTACGTAACGAAGCGGTCTGGAAGTTGTAACTGGCGCCTAGCAAAGTGCGCTCTTCAAGATCAGCAGAGAATATCATGCACTCAGGTTGTTTTGCATTTTATGTCCGATCCGCAGATTCTCTAATTAACTTGGAACTGATTGTTTTACCAAAAACAAATGAACGTTTCAGTCATTTTTTGTACGTGGAAAAATATTTCACGCAGCAAATGTCGATTAAAAACAAATATTGTACATATTTTATTAGTTGCTTTGTATGTTACGTAATTGTTCAGAGATTTTTTCTTTTGCAGTTCACTGCTTCGAGAGTGAGAAACGCCAACGCCTCGTTCGTATGCACATCCGGCTTGCTTTCTTTACCTCGGATCAACTACATAGGGGGGGGGAGGGGAGGAAATTCTCGGTACTGATCTGCGGGACTTTCCTCGTTTCGTCAGACGAGCGAGCGACACAAATCGTGTCAAACGTGCATCGCACGATAATCGCGGATATGAGTCACGTTTTTTTATGGTGTCGCCGTCGTGGAAGACGGCGTGAATATCGGATAAAATCTGCTCCTGATTATAACCGTTCTCGAAAGATATAAGGAGACAAGAGATATGCCGTTTCACAGGCATATCGCATGCATGCGCCGTAAAACAATGTTAGTTTTCGTGATTTTGTAGTAAAATAATTATGTTAAAATACAATGGAGTTTCTTTCTTCGTTCGGACGATTTCTCACTCGGTCTCGTTTTTTTTTACAAGGTCTGTCGCGGAACTCGTAAAAAAAAAACATTTCGGTTTTGAGAAATTTGTGCAACGTGTTAAATTAATGCGTTCGAACGAACACACGCGATATTTGACGACGTCGTTACACAATGCCGCGAGATAACAAACAAAAGCGCGCGCGCGCGCGCTCTCTGCGTACACAAATAAAATTCGCGAGAGGCACTTCTCGCGTATACTACTCGTTACAAACGAATCGTCTCTTGCCGCGAGAGAGTCTCGCTTGTTAATTAACTACCGTCATTTGTCTAGCTGGAAGAACGAGGAAGAATAATGAGTGTCGGAGGAGGGGAGAGGCGTCTCGCTCCTGCACCTTGATTAATTCGCAAGTTAAATCGTCGTGGGGGTTCGCAAAGCCTCGAGAGACAAAGGGATGATTGATAGGAATCAGGTGCTTGAAAGGTGTGGGCGGTAGTATCTTTCCAAACACAAAGCGAGAATATAAACTTTCTTTCTTTTCGGTCTTGATATAACGCACTTTCCAAAGTAAATTTCTGCGATAAATTAAGTGGAATGTGTTTAGAAAATTATTTTGAATGATTGTTTTCCACCTCTCTCCTCGTTAAAATTTCAATTTTGCAACTAACATTGCGAACACGTACATTTCGACATTTTAAATCACGACGTTGTTCGCCAATCCTAATCGTCTAATTGACCATTACTTAATCCGCGAGACCTTGTTGTTATCGCGCTTTATCGTTTGCGGAATCGGGTATGTACCATTATTATACCTCGTCGACAAAGTGCGCGGCATTAATGCGTCCCGGAAATAATTAATCTCGCGGGAGAGAAACGCCCGCCGGCGGCGACTGAAATTAATCGCGCCCGCATTCCGCGTCTTCATAGAGTCGTTCGGTTTTAATTGCTGCTCGAGTTTTCCTAAGTGTTTCTCGCAATCGTAAATTGGTCGAAAAAACTACAACAAGAAAGTAAGAAAAAAAAACAATTTCTTCTAAAACGATGGCTGAAGATTTAAGTCCTCGCTCCAAAAAATACCTTTCATCAAGATGATTAGTTTTTTCGATAAAACATATATAGTTACGTATTCGATATTTAGTAACAAGAGCGAGAGAAGGATGCGCAATTTCCTTCATCTCGTTTCTGACCGTCTCGATCGTCACGCGCTTGAACGCCCTCGGTATGCGCCATAAAATTGTCGGGCCATTTGTCATCTTCACGCTCGGTATTTCATGCATATTCGATTACACCGCGAGTGACCGATCGTAGGTCGAGTATACAAGTTTAACCTTCAAATTATTATCGCGACGACGTACGCAGCACGTACGCAGTTTCCGATCATTTCGACGTAAGTAAGTTTTTATATATGAGAAAACCGAAGAAAAATAAATAATATAAATAAAAGAGTCAAGAACAAAATATATTCGACATTGTTTTTTGTTTGCATTCGCTGGCTTCGAAATGTTTTTGCGCAAGCACAAGTGGCGGTTACCGATAATTCTGGATCGGTTTCGAGAGACAAGTAAGACGAGCGTGAGTAAGGCGATTTCCGCAGCGAGGAAGAAGAGCGTATTAAGCGTAATCGTCGGAAACATCAATTCTCATTAAAGTGTAGGAGACGCGTAGTGCCGCCGACACCCACCGCAATGGCGGATCGTTAAAACGTCGTACAATGTAACGCGAACGTACTGTTCATTAGCGCTCGTGTGCGTAAGGTCAGGGCGCAGCACACTTTGACGCACGCTCCTGACGTGTCCAATCGCGCCTCGTTGCATAGAATGCGCTATTTCAATGTTCTCTTATAATATTAATACGTTATTGTCAGGCACGAGTCGTCAGCGTTCTGAAACGGAAGGAATTTGCGGGCCGTATAACAGCGACTCGCAGGATTCCCCCGTGGGAATAGCAGGATGATAAACCGAGGTGTGGCGCTCAGTGCAAATTTATTAGCATTTCAATGGAAAATACGTCTAAGCTCCAAGCTAGACACGCACGAGGCGACTCTAAGCCGTGAGCAAGGATCGACGACAATAAATAATGTCACATGTGTCTCGTGTGTGTGTATGTGTGTGTGTGTGCGCGCGCGCGACGGAAGATTAGAGCAAAATATTTTCGTATAGATAACGTATAGGTGGGAAATTTGTCTTGCAGTTACTTCACAAGTAAAATAGCAAGTGTAAAGATAAATATTGTAAGTATAAAGATAAATATGTAAAGATAAATATTGTTGTGGAGATTAAAAATGAAATTTTAACTTTATATCGTCGCGATCTTTCTCCGAGACAACATACGATACGTTAGGATCGCAACCCGATCGGCAACACGCGTTGCTGCTGATGCGTGTGCAACACACACACACACACGGGAGAGCCTGCCGCGAGCTGTAGGGAGAATCCCTTATCTAACTCGACACATCTAACAGGAGTGTCAATGGGGCGTGTTGCGGAAATCAGCTCTTACGGAAAATCGTAACTCACGAGAGAGGATTGAGTGGCAAGCGACTATCTGTTCCTCATAGCGTTTCTCTGCTTTTTTCCCTGCGAGCGCGATGCAATTTTCTTCTCAAGAGAAGTTTATGTACGACTTACTGCGCGTGACAGCGGAGAACGTAACGGTTTTATCACCTTCATAAATACACGTGCGTCTTACTAAAATGTTGGATACATGCGTGCGTGCGATTTCCTCTCGAAAAATTCGATACTTCGAGATGTATATTCGATTTAATTTATACACACAAAAGGATTAAGGAGACACTTATTAGAGTTAAAGATCAATTCACGAGTTTTTCCATTAAAAGATCATTTAGAATCGCGATCGTAATTGACGCGTTTTTATTGACGCACTCTATTTTAATTTACGTTAATAAATCGTTCTTTTTTACGATTTCTATCCGAGGACGCGCGATGCAGAAGAAAAATACGCCGCGCAATGTTGCGTATACACAATGTCGCTCTCGCGCGCGAGTCAATAAAGTTTTTCATTAGATGATTGATTGCATAATGCCGCAACAATAGTACGGTTGTTAACACAGTGGCGGCGGCGGCGGAGGCGGCTTATGAATTATGACAGCGTTCGCGAGCAATTTCAACAAGTTTACATGCGGGGCCAAATTGAGGACAGACGTCAATTTCGCTTTCGCGGAACGCGTTCCAATTGCAAGACAAACATGTTGCGCCCGCAATTGCGATCGTCTCCCGCGAATGTAACGATTTTAAGCCCTCGCGTGCGCTTTTCTCACGCTGTTATCGCACGTTGCGCGATCTGCGAGCGTACCACAACTTCGAGATAATCAACATAGTGTGTCTTTTTATCAACTGACTCGCGTGATGTTGAAGTACCGTCTTACAATCACATCGCGAGAGATTTTCTAAAAAAAAAAAATTGTTTTATCTTTTTAATTGCTACTCTTCGCGATTATTTCGCGTAGACGCCTCGGGCTCGAAATTACAAACGCGCAATAAACCGCGTGTTAAGTGTATTTTCGCGTCGGCATACAATGTGTCCGAAGTAGTGTTGCACCGCTAAAGCGAATGTTTTACTCACGTCTAATCGCGCCTCTACGTGCGAACACTTTAATATCGCATCTTTAGCAGCACAACGGGCGATTCTCTCGCGAGTCTCTTTAGCGGCGACGGGGATTGCGAAACGTATAATTTATGAACGTGCCGCGGCATACGCCGGCCGTTGTTGTAGGTGGCTGCCGCTTGTATAATACGTACATGGATGTAAGCGACGGTGCAGCAACGGTACAAGAAGAGGAGGAGTGGCCATTGTTGCCGCAACAATGCACCGACGTTCGTCGCGACGACGACTACGACGACGACGACGACGACGACGACGACGGTGCACCGCGCGCGTCCTTGCACTCAGGCGAGCGAACGAAAAAAAAACGCAAGTCGAAAAGGAGAAAAAAAAAAGAAGCCAAATATCTCGTTGTGTGTCAACATTAATCACGCGAGGATCAGAGCCATGCACCCACTATAAAGCGCGGCCCGATTACGCGAATAACGCGCTTTCTTCGCCGAATCGCGTTGCGTAATGTATACGTACATAAGAGAGACACAAGCGAGCGCCAAAAGCGAACCGATCCTTGCCAAAGCGAGAGCGGTGCAATGAATGCATTATTTTCGGCGCGAGAGAGTGACGCGAATGACGAATCAGCGATAAAATGGGACATATCGCGCGACTTGCCCAGTCTGCGGAAAAACATAAATGATACATTGTTCCGTGTCATACTAAGCTCGTCTCACGGAGAAATAATATCAGAAAGTCGAAAAAAAAACGCAATAAATGTTCGCGGGATAAATTTTACGGATGATGATGTCGTAGCGTAGTTTGCACGAGCAAACTTTTAACGCGGATTAGTCTAGCGCGTTGTATTTTGTAGCGCGCGAGAGTGATTTGAATTACAATCTAGCGGCAGAACAGAACACGATTTGCAGACGAGGACGACATGCCGCGCGCGGACGTTTCGCATATATGCGCCTCTCTTCGTTGCATAACACACACGGCTCTCCTCTCTTCAAGGTTGGGCCCAGACAGATCCAGACCGGCGGCATAGACTCGGGGCCGTGTTACGCTTTGGGAATTACCGCGCTCATTAGCGTGCGAGAACAAAAGCCCAAGTCCGCGAGGACACGTTAATGTTTCCGGTTCTCTCTGTGTTAAATTTTTTTTTTTTTCTGTCCTCTTTCAGGAGACACACAAGCTGAGTTCGAACGCGACGTTTCTCAAAAAACAAAAAGAAAAACAATGAGCAGGAAACACGCCTACGAATTGATGACGCGAATTCGCGACCGATATACAACAACGCGAATGAATTTTTTTCCAGAAACAGTATTTTGGAATGTCAGCCAGAGAAACAGAACACAGTTACTCAAATACAGTTACTCTAGAGAGAAAAGAATTTCTCGTATTACCGAGTTGCGTACGAATGGGTAATATTGAAAACGACAGATCGATATTACGAGGCAACATTGAAAGAATATATGTACGTGCCGATAATAGCACACCTGCATTTTTTCTACACACATTGTCACGCTACTTTAACGCAAATTAAAGCGGATAAGTTAATAATGGTATTTACGCGGTACTTACTCGCCGTGGTCGGCGAAAAAACCGCAGAATGATATCTACACTCCGTTGCAATTGACGCATGTCGTACAAAGAACGAACAAACCGACGCGATTTAATAACAACGTTCGAGAGCGATGCGGAAACACGTGGATGCCGGATTGATTTCACGAGGATCATCTTCTTCGAAGACTCGGGAAGCGCGTCGGTAGTTCGCAATTATCGCGACGGGATAATTATCGCGACGAGGAGTAATTACCGCGGGAGAAAATACCGAGATCTGCGCTCCGATATCATCTCCCCGACAGATCGAGTTGTGTAATCTTTAATTTTCCGTGGCGATTCTTCGCGCACGAGAATTCGCGAAATCTCCTAGCGGTCATCTTCCGCGCGATAATCTTCGCGGCGATGTGTTACACACGCGCGTATTGAAAATAGACAATTGCGAGACAATGATATTAAATCGCGGAAATCGTTAGCTTATATTCTTTTTCGCGCTTGTTAAATTTGCAACACATTCTTCTGTTGTTTGCAGTTTGCAAATATCCGCGATAAGAAGTTTATTCCGCAGGTGTTCGCGAGATACAACACCGCACGTATGTAACGCGCCTAGCCGCGTCGTATTGCGAATTATGGATCCTGTGGATACGCGCGAATCCTGTAGGCCAGTCACGACGCAAATAAACCGTACGAGCTTTTCCGCGCAGGCCGAGCCTAAGACTCGATTCCGAAATCTGACTTGCTAATAACATTGCGCGCGGCGGCTGGTTATATCGGTACGTAAGCACCACCGGTACGCACATGCCGGGTGTGCTTTGCAAATCTAATTTGGGACAACGCGCATCTTTCCTGCACGCGTGATTATTAATTATAACACCGTCTTTCTCGGACACAACCGTCGTAAAGAACACATGTTTCAGAAAAATAGAGAAAAAAGAGATTGCGTCGAAAGGAATTTAACGCAGAATGCGTTACTCTACCAGTGTTGTCTTCGCGTGAGAAAGTCACTCTGACAAAAATCATACCGATGTGTTGTCACTTTCTTCCGCTACATATACGTAAACCCTCCCGCCGTTTTGTGTGAGTCATACACACGCACCCTAAGTGTTGCGCATACGAACTCGCGCGTACGCGAGTTATAAACGCACCGCGCGACTTGCGAAAACAATCTTTCAAATAACGTCGTTACTCGCGCTAATTTGCGTCAGAGAAAATTGCGGGAACGCGGCACCACTTAGTAACCCGCCGAGCAAATAAACAGATATCGTATTGACAGGAAAAATAATCACAACCAATTGCTTTATGAGATTGTCTGCATCGCGCGCGCGATACTGCGTCTCTGTTGCGTCTCTTCGACCTTGTGAAGTTGCAACAGAGTTGTGCGACCAATCTCTCGTCAAAAACAAAAAAAAAAAAAACAAATACACTCGATAACTTTAGAGTAATGTGAAAAAAAAACTTGTCCATTAGAGATATGAGTGCGAAATAGTACGTAAAAAAATTCTTAACGTCTAATATATTCTCGAGAAAAATTTATCGTCGCAGTTAGGACGGCGCAAAGACGTTGTGCAAATATTTGAGTATAGCAAAACGAGTCAGAAGAATCATCGGCGTACACGCGCGTTGTATGCGCGCGTGTACGTTTACTCGCGCTCCGCGTGCAAATGCCAAGCAAATTTTCCCGGACTTACTTTCAACGCACGTGTGATTATATGATGGGTTTATCGGGATCTGACACAACTACTGTTACAATGTCACCCCCCGCACGTATCTCATTATTCCATCTCATTATTTACGTAAATTATTGAATCCAGTAACTCACGAGGTGTCCAACGCGACCTGGATTGCACCGTGAGATGATTTATTGCGGGAGACGAAGAATCCGAGATAAATCATCGTGGCTGCAAACTAATAAAACTTGATTTTTGCGCGTCTGCGAGATGTGATAAATTAAAAACCCTTTTTATCCGTTCAATATACATAATCGCGCGATAAAATCTCTAAGTGCCACTTTGTTCACTTCCAATCAGCTTGTCAGCGTGTGTTAGTTTTCTATCGTTACTGATTTTTTTTTTTTTTTTGAATAAATCGCAATTAAAAAAAATCGCGTTCGACTTGGGAATTAAAATCAACGTGTTTCTACAAATCAGTAACCCGTAGATTAGCAAATATAGGTACGATTTAAACTAGAATTGAGTAGATCGAGTTTGTGGAGATTTCATGGCGTGATCTCAATTCCCTTTATGACGTCACAGATGGCGGTGTTGACGAAACGCTTTTGTAAACGCGCCAGAAACACCGTTTTTCCGTGATTATTTGGATTCTGGCGGACGATGTTTCTGCGTGAAGAGAGCACTCTTATGTGCTCGTAAACACTCTTATAAAGAGAGAAACCTTGCGACTACACGAGCGAGACTCTCTTCGCACGCAATCACGTGAGCTCCGAAAGAGACAGAAAGACACGTCAATGAAAGATAATTAATTAAAGTTCTTTTACTGCAAAAGATTCGAGTGCACATATAACTTTAAGAAAATTAGTACAAACGACGAATTTAATTACAATATTTTGTCGTAACTCTTTTTTTTTTATTACGTGTACCAAATATTAACTAACTTTATTTAAAAGAAAAAGATTATAATTGCAATTATATTTGAGTCAAGTTTTCTTCAATTTCGGTTCGTTGATGATTCTCAAAAGCGAAGACGCGCACTTGACACGATAATTTGACTGGCAGCAAGTGCAATCTCGAGTGACACTGTACAAACAAAATGATGAAATGCCAGACTAATGCCAAGAGCATCTTTGTTCTTCGATTATTTTAAGCTTGGCGTGCTCGAGAAATCGAACGTTAAAATAATCTTGTACTTTTCCGAGAAATTTCGACTGTCTGTGAAAAAAAAAAAAAAAAAACGCGTTTTGATCTTTATTCGACTGGCATTACAGACCATTTTTTTTTCTTCAATTGTGATGATGATGTATAAAAATAATCATCTTGCAAAATTATCTAAATTACCAGTTCTCCACAGAATATCTCCATAAAAAAAAAAATTGAATCTTATTACATTTTCTGGAATTTTTCTTTAATTGATTTTATATAACTCGTCGCCTACACTTTCGGTTGCTTCTAATCGCGTAAGAAAGACATGCAACATTTACAAACACGTGGCACGCCGATTGTTTCGCAACGCACTGACGTCTTCTCAATAAGGCCACAGGCGTGCAATTTCAATTCTGCGTCTTGGCAATAGGCAAGAAACGCGAGATGTACGTATACCGGAAGTCCCAGTGAGAGACGTTCAAACCCATACGATCCACGTGTCCCTTAAGAGAGAAGCTTTACGTAACAACACCAACAGAGAAAGAAAAGCGCGAGAGAAAAAGAATTAAGATTTATTGTGTCCCCGAATAACGCGCGTCAATACTTGTACTTCTATGTGCAAGTAGTAGAAACTTAAACTGAAGAATAAACATATTTTTATGCAAATTGAACACCGGGTTAAGTGTAAAGTTAACAAAAACAGAAGAAAAAAGAGATACTTGAGACAGGACAAAAGTTTTTTCATCCGTTTCCGAGAAGAATAGCAACAAAAAAAAGCGAAAAAAATCTGTAAGATCGGCGTGTGCATTTGCAACTGGTCGGCCGCGATTTAAATCGCGTCCGGTCGCCCACGCGGGAGCGAGCGAGCGTGTAGTATGCGCGCGCGAGTGAAACGAAACGGGCGAGCACGATTTCATTCATGCGCGACCCACTTAAATTTCATTCAACGATCGGCACGGGCCTTCGTGTCGATATATAACGTATCGGTCTGTGCCTTTCTCTTGCAATCCGGTGCCTGCTGCAATAATAATCTCGAGATCGGCAATGCGCCGTAAGTCGTAAAATATCTCGACCACTTACTCACGTCGAAAAAGAATCTCGGAAATAAATCTGTTGACGAGACAAGCAAAAATACGTGTGCAAATAATATTCGCGAGTCTTCTTTGTGATTTATAAGAGCGGATTACTTATTATTATTATTATTATTATTATTGTTGCTCACTTGTGCTGTAACTCGGAGTTGACGATAAAATTGCAAATCGATGGAGCGTAGCTAATCTTAATTGCCGGTAATTACGACAATAATTGCGATCGCGCGCGATCGATCTTTAGCTGGCGGCAACTTTCGCTCTCACCAACCAAGAAAGCAGCTATTGTATCGCCGCAACACGTCGGGAAGCAATATTTTCCAAGCACTTTGCATAAACTATCATTGTACAGCTTAGTACGATCTCAACAGAAAATGCATTCTAACCGTTTAAAATAATTACTCTCATGTTTCTCGTCCCCGCAATTTGTCGCTATTAGCGACACTATTATTTTGCCTGTCCGTAATTTTCCTCGCCGATTTCTCGCGCAAATCGATCACTCCGATGTGTGCACAACGCGAACGTTCTTCGCGATGATTAATTTTCATTCTCGCTGAAGAACACGCAAACTGTCCACTTAAAAAAATTAACAAGTCGTTTTCTGGTTCGTACACGCGCGCGCGCGTACGAGGATGTAAAATTATAAGTGATTAATTAAAAATATTTAATTTCCTTCAAACAAGTTGCGAAGTTTTCCACCGCGAGATTCTATTCCACAACGCGTGCAATCTCACGTGCAAACAGCTTAAGTAAATATTAATTATTACAAAGTAAACGTAGATCGTATCGCGTCTAGGAAAAAATAGACTTCATTACGGCAAATTCTCGCGCTAAAGTGCGAGCTTGGATAGAGATTTATCTGATCGCGCGCGCGTTGTGCATTGAATGTTCAATCAACGTTGCATTAAAATGCCCGCGAGTGCAACCTTTTAAGTCCTCACCTCTCTCATTAACGTAATTTCAGACTTGGCGTTAAAACTGCTGCGCGATGGGAGATCGTCGTTAATCGCTATTAGCGATTATTGTAAGATCCGATATCTCCTTGATCTCGCTTCTGAGACACACTTCTTGTTTATATAGAAACATTTGCAACGCGCGTGTAATCTCGTCATCTCGTTATACGCGACTTACGCGTTAATAGTTACATCGGCACCCAACAAGGTCAGGATCTCCGCGACGGCGGCGGCTTAAGAGAACACAAACTCAGAGGATTAGGTCGAAGGTCGGATTACTAATCGGTTTTCCCTCCGTCGATTTATCAACGACGGCGCGGCATAATCGCTTATCATCGATTATACCGGATGGATGCATGTTTACAAACTGCTGAGATAATTTCACTTTTCTTCTATGTGAGATGTATGAAAAGCCCGTTTGACGTTGATTAATAATATGCATTCGTTCTTACACACTACTGCAAATATATATTATTACAAAGTATTAAAAGTTATTATTGACGACAAAGTTTAAAGTTCGAGATGTACGTACGAGATACTTATGTAACTTTTATATACATCTTCACGCGTACGGAATTAGAAACGTAATGAAATCGTCTTGTGATTAATGATTTGAGCCACTCTGTGTTTTGTGAATATCATTCTCTCAAGCAATCCGCCACGCTAAAATGTGAAATTCAATAGTTTTGCACTCACATTACGTTTCTCGATGACGACCGTTCGTGAGAGAAGTTCTTGTCTATTAAGCCGACGTTTTCATTCCGAATCTCATAAATAATTCAAGGCGCCGCGGGCGCGCGATCTTTATTAGTTTCGCGTGAAAAAAGAAACGGAAAAATAATAAAACGATGAAAATATCGGCCAAGGCTGACGACGCCGCCGTCAGACGTGGGCAGGCAGCACACGTTTGCAACGTTAAAAATGCTTTTTTTTTTTTTTTTTTTTTTTTTTTGAAAAATTGCCACGATCGATCTGCGGCGATCTGCGTAATGTCGATCTGATCGCGGGGAAAAAATCGCGAACTCACGCGCGTTATTATTTCTGTTTATTATCGCGCGCGCGATAACGAGCGCGTCTGCATTTCTCGAGTCGATCGTTTCGCTCGGGATGCTGCACCGACGTAAAAATAAGCGAGCCGCAGAAACTGCGTTCTACAAGGTATCATTTTCACATGGAATATATACAAGAAAACAAAATGCAATAAAATGTCCAACGTTCGCAATGCAAAATTATCAATCGATTTGCAAGACTTGTTTGACGTTCAATCGTTATCGATAATCTGTCCGGCGTGGACGTGGAGAAGTTATCGCTCGAGAATACAAAAAAGTGCAAATTGACTGATTGACTTTTTAATGACAAATCGCTGCTGATAGATTTTTGAAAAAACACGTTCGCGCGTGCAAATTTACATATCCCGCTTAATTGGATATTTCAAGGAGAACGTAGCAATATTGCACGTGCTTAATATTTCGCTCGATTGTAGTTTGACATTTTACATTGGGAACATGCTTATATAATATGCTTCTCGGTAATTGAGAGAAAGATTTATTTATATGAAAAGTATATAAAAAAGTATATATTTTATTGCCATTAAATTTGTTTAACTGAGCAAATTTTTTGTTAGCTTGTCAACTAACTATTGTTGTAGTGAGAATAGTCAATCTTCATAGCATGTATAATCGCAATCGTAAAAAGATAATTAAGTCGTAAAAAAAGAGCCAAGCTGTATTATCAAATAGAGCTGCGCAGTCATGAAACAATATTCGAAAGTTGTTTTTATGTCGATTTAAACGAAAATATTAAAAAAGCGTCCGTGTGTGAAAGAAGGAAAGTCAAATACTGACACTGCGGTGGAATAAGTGCGCGTTGAGTTATCGCTCTTTCTTTTGACTCATCTGGAGTTTCCCCGAATATTTACACGACTAAAGTCGGCTTATCAATCGCACGTAATCTTCGAACTTCGATAAAAGGCCCATCCCTTATTTGCAGCGCCCAAACAAAATCTTTTGATGTAAAAAAATACGCGCCAGACATTGTACAATTAATTTCTGTTATCCAGACAACTGTTTTTGTTTTTAAACAACAATTTCTGAAAAACGTAATGTTAAAAATGTGTTGAAATTTCTTCGAAAAAATATTTTGCTTCGTAATTTTTGCAGATAATGTTATTTCGAAACTAACAATTGTGAATAATACCGAATATGAAAATCGAACAGATTGCCGGAGTTAAATTATATATTTTTGATACGAGCTTCAACGCGGGCACGCAAGTCGACCGCACGTCGATAAATCACCGTAAAAATGTGTTCTATCTCACGCACGAACGACGCCGATAAGTCTCCCGCGAAGGTGAAAGGGAACTGCATGTTTGTGAAGCTTATAAGAAAGAGAACCGGTTCCCCGTCACGTTCACACAACGCGCGCGCGTACAATTGTTGCACGGTCTTTATTCGATTTCTTCAAGCAATCTCGTGATTGTCGAAAAGCGCGCGCATATTGTGCCTAAACGCGAGAAATCAAATTCGCGAAAAAAAAACTCCGTAATGTCACCATAAGATGGCGGCGACTTTCATGTTTCTCAGAAAAAGAGACATTACATACCAATCGATTCCTGTAATTGAGCGGAGTATCGTGGCCGACGTTTCTTCGAAGCTGCTTGACAGCCCGCGGTGGCGCCGTGGTACGCATTTTGGCTCGCTTCAATCTTCTTCTTTCTTCGTCAAATCATTATCACAAAAAATATTATCAACACGCGATTCACCGTCGAATAATAACGTGCTTTTACTATTGCCCGCGACACATCGTGTACACTACGGCCGTAAAAACAAAAAAAAAAACACGGCGGTAGAATTCATCAATCAGCGACACGAAAATAATTAGTCGTAGGGTAACGCGGACGTGTATCGAGTCACTGCGATAAAAGTTTTTTCGTACGACGCGTCGTTTTGCAACGACATTCCACTGCGCGAAGGTTAAATTCACTGATTAAGTGTTTCCGACAAAAGACAATAGCGACGAGACGGTCTTATCAGTAGCGACGATCCCCCTACCCTCTTATCGCCTCGTAATTCGGAGTCTCGCTCTAGACGCGCGCGTGGTTCGCACGAACGCTTGTTTTGTTGTTACGTCACCTTCGACTAAGGTCACCGGCTCTCGGTTGCCGCCGCACTACACACACGATTCACTTGCTCGTCCGTCACGTTCAACGTCGTGACAACACTTGGCGGTTCCTCAAGTCCAAAACAATCCGTTCTCTCTCCGCGCGCGACGCTCACTTCACGCCGATTTACCGACGCGCCGGACGCGGTGGCGATACCTTTGCGCGGTACCACCTCGCAACTGGCACGAGAGGAATATATCGCTGTTTTTCCGCAGCAACAGATACACTAACGAACCTCTTCTCTCTCTTTCTCTCTCGTCGACAACGATGAAGCGAACTCTCCGATCGAGCGAATCGAAACGCGAGAAGACTTCGACGAACGTTTCGCAGAACAACGTGACGTTCCGCGGCGCGAACAAATTCGTCGTCTCAATGTGGCCGCCGCCGGTGCCGCACTGAAGCTTGCACTCGGCCGTGTGCTAAGGCGCTGCTCACTTTCGATATATCTCGAAGGCATTGCATTCGAAACCAGCTTCGACTCTTTGGCGCCCGCACGACGACGAGCGTCGCCTACGTTGGCGCCGACGCGACCAGCATCGCGAATGCGAATAATTAAAGAAAGAGAGAATGAGATACGCGAGAGCGAACGCGCGTGTGTTTAGGAACCGTTTGGAATATTCTCCGTCGATTGTTCCGTCACGGGAATTCAGTTTTCTTGCAAACCGAGATAGGTAAATGCAATTTAATTAAAATGATAATTGATCGATGGATTGATTAGCATAAAGTACGCATGTGTGATATAAATTATTCAAAATATAATTACAAACAGTTGCTTTCTGTTGCGTCTCTTGTGCTTCGCGTGAGTTGAGAATCTAAAAGAAACTGAAAAAAGGTTATTTGATTTGTAATTTACGTCATATTGGTCACCCTGCGCAATCCAGTGAGCATCAGTTCAGAAAACACGCCGCGTGCCATCTATCGTAATTTCGAGTCGATCGGTTTCCGCGGCGGCCATTTGCCGCGCGTAAAAAGTAACGCGAGAATTGTCACCGGGTGCATCGGATTTGCGTTAATTCCGCTGTAAATTAATCGCACACATTGTTATGCCTGTCGAAAACGGCTTCTGCACAAAATTGATATATGCAACGAGAGACGCAACACCATCAGGTATTTACACATTCCATATCGCACACTCCCACGATCCGCGAATGTATACATTTCTTTCTCTCGTTCGCCAACAACAAATTAAGTTCTTTGTAGAGCCGCGATTTATACCGGTTTCGTTTCGTCTCGTTAATCGATTCGAGATCGCGGATCGTAATTTGTAGCGTGTTGTTTCTCGATCCCGTGATTGATGGTGAATCCGCGCGTTTTTCCTTTGATCTTTTGCCCCGCGTTCCGCGCGAGTAAAATACGCGCGAGAAGGGTGTAAATATTTTTCGATTGAACGTAATTTTCTGAGAAAATTTCTTCTTTAACTTGACTAGACGTGCCGTAAAAGCTTTGTATTATATATTTTACGTATAGAGTATATGTTTTTCACACTTGTTTTATTTTCTTAAAATCGGTTGATTTCTCATGTCAAGTTTTCTAATATAGTAATATAGTTACAATATAGCACACACACATACACACACGTAGTGTTGTGATTATTTTTAGACTCTATATCTGAGAATATCTGGGAAAGTCGTTCCGCGTTTAATTTCTCACCGCGTTCTTGCACAGCGGAGCCGCATTCCGCGCGATTGCTGCTTCATGCTTCCGCAGCATGTGCTGACCTTCATGGAAAATGTGCCTTAGTGCCGCTATTAAGTTAGGTATTCTTAATATTCGCAGATAATAACGCGTAACGTCCGAGATAAAAGGTGGAACTCACGTTCCACAAGGATTGCACGACGCCGGCACATTCCGTTCGACCACGACCGAGTATTCAAGGCGCATCAGAAGAGGATAATAATGGGATTATTTATTGCTTAACGCCCGGAGACAGCGAGTTTTGTCTGCGAACGAGAAAGCCTGGACAATAGACGTAGCGGAGAGTTGCGTAACTCGCACAATACGAGAGTGATTATGCAGATGAAGAAAAGTGAGTAATTATTTTGCACAACAATTAGATTCTACTTTTTTCTTAGAATAATCAAAATGCTTTTCCTGTTTTGTTTGTGTTTTCTAATTTGAACAACTGCATTTTGACACTTTTTGTCAACCTGACCAATTGCCAATGTCACAAAAAGCGTTGTTTACGAGCGACGCTGCGTACAAGATAAAATCAAAGTCTAATATTGATCAACAATGTTGACTGGCAATGTCGATTAATTACAAAAGAGTTGCGCTATCGCGATAAATATGAAACAAGAATTAAACGTGCACTTTCGCCGCATTGAGAAACAATAAACCTCGAAGAAGCGCCTTGACCTTTATATGCATATTAAAAAAAAGAAAAAAGTCGGTTTCTCCGACAAAATATCATTCAAAAAACTTGTTGATAATCGAAAAACTTGATCCATCTCGGGATTTTAAGAATTATAAAAAAAAAACGTGATATACTAGAGACAAGTAAATATAATAAAATTTATAAAATGTACAGGAAAAAATAAGTTTTTCATGTTTTGGGGAATTTTATACATTTTAAATGTAGAAGTGTTTAGAAATTTCTATCTCTCTTCTATTAAAAATTTTGATAAAAGTAAATAAAGATGTTATATCCACAAATTAAATATTCGCTTATCAGAACAGTTGCTAGACAACAATTTCTTTGCTTGGAATGTCGCGAAAATGACACAACACGGGGTTTCGCACACAATAAGCACTAAATATCATTAAATATCATTCACGTCGTAAATGCGTTGCGTGCGTGCGCGCAAAAAAGAAGCGTAATGCGATTGTAAACCGGGTTTATCGCCGCGCATTAAATTTCCTCAGTGTCACAGTGGATTAATGGAACAGTTCGAAGCTATAATTGCGCACGAGAAAAAAACTGCGGTGAAAGCAAAGGTTGTAACACACGGCAAGCGATATATTATATAATGTATCGTAAATTTTTCTCCTTTCTTCTCATTCGCAACATCGCGGATTGAGATTTTACAGAAAATATTCTTATCTCGCAGAGAGCAAAAGACACGCAATGTGTCTTCGAAAATATTCATCGCTTCGGTTACGGCGAACTGCAGCTTCAAGGCTGTAAAAATGCTGCGAGCAATGTTTTTAGTGTTTCATAAATTAGACCGAAACGATTATAAAAACCGCAGTTTTACTAGACAACATCTTTTTCAGTGACAAATTAACGCACATCAAGCCGCGTTATTCCCGACGCCGCCGCGAAGGCCGCGTGCTCGTTCCATCGTGCATGCAGTAGGAAAATGTACGATATTTATCGTATGGGACGTGAGGAAGAAAAAAACTTAAGTCTATCTCCTCCGTCGTTACGATCGATCACCCGTTTCTATCCCTTTTTTCATGTGTGTCTGTTTTTCCATCGCGCGCTTGTCGTGTGTAATAACGTCGCGTCTCCTTATAAAACGCGCGTTTTTCCTTCGCATGTCGATAGATATCTAACACGACGCCGATCAATCGATTGCGCGATCGATTCGCCGCTAACTGCTTGTGCGCCACCGGCGGATTCTTCTCTTGTGAAAAAAAAATTAACGAGCTTTGAACCAGTGACCTTTAAACGCATGTCCTTCTCCATTTTGGAATTGCGAAAATCAGACGAGACTGTTCACTTAACACGAAGTTGTTAATTGCTCGAGAGCCATGAATATTTTATATGTCGTATATGCGATAACTCAATCAATTTTCATTATTTAGATTTTTATAGAGATGTCGCAAAACTATTTACAAAAAAATTAACACAACCAGCTCGGAGTGGTTGGAGAGAGAGGATCGCGCAAAATATCGCGACGATTTGATCTCGACCGCATGGAAATAAACAGTTTTAGACGCATTTAGCGCTAAATTTGGGACACGGATACGCGTGTAGATGTTTGAATTGAATTCTCGCAGAGAGATGCGCGCAATGTGTGTCCGAAAGTGACAGCGTGCTGCCATCTTTTACGTGCACCAGGAAACGACGATCGACTCGCGTTATCAATGGTATCGCACGCATATTATTTCGATAAGCGATTGCATGTACGTATACGTACCTTTTTGCGATACGCGCAACAGGACGACGCGTTGCCCATGATTCTCGGTGGCCGATCGCGACGGCGATTACGATATCATCATGTCAAACCGCCGCAACTCGTCGATCTCCCCCCGAAGCGTCATTCGGCAGCTCCTCGTTGTCCGCCGCTTCCCTCCTCGCAAATCTCGTCCTTGTCATCCTGACCGCGCGCGAAAACCTGTTTCGTGAAAGTTGTCGCATGTCAGCGTCATTTTTTCGCCAAACTTGTCAAAAAGTCAACTCTTTTTACATATATTTAATTGCTTTTTTCCTAAACGATTTATTTCGCATATTATGTACGTAATCACTCTCTTTCTCGTACATTAAAAATTCGTATTATTCTCACTTTTTTGTCGCTCGTCGAAAATTAAATTCCACGCGTGTTGCACACAAAGTAGGTTAAAACGATGAAAAAACGTCGGTCGCATTTTTCTGCCGCTGGTCGAAGTGCGTTCTCTCAATCAAGATTTTAATCGCGTGGATAATTGATCGCGCTTGCAACATTTTAATTAATGTTCACCTCAAGTCGCCTCGCGCAAATCGCACTATTTGTCTTAATATATTCCGCGTGACGCGTTAAAAGCGGTTATCTCCTCTTTTGGTGAAAATTGTAGATCATGTAATGAAGTTAAATTAAATACAGGATTATTTGTACGGAATTTTAATGAAGTTACGATAAACAAAAAAAAACAAATACACAAAGAACCTTGATTTTTTTTACGATGTATTTCAGGAATCCGCAAATTGCTTTGTGATCGTGATTTTAATGATTTGTATTGATACATAATTTTGCCAGAAAGATTTTCTCGCAATAAAAATAGAATATGACGCGCGCTGAGCTTTTTTTAGATTACTCAAAGTCGTACTTGTTCGCCTTGCTTGATTAAAGAAAACGTCATGCTTATTACCCCATAAAATATTCTATGAATACATATACTCCGCGTATTGGTAATGAAAAGATCCTCTTTTACACACGTCTTTGAAATTACTTACGTCTAGACGATTTTTCTTGAAGATTCTTCACTTTTTAGCTGACATTTAATTACAAACTTTTTCAAACGAGAAATTTATTTGCTGAAGCAATAAACGCAAGTTAATGCAAGTAATTTTTTCTTCTCTTTTGAGGAACAAAAATATTTGCATTGCTTGTTGCGTCAGCAAATAAATTTCTTACTTGTATTGTTGTATTTCTTTCATATTGCCAAACTTGTGTATAATACGATCCATGTACATACGCGAAACAAATGTATTATTTGTTTTTTGAATTACGATCAATCTATCTTGTGATCCCACGTAGCAAAAGGTCACGTTGGAAATCCGGTTGATAAAATAATCGATTGGCGATTCGATCGTTTGCGTTGACTGTTTAGCGATACGCGCGCGCGCTTATCCCTGACGTGCTTCGCGATAACACACGCGCGTCGACTCAAGCACGCGTCCCGACGCGATGCAGCGACTTCCAAAAACTACCGGCCAAATTGTCGGAAGATCCTGATTCACAGCGGACAAAAGTCCGAACACGCGTGCGTATTTTAGCGTGCGCGCGCGAACGGACGAAGCGAGCGAGCGCACGGTACCAATATCCATACTGGCGAGTCACCGCTTTATTTTCCATCGTTACATCACTGTCGTCGGTGGCTTCGCTTCGGCGGCACGTGGTCGATCCCGCAACAACGCGCCGTCTTGATCTTATCGTCGCGCGAACACACACTTCGCGAAACTATGCACGGCGGAATATGCATAGGATGCAGATTACACGCCGACGCGATGCAACGTGATCGGGACGCAATGTTGCGTCGAGACACACGAGGCCGAGGTAATTCCAAAGTTACACTTTCTTTCTTCATATTACTTTTAGTCACCAATTTATTAAAGAAAGAATTACGTATATATGTGACCGCACATAATATATACATAAATATGCATAATGCATGTGTTTTGATAAAAAGATGGTGTATAAATTTCTTTTTTTTAAGTGGCGCTATCGAAACTTACAGAATTGCTTTGCGTTAATTTATTAGAGCTACGTGGAAGCAAACAACTTACTTCACAAAAATGTCACTAAAAAAGTTGTTTGTCTCTTGTTTGACAAAATTAAAATGTTACGATATTCGCACGTCTTCTTATAACTTCGATTTTACTTTGTAGGTATTTTATTTCGTTATTTTATTTGATACTTCACTACTTAATTTAAAAGCTGTTTATTGAAGCTTGTGCGACTATATAAATAAATATTGTAACAAAAATATTGAGCTAATGCTGAAAATCAATTACGCAACGCAACATCTTATTTCAGTTGAGAGAAATAATGTATCAAAATTAATTACAAAATATACTGACCACTATAATTCCAAAACAGCTTCCAACGCGAAGAGAAACGCAAAACAAAGTAACAGTGGAACATATCGCGTATATTGCGCTCGCTGCGCTACTGACGTATATATTATTATTATTGTGCTCTGCGCTACATCCCGCGCGCAGAGACCACGTGCTCGGTCGTAAACACTGTCTTACACGTAAACACGTCGGTCTTGAGTTAGAAACTCGTTTCGTCAGTGAAAAGATCTCGATAGTTTCGCGGACGGAAGATCGGTTTGCATTACGTGGGCGAGTTGTTTAAACATACAACACGTTCGCCGATCAACGGCGAATTATTCTTCGCGGTACATTACGGGCGTTTGACATTGTAAATTGAATCAATTTAAATTCGCGAAATCTATTGAATCTCTGTTTGATCAATATCAAATGAGAAAGGAGGAACAAAGAAAATAAAAACGGAAGTTTAGAAAGAAGTTTTTGTTCTGTAAAAACACTTTTTACGAACTGTATAAAATGACGTCAATGTCCCGTATATTAAATAGATATAAAAATGTATGTACATGTCTATAAGTAAACCGATATCGTCTTTCTCATTAGCTTTCTCTAAACGCGAGTACCTGAGCATTACACTTGTGATTAGATGTTTCGGAAAGCAAAGATTACACGCGTTTTTCCGCCCACGTGCAATCTGCGATCCCGCTTCTCTTTATCATTAATCAGTACTGCAAACAGTTTCATTAGATCTTATTATTTGATTCTCTATTGTTATCCGAGCGAGTAGTACGTGGGTAAGCTCATGCGGTTTTAACCGGCTGACTTATGGCGTCCGACAGCACGCGATTAGAATCTGCCGCGTGCGTGTGCAATTGCTCGATCCCGGTAATTTATCGTCGGCGTGCGCAACGTGTCGATTGCTGGAAAATTGGAAAATTATGACGATACGCATGTAGAACGTCCCAGAAACGATTAATCGTTGATTTGGATAGGGATAATGGGGTATATGTGTGACGAAAGAGACACTCTCGTGTTTTTATCAAAACATGTATAACGATTTATTGAGGATCTATCCAAGCATGTTAAATTTCTTGAAATGCAGGTACCTACCTATATAATCTACTCGCTAGAGTGTTACATCAGACGCGCAATATTACTCGAAAAAATTGACCGCACGTACGGTTCGTAATCTAATTTAGAGGGAAAACTGCAATTTTTGCGGAGTCGCGTTTTTTCTCTCTTGTTTTTTTCTTTATACGATACTCGGCGCTGATCTATTTTGTTTTTTTTCTTTTTTTTGTTCGCCGGCACGATCGACAACAGCACGCGTGTGCGAAAATCGAAAAAATTGGCGACGGCTAAAAACGACGATGCTTGTCGCCTAAGTGTAGTGGCACTTGCTGTAATAATCTGTACATATACAAAAATGCGACTTTATCTTTCCCTTTGGTCGATATCGCGGAAGGAAAGGAACAGTCTTCGTCGTTTTTTTTCGCATTTGCGAAAAAAGAACTTGCTAATGTTGCGTTTATACCGCACAATTTTCGAGCGACATCGTGTCCAACACATCGATTTGAAATACCGATTATTAATGTGTGTGTGGGTGTATGTTTACTACTTAATAATCAAAAGTATAATTGCAAATAATGTGTAATTAATGTATGTACACAATAATTATTTTAATTTGACGAGACACACACTTTGTGATCGAGACTCCGATGGAGTGTTCAATATCGTAATGGCATCATAAACGATATCGCGACAAAATCGTGTTGTACATAAACGCAATTTTATTACGAGATTGATCACCGATCACGATCGTGCCGGGCGCCGCAATAAATCTGCGCGCTCGATCAGCTTACAGTAGTTTTGATTTCCAGTCTTCGGTGCTCTGTGTTTCTTTATATATGAGGTGGTCGTTTCGTTTTCTTGTTGCCGGTTTCAGTGTGTGTTTATTATTCGAAGACCGAATACATATTGATTTACCGAGTGATTAAACTCTCGACGAATTGAATATTTAATAGACGTTTACTTTGTTTTCACAATTGTATTGTGTAATGTCAAATTATATATTTAATTAATTGCAAATTTGTGTGGTTCAAATATATCTAACGTATTTCTCTCTTTGTCATAAACTACAATAATTTGTACAACATTAAACGCACACACGCACATACACGCACACATTATGATTCTAAAACACGTAACAAAGAGGAAAACGTTATATTTTATTTTTTGAAAACTAAAAATACACAAAAATAATTTGCTGAAAGATGTCCGAGAGTTAAAGTCGACTCGGTAATAAAATTATACTTTGAGTTGCCTCGCTTCGAAAATTTCGTTCTTTGATTTCATGTCATTCGCGACGCGACTCGCAAGTGACTTGACTCGACTCACAATGGTCGATAATCCAAAAAAGGCTGGAATCGGCTACACGATTTCCCGGTGGTGAAGTTCGGCTTTCTACGGCAATGCATGTGCATATATCGAAAAGTATCTTGACCGTCAACGTTCAGGTCAACGTTCAAGAGAAAAAAGCTCTTCCGGCGAATCGAACGACGACGAAGGGCAGTTCGCGTTTCGATAGCTTTATCATTTTTTATATCTGCTTGATCAGAAGATTATTTCGGATAGGTGTGAGACGCGTTGCTCGATTCGTCGGAATCGAGCTCTCGAATTCGATATCGTTAGATGTGACTTCCTCCATAAAGATTTACTACTAGTACCAGAAGAAACAAGTGCCCGGGATCGATTTCGTTATTTATATTTTCGCGACGTATCGATATTGAAATAAAAAACTAAATTCAAATACAAAGTAAAATAGAAATTTTATTATTCAAAAATTGTGAAAGAGATTTCTTCCAATTTTGACAATTTATTTTTCAAAAGTTTTGGAACAGAAGAAAGATTTGATTTAACGTAAATCGGTCCCCGGCACGTTGGGATGCGTAGACACATCTACGACATGTGCACGACGAATTTTCAACACCCATCGCGATCGACGAACAAGACAACGTCAAGTTTTTTTCTACAAAAAAATCGGTGAACGCAGTTCTTAAAAAAAAAACGAAATCGACACACGATTACTCGGTCATGAGAAAAACGAGACGTGATCTCGATCGCCGAAGGTGACACACAAGATCTACTTAATTAATGTGAAAGACACGATTGAATCTACAGTTTGAGCGATCGATTCCGAGAATATCGAAAATATTTCGTTAATTCTTTCAATTCGATGTCGGAAATGTTATTTGTGCTTTAAAATTATTAGTATAGTAAATAAATCTCAGATTAAATAATCTTACACACACACACACACACACACACAATTTCCTTATAATTTTTATAATAACTTATCAATTAAGTAATTATCTAAGTTTTTATTCACAAATACTTTTTTTTAAGTATTATCGCAAAAAATATTAGCGCTGCATTACATGTATCTTTAAACTATAAGAAGTGATCTTTAGGGGGATAGAAACAGAATTGTTTAAAAAGCGTGCGAAAAGTCGCATCTCTCCGCGGAATCTCGAAATCGATCGTCTCCCGATCGGCTCTACACACCATTACACGGAGAAAAGGCTGATACAAAATCTATGTTCAATCAGAATCGACACATACAGATAGAATAAACTGCATTTAAATCGTTATAGATAGTATAGCGATTAGCAGTGATTGGTTGCTTCGTCCCTTAAAGATTACGTAGAAGTAGAACTGTGATAGGCATCGACGTTTACATTCTTACTTTTTTTTTTTCTTTACAATTTTTCATCTATTTACACTGAGTTACACTGCCTTGTCGACAACTTGTCAAGTCTTTTATCACGGTGTGAGTGTGTGTGTATTTGTAATCTACAATGTTGTAATATATCGATTGTTACGGGACGAATCTCGTAATTGCTCGCTCGCTCGCCAAAAAGAAACACAACCGTCAAATAATTTTATAATCGTCGTTGCAATTATATTATACAGAGTGTATCTTCAAATGTTGTCTCCGCTTTGTTAATGTATTTTTTTCAATAACAATGTCTTTAGACGAATTGTACTGTATTTTTTCGATTCGAAGATACAAAAATTACGGCGAATATCAGCCTCTCTACATACATCTAGATACACACTAATATACATTTTTTCTTCGCCTCGTCATTCACCTGCAATACAATATATACGTGTATGTTACATGCTCCCGCTTCTGTGGCCACCGTCTTTCATTTATTGCACGAAATATTTTCCTCTTTTGAAACTGTATAATAAATCGTCTCTTCGCGTGACTTTCAATTAAAATCACAGATCTTCGCGAGCGACTGAAATTCGAGATTCGCCTCGAATCGATTAAAAGAAGAAAAAGAGAACGCCATTTAATATGTCGTACATGAGTGTGTGTAGATAGACAGGCTGCCATAATCAATCGCGTGTGTTGTACAAATGAAAATCGAGTCTGAAAATTAAATCGCTCGCGGCTGTCAATCATTATTTTTTTTTTTTTTAAATCATTGACGTTATTCAAAGAAACATCGCGAAAATGTTCTTCTTGTAAATGCACTTGATTTTTTAAATAAAAAAATCAACTGGAGCTACTCGATACACATTTTTTGTGAACTCAATTAATTATCGGGCAGTCCGTGCACGTGTGTGTTCGAGAGTAAGTAAGTAATGTAGTGTCGTAAATATATATACCATATGTGTATAAGAAGGCATTGCCAGCAGCAGCTTTTCTAAATTATTAGTTACTTTGGCCGTTTCTGAGTTGGAGCCCGGATTGCGGGCGCGGGTAAAATTTGCGAAACGAGCCTCCTCGGATCCCTCTCTTCCCTCCCCCCGATAGACATGTTGCACACACATATCGACTAACTCGTAGAGGGACAAACGTTCTACGTTATAATACAATTAGCGTCGACACCGTTGAGAAGAAAAAACTCGTTTAGACATACACAAACACGAGCGATTATTTTAGAGGAGGATGAGATGCACTCACAGATAAAAGTCTTTTTTTTTTTTTTTTTTGTTGTTTTTTACACTTACGGTTTACTTTACGCCTACAAAATACACGCTGCCGAAGATCGTCGATTCTTATATTGTATGTATGTACAAAGTCACACACTAATTGCACCGGTCTTAATGACAAATAGTAAATTAGACACGCACGAGTCCATCGAGAGATTTTTTATTTATCGGTCCTTCGATCACGGTCGCGGTTGAGAAATATCCGCGGCTGTGATTGAGATGCTCTCGCTATATTGTTTTTATTTATTTATTTATTTATTTGTACTAATTACTAATTACACTGCCTCGATTTCAGCTCAACGATAATTAAGCGCGCGTTAATTGATTTGTTATATTTTTATATTTCGTCGTTTAAAATCCTTACGATAAAGTTTTCGTATAACTTTCCCGAATTTTTGTTCCGGGAAGTAAGAGATTAACATCATTATTATGCCACATATGTATTGAGAAATTTATTTTCTTCTACGTCTCTGTCTAATTCTGTTATTTTATCTTCTAATACATTTATATTAAAAAGTTTCTCGTTAGTTATTTTTGTGCTAAGTGACGAAGATTAATTTCTGCTAAAAACCGCGTTAGCATCCTGATGAGATTAATTTTTTTCACCTTATAAATCGGAATATCGACATGTAAGGCGATTGCAGGTGATTATATTTGGTCGTTACGCTTATGTGTGTATAAAAGCGAGAGCATCACGGACGAGAAACTATACACAGCTCTATGTATATTTACAAGACGCACGAAAACATCAAAGTACACGCAGAACATGAAATCGGAGAGTCGATGATCGAAGATCGAGCGTGGTTGTCGCGCTTGAAAAATCTCGCGTCCAGTAATATTTATAAAAAATAACAGTACTCCGCCACGAAGCTTCTCTCTTTCTCTTTTTTTTCCTCTTTCTTTTTCTCTGAAATATCTTACACAGTGTCGCGATAATCTCAAATTTCTCGTGATCGCATAATCCGAAGGCTCGATCAGCGATCGTCAAACTCGTCGAAATACCACGATTGTTGCTATGTTCTACACGAATATATGTATATTGTTCGCAAAAAAATAGAACGCGCGAAAAGCCGTTTTGTCGCAATTCACCGATCCGCTCCTTCGCATTCTAAAGACCGATAGATCCTTTTTTTTTTTAATATCACTTCGAGGATCAAAATTGTTGTTCGAGTCGCGCGTAGAATCGCAGCGAGATCGCGTGAGGAAAAAAATCTTCCTTCAGGTCGCGCGGACTCGCCTAATCGCTAAAAACGTTTGTGTTTCGCTTTTCTTTTTCTAGCCTAACACGACGACGAAAGCTCTCGAGAGCACTTTCGCGTGTCCTTTGAGAGCGAGGAGTATGTCTACGTCCTATATCTTTACGTATTGTATGTACAATCGACACCTTCGCGATCGCTTAAATGCTAAAAACGTTGAAAAGGCTTCGGGCTACTTTCAAGGTACGCGAATATCTCCTCGAAGTTCTCCGAAGGATCGTTGAGTATTTATACAGTCGGCCCGGGTTTGTGTCCTTGCTTGTTTCTCTTCGTGTTCTCCCGGAAATAATGTTTCTTTAATCATAGCGACTTCGTTCGATTTTGTGAAAAATGTTTTCTCGTATATCTCATTCTCAATGCGACTTCTATTATTTATTTATTTATTTATTTATTTTTTCTCGTATCGGGAAAGATGCAAATCGAACTTCTTTCATTTCTTTTTGTCTCATATACTACTTTACAACTTTTGATGGAAATGCGCAAATAAAAATTTCTCTATCTTCTTCACTTAAATACGATATTGAGTACATATATCTGCTTTCGTTAAAATTTGATAAAATGAAGAGAGGTTGAATATATTTGATGTATCGCTTAGATTCTGAGGAAATGATCTATGCAAAAGATTGGCAGAAAATCGAAGAAAGTCGCGCTCGATTCGAGGCGAGTATGTATATACAACAATCAGTAACACTTTACACGCATCTTTATGATTCTCTTACACATTTATGTATACACACTACCTTTAAATTGTACATACGTATAATAATAATAATAATAATGATGATAATAATAATCATAAACGCGGATAATATTAAGGCCTCTTAGTTACTAATGACAGATCGTCACAATCTTTGACCTCTACGACTATCCCTACAAATAGGAAAGCGACAAGAAACTTTTTATTTCGTCTCTCTCTTTCGAGTCTATCAAGTCGCCGGATATCGACCCATCGAGGCATTCCTTTTTCTTGCGCGAAAGACACAAGAATAAAAAATACGACCTGGAAACATTGCGAAACGCGATCTTTTGAATTTTACAGTCAGTTCAGTTCGAATACCATATAAACGTAACTGAAATCTTTTAACTTGCGACATGCCTGCTTGGTCCACTTTAAAAATAGCGACAAACTAATAATATAACTGTACATCACAGAAAGAAAATTTTTCATCCAAGTTTTTCTTAGGCGTTTCGATTCCGGCGCGTTTTTCCGATCGCGAGAGATTTGAAAAGTATGTACAATTTATATTACTATTTTCGCATTTTGCCGAATCTCAGAAAAACCGTCATTTATTCGGACAATAAAATTGCTCATCTCTGCTGCCTTATTAAACGACAACACGCCGCGAAATGTAATTATCGTCATTCTATCGTTAAAATTCCTTCACGATCTGTGTGAATCGTGATAATGAAATTCTTACGATATAAAAGAAATTTATACAAAATTTTATTTGCGAACGTTTTTTGTTTTTTTTTTTGTCGTGTAATTACTGAAATAAAACTTGCGCTCTGACACAAAAAAACGAAAACAACGAAACAAATTGATCGAGGTAATTAAATCAATTTACGTGATTGGCGACTAACTGACTCATTTTTATGGAACATTGCACTTATATAATATTTAACTGAATACAAAAAATGTCAGGAAGGGAGACACGGAAAACTGTATATGTATATGCAGGAGTGAATATGTACGTGTGAAATTGTGCCAAATCAGAGATATATATATATATATTTATCATCGCCGCTCTTTCGACCTTTCATCTTCTAATATATATTTTTTCTTTCTTCTTTCCATTATAATAACTTCATTGTTAAGTACATCTCTCTCGCGCATGTGCCATCCACTTTTCGCAACTCGACATTACTCACTGGTGTGGAATACACGTAAGACTACGTTTACGTCTCTTCTGTTGCTTAATTGCTCTTTATCTCTCTAGACTCCTTATCTCTCAGTTAGTCTCCTAGTACGTCATGACTCATCTCGATGTTTTCGTAGCGAGAAGAACGTCGACGACGGGATGCGCGTGTATGATTTGAAATGCGGCATGAACGTATGAATACGTACATTAGTTATCAAAAATTCGCGGAATAAATGCGGAGACTTTCTTTGCTCTTAGTCTGTTCGGTGAAGTTTTGATCGCTAGTGTACGAGAAGATATGATAAGTACAACTGATTTTAAATGGCTGACCAGTCGTGCGCGCGCGAGTCGCGAATATATTTTCAAATAATATAACCGGTATAAAAATTTTTCAAAAAAATCCGACTTAACTGTAGCAATTATGTCCAGCGTTACACTTCGCCGCTTGATTTCAAGCAAACGTATATTTTCTGCACTCTATATACGCGTTCAACAAGTTTACATTCGCCAACACTTGGCACTGACGTTGCCAATCACGAAATAACACGAATATGCAGTGTCAGATGTTATTTGCAATATCGTCAGATCTTTGAATGTAACATTGGCGCGACGTAAACATGCGGCGACAAAAGTGCACTCTCATTATTGAGCGTTGCATTATTGCTACATAGATTTACAACACATCACGGAATTATGATATACGGAAGTATCTGTTGTCTTTGTTAAACATAAAACTTTTAAAGATAAAAAATGAGACTTTCTGACGTTGTTCTTCCAAATTATCAAATTATAATTATTACATAAATATATTATTTTTCCACTATTTTGACGATTATCTCTTTTCACTATTACAGTATTCTCCAATTATTTGTTATTTCTTTCAACGTATTTAATTTAAATTTATCGTTATATTGCAAGACATCAAAATATGACATTCTTGAACTTCTAAAAAACCAAAATATTATATAGAAAATAATTGTTTAAAAAATAATGTTTTATTTTTTTATATATGAATGTTTTCTCATAAAAGGATGTAAATGAAATTTGTGGCGTATGTGCAATAGAAGACACAATTTTTCGGGTAACTCAGAGAGGTATAAGAAAGGTGTGAAATAAAAGAAAATCCAGAAAAAAAATGAAGGAAGATATATTTATAAAGTGTATCCTTATGAAGTAAAAGAAAATTAAAATATCGCGAGAGACAGTTGACATTTTCTACGCGTTCTGTCGCCCTTTAACTCCGCTACGACAAGCTAATATCTTCGCTATTCGGCGAAAATATCCTCAAAGAGGGATCTCTTCGGTCCGATCTGTAGCGCATTCTCCTTCATGAATCACACACATTGTTTCTAAGCACTTAATTAACGACTTAATTAACTTACGCGCTCAGCGCCGTTTCAAAGCGGTGCATCTTCACGTTCGGTTTTTTGTTTTTTTTTTTTTTTTATTTTATTTTTTATTTTCGAGTGTGGTTATCGCGAGCGGATCTGAGTAAAAAAAAATTAAGAGAACACGTGCATCTTTCTTTTGCCGTTTCGACAAGAACCAAACGCTAGTCTCGCGTCTCGCTGTTAAATCGCTATTAAACCTACACGCTTTTCTTTCATTTTGCTAAAGATATTTCGTCGTCAAAGCTACTACTGTGACTCTATCTAAAATCTCTTAACCTAAAATCACACTCAGAACGTAATTATATGTACCGCGTGCGCTTTTATGCTTTTCTGTACATGTCAATCCGAACAATATGACGAAAGCACGCGAGAGACACAATGAAACATATAAAAATGCTAGAAAACACACAAAGCATAACATGCGCTCAAAACATGCAGTTACAACATTGTTCGCTAATGTTATCGAACGAAATATTTCTTTACGCTTTTTGATTCAACTGTCGTTATTTTTCACTGTATCCATTCGGTGTGTTGTGTATCATTTCTTATCTTTATACATATTTATATTACTGCACTGATCTTTATGTACAACACTTTGGGTTATTTATTTCGCACATGTTTTATTGTGTCTCGTTTTGCCTCTTTAAAAAAGATATCATTTTATCGGGATTTGAGAAAGGAGTGAAGGCGTTCCAACGATTCTCGAAAGTCGATTTTTCAGACACGTAAATCACATTATTCGAATGATTCGAATCGTATGTACTTAATAATAAAGATGATAAAAGTTGTTTTGGAGAAACTTTTCAGATTCGCGAACCGGAATTTCTTAGATTCACGTCACTTCGATTCTAAAATCTTCTGGTACAAGAAGCGCTACCGTAATTTCTTTTTTTACTTTCTACACATTAAAATGCTACTTATATAAATTAATTTAAATAAATTATTTTAATATATATGTAACATATTACATAGGTAGAAAGCAAAATAAAGTTTCAACTTCGAAATAACTTTTAACGAGAAACTGAAGAAGATTGAAAATATTCTTGGAAGTATCGACAACAAACTTTCGCAGTAACACGAGAAAACTAATTTTTCATGTTACTGCGAAAAAGAAAAAAAAACGTCGACTTTTGAGATTCATTCGAATCGGCCGGATTTTCTCGTGTCCAGTTACAATCGCAGTGGCGCTTACAACGTACTCGAAAAAATAATACCGGAGATACTTAACTAGGCAGAAATCTTTTTTTTCGATCCGTAGCTCTCTTTCGTCGCGATCCATGAGCAGATGTTTCTCATCGGAGATTGCAACCAGACGTGAATGTAATAATCAACTCAGATTTTTCTATGCTACAGTTTATTTTTTTATTTTTTTATTTTTTCAAGCGTTTGCACACACATCCTTGTCAATTATTATACAAAAACTTGGCAACTGTTATAAAATATATTTCTCTCTAGTGCTAAGAAATAATCTCGGAACGTGAAAACTTACATCGGTTTCAATCCCCGATTTTTGCTTCTATTTCCTTCGTTATTCACTTTTTGTCTAGTCTCTTTCTTTTTCTTTCCCTTTCCCTTTCTTTATCTATTTGTCTGTCTCTTTCTCTCTCATGTTGCTATTATCGATATCATCGCGCTCACACGATACGTCGGCAGTGTGTTTATTGGAATAAATCGCGATCCTGCGATCTCGCGCGAGGAAAACTCGCGTTCGCGAGGTAAACGAGGGGAAATCGTCGTCGCCGAGGCGGAAGAGAATCGCTTTCTCGACGCGGAAATTCTCGAGATTCTCGAGGTCAGTCGGTGACAAACTCGTTAGACATCGATACGTATTCATGCACACTTCGCCTTCGTCTTTTTTTTTTTTTTTTGCGCGACGGGACCGCGAGTGTCTTTAAGAACATTCCCGCAAGACATCTTTCTTCTTCTATTTTCCTAGCCTGAGATCTAAGAAGTTCAAGATGTCGAGAGACGAGAAACAGTGCGGGGATAAAATATTCGCGAAACAGAACGTGTGATTTCTCTCCGAGATCGAGACAGCGAGTTGCCGACGAATCGCGAAAAATAATCGAAAGCAACATTTCATGCCTGCAATTCTTACTAACTTTTATCGATTCGAGAGTTATCGATCATTTTTTTTGAAAGTTTTTTTCGGCAAGTTTTAATCTTCAAATCTTTCTTTTAGTCTTTCACTCGAATTCGTCGCGCGTTCTTTTGTGCTTTTTCGAAATCACTTCAATAATACTTCGCACATGTTTCGAATCTAGTTTTTCTTTTGAGTGTAAAGTTCTGGGAAGCAATAGAAAAGCGTTTAAAAGCTTCTATCGCGTCAATATGACAATACAACATGCTCTCTTCACAAATTTACGTCAAGTTTTCACATTCGAGACTCGCTGCCGCGATTTTCCCCACTTTTCTCGTCTCTTCTCGGGTCCGCATTTTTTTCGCTCATCGTTATTCAATCAAATTTATATTTTTTTCTTTCTCGTCTGAACCTCGTTAATTTCCCAGAACGCGGTTACGAGTCTTTATTTCCAACCAATGCTGGTTGCGCTCGTTTGAATTAAATGCTTCGTTACATTACACCAGTGCTAGCGGAGGAAAAGTGCCGTCGCGTTTTTGCTATCTATTATTTATAATATATTTCATCGCAAGTCGTCTCTTTCTCTCTCTCTCTCTCTCTCTTTCTCGCTCTCTCTCTAATTTCAAACTGTCGATACATCTTCAACAAGAAGAATCGAAAAACGACGACTTTTTTGGCTCGTCGATATTCTTCATTTCCTTTCATCTTTGTAGCCGATCTGTCGCCAATTTATCGAAAGTTTTCGTCAGTGTCTCGATTGAGTATCAACGTTCGCGATGATCGATCCGTTCGCACGTGCTTTGGCTGTTCGCTTCGGCAAACCGGGGAAAACTTACGAGAAACACGTCCCGGAAGAGGAAAGTTCTCGCGTTTTTGGAGAGGAAGAGAATCTCATCGATCTGTACTCGAACAAACATGCTTCTTTCGCTTTCCGACCATACAAATGTGCGATCGCACGTCGTACGTCAAAGACGATTCAATTCAAAACTTCGCGCTCAGTCTAAGCTCCGCACACTCTCGCGATAACGTTTCCCGAGTATACTTGCGCGATGTTCTCGGGGGATGTCCTATTGACTTAAGGCGAAGCTATATATCCTTCTTGCGAGCATCCTCGAACGGTATCCTGTCAAGGATTATTCAATGGGGGGGGGAGGGGATAATCTCATCATTGCAACGGCGTCTACGAAAGACGCATCCGTTTCGACGCGGCACTACAGTCTTGGGGACGTGTCACGTCGTTTTCGTGAGGATTTTTGACGAGAACGTTTCTGTCTTTCTCTTCTCCCGGCACTTTTCTCCCTCCACGTGCGTATTCGATTAAATGCCAGCTGACCTCGCGCGACCTGTACACGTGTGTACACATAAAATATCTATGAAATGAAAAAAAAAAGGACTGGCCCGTCTTTTCGACGCTCGCGTTTTATTAATTGCTAATTAATTAATTAATATTCTCCTTCCTCCTTCGCTTATTTGTTCTCACGGTACCCTTCGCCCCTCAGAAATCTCTCACCGCTTTCTTTCTCGGAATTAATTGGCTACTTCGTGTTTTAAATTGGCTAATGTGTATGTTTGTACGCGCGTCTGTGTGTGTGTGTGTGTGTGTTTTTTTTTTGTATGTGCACGCGTACGCGCATGTCTCTCTCCCCTCGGTCACGTATGTATACAATGTATAATATATTGCTAAATATACGTACAACAGGGTGCTCAGCGAAATGCGTAGAAGGTACAACGAGGCCGACATACTCGCGGTATTTACAAACATTTAGTCATTCCGTGGGAAATTTCAACTTGTTTAGATAAAATAGCAGAAGCATATCAAAATCCACAACGCGCTGCACTGCGCGCGAATATTGTAAAACAAAATTTTATAACTAATTCTTAAGTTTGATGTTATAAAATTATTTTTCGATTTAAGTACAGAGCTAAATGTTTCAATTAAAAAAAAAAAAAAATGAATCTTGAAGTGCGAAATTTATTCTGAAATGCATCTAACTTAAACGAAAATAAAAAAACACTTCTTGTTACAACATGCTTTTGTTTTTCGAAGAATATTAGAAAAACAAGACTCACGTAAGTGTTTTCCAAGATGCTTCTCTAAAATCCGAAGTTTTAATGAAAAACTATTTTGCGAAAAAATCAAATTTTTAGAATTTTTTCTCAAAGAATGTATTTCTGAGATACAGAAACGCGCAAAATCGAATTTCTCGAGTCGAACGTTCTCGTCGTTTTTCCACGCAATTCTCGCGATGTCCTGTGCATGTATATGTATCAGCTAGTCGAAAATTGAGGCTATATAGTGTGCGGCAGTCTATTGTCTCTCTTGGCTCTTCTCTTCTCAACTTCCTCAATTCCCCCGTCTTCTCTTCTCCTGTCTCTTCTCGCTATTTCGACGACTTGCCACCTTCCGGTCGGCGAGGATTCCGTTTTCTTCGACTCGAAGTCGTCGCGCCCTCGGATCCGATCGGCCTATCTCGGAGACGGGAACGGGGAAGACTTTTTATTCCCACTGGTGTGGAGAGGGTGGCAATTCCGAAGGGTGAGCCACCGTGGAGCTGCAAGTCGAACAACCCATTAGAAAGGCAACGAGAAGAGCGAAGAAAGGACCTGAAGAAAACTTGAAACTAAAATAAGGAGAAAGGGGGTAGAGAGGAAACGTGCAGCCTTCTTTCTCTCTCTTCTCTCTCTCTCTCTCTCTCTTGATAACGCAAATCGACCGTCCTATGTAACACAGTCACCGACATATTTCGAGCAAAATAATCGTGCGACAAAATCGGTGTTCTTCCGTTTATTTTAAATTTAGTAATTTTTCACTTGAACCTAAAGAGGTTTATCAGGACGGTCGATTGCGAGACGTGAAGGGAGTACAACTACGTGCGAATCGTCGAGCTGATTTTTTTACGATCAAAAGTGAATTTTTGTATTCTAAACGTTTTTGATATTTAATAATTTTTCAAAAAACGTTCTCATATCGAAGTATTTTGTTCTTAAAAACTTAAACAATAAAAATATACATTCTTTTTACATGTTTTTCGAGATTATAACATTCAGTTTAATTAATTTTATAGAGACATGTATGTAGAAACGTTAAATCGAGACTGATTTGGAGAAATTTCGAATTCACCTTTGAATTTAAATGCGTGGAAATTCGCTCGGCCATTCGCGTTCTCTAACGATCGAAAGCGTGAAGTGCGAAATGCCACGGAAATAATTTACAACTACCGCATTTCGCACTCAATATTATCGATCGGCTAAGTCGTGGGAACTCAAATCGTCAACGAGTGATGATGCGGCGCTCTGTTTCTCGAAGTTACTATATTTGTCTATTTTTTATCACAATCACGTAAGGAAAATAATGTGCCAAAATCAAATTAGATATATAAACATATATACAACAAAAGAAAATTTATACAATTCTCTAATAAATTCGTATATATGTTCATGCTTGAAAGTGTAATAATCGCTACATAAAGAGTTCGTTTATTTGTGCTAGAGAACAATCTATCTTACACAATTAGTAATTGTCAATTACCAACAATCGTCGATATTATATCGATCGCAACACGCACTATTCGCTCGTGACGAGAAGAATCGGTTTTTTGGCAAAATAATAAAAACATCTGATTTCCATGCAGCTGTCAGCATGCGTGACAGCCGATTTTTTTCCTGAACAATATTCTCTCTTTCTTTTTTTCTCAGAAACACACACGTTACTTTACTTGCAATCTATAGATCTGTTTCCGCTATTTTCTTATCTTTTTGTTTCCAATATTTTCACTTTTTCTGAGTTATTTCGATCGACATTAATATCGATCTTTTCGATATTAGTATCGAAGCGGATGTTATGGGAAGTGTTTGATGCGAATCTCGGGCTTCGAAACGATGACGTGGATTATACAGGGCGGGTAGGAGAGGATCAAGGGAAAATTCCTTCACATTTTGATTTATGCAAGTCGTTTTTGTTTTCGCGAAAGAGAGTTTTGCATTTATTTTTCTTTTTTCTTTCTTTCGCGCGTCGGGATGCTCGTCCTTTTTCATCAACGTTTCTCTCAACTGAAGGCTGCATGGTAGATCAGACCTTCTTTTACACTCATAATGTCAGCAATAAAACAGCACGCTTTGCTCAACCGCGTTTTCTCCGGTTTGTTTTACGCATAAGAAGCATGCGGCGGCAAAACGGCGAGACGAAACAAAACGGCGAGTTGCGCCAAACCCGGGGTGACCACTTTGCAAATTTTTCATCAACTACTCGGCGTAATTGATTGCGACAAATTAAATTTTCGTTTTCCGGGCGAAAATCACAGAATGAAACGAAAGTCACGAAATTGTATTTGCTATCGCGTTACGTCGTTACGCAACGGAACTTTTGCAATATTTTGCGGGACGAGGGAAGAAAAAAAAACGGGTCAAATCGACAGACATGTTCGTCGAAGATCGTAATTGTCCTTTTTTTTAATTAGACTCTTTTGCACTCTCTTTAAAGTGGTCGCGAAAGTGGGCCAGCAGCCAATGCGATTTCTCGTTTCAGCAACGCTCTCGCCCGAAAGAAGAAAGAAAGAAAGAGAGAAAGAGACGGGACAACGGAAACACTTGTCGAACAAAGGAACAATATCCTGTCGAGGAGAGCCCCGTGTATATTATCGTCGCACGAATGTTTTAAGGAGTTCGTTAATTGCGCGAAACTGCCGCTAATTAGCATTGCTAAGCGTCTAGTCGCTTGAGTTTCGCGCGAAAACCGCTGGTGATTCGTCCTAATTTTCGCGTTCCTAATTTATTCTCAAAACTCATTCGAGTAATTTTATCCCGTTGCATTATTCGCGCTGCAATTTAGCGGTGCGCGAAAACTCTGATTTTTGTTATTTTCAATGTTCTAAGTGTCACCCCAGTGTTCGAGCGCGACTAATACTACTTCTATCACGCGAAAAGACGCGCCGCGATCAATTTGACTCGAAAATACGCGACTGTACAGGGTTAATACTCTTCAGAATTATCAAGCGCTTCTTTTAATCTTTTTTTTTTTTGTTTATTTATTTAAATATATAATATAACGAGGATAAATTTCAAGACACACACCCTGTGCATCAGTCGCATACAGCAGATCGTCCGACAGAACGCAAAGACATGTATATATCGGCGGGTGTGTATGCACATCATAAGGTAAACAAAGGAGAACCCAAAAAAAGATACAGTTGTAAGACACAAATCAGAAGGCAATTGTATGATTGTGGCATTATTAAAAAATAGAATTATGTACCTCTGCGAGCGAGGTCGCGCCGACTATAGCTGACTCTCGGTTCGTTCGGTTCGTTCAGGAGGCGTAACAACACGATTGGTAGTAGTAGTAGTAGTGGTAGTAGTGGTAGTAGACGATAGCGGTAGTAGTCGATAGTAGCTGACAGTGGTAGATAGCTGAGTCGGTAGTGGTAGTAGAAGTAGTAGTAACGTGTACGTATACGCGACGCAGGGCGCTGGTTCGGCGATCGGCTTGCTCTAACTTGAACGGCAGAGTAAGCAGGACGAACAATTGTTACATATCCAACATCATCAGTTGCAAACACTTTTCAACAATATATTAGCTTGTAGAAGTTATAACGATGGTCGATACACACACACACACATCGATCACAATTCGAAACGAAGTTTGTATAAATGTTCGCGCTCTCGGAACATCTATACAAGAGCGATAAAAGTTGTCCGATTGAATTGATTTTTTAATGGAATGTTTGACAAAATTTGAACAACCACGGATCTCGAGGATTTTTACGCGTTAACGTTAGGTACTTCTACAAAAGACACGTTAAATGTTGTTGAGCAGTGTGATCTGGGGAAAAATATTATACATTTAATAATTACACAAATTTGTCACTAAAGGAAAATGCTTCGTCTCAATATCGCAGAGAGAAAATTAGAGCGATGTTCCATAAAAGTTTATTAAACAAAGATTCTTTTGACGAGACGCTTAAATAATAATTGACAAAATGATTAACATTGAGTTACACACGTGCAGTTACAATCAAGAATTTGTAATATATTTTTGATTTTATAAATTAACGTTTTATATATTGAAAATTTTTTCTCTTTACTCTAATATGTAGATTATTTTTACGTTACATAAAAACTTTACACGTTACTTTGTAAATTATATTTGGTTTTATTTTCACTTTTGTTGCACATTTTCTGGGAAATTGTGTATTTATAGAAAATTATTTCAAAATAATGTCTGTCAGTGCGCAAATGCGTATTTTACGATGAAAATAAATTGATTGTTCCAATTGATTATTCTATTTATTATATTATATATTTATATTTGCATCACTCTCTTAATAATATTCGTCAGAAATGCGATAATTATAATCATGAGTCATTATCATGATAAAATAAACATCATGAATATAAAATAATCTTATTTATAAAATATCGATCGATAAAACACGCACACACACACGCGCTTTTCGAAAATTGCCAATTATGCAAATCCAATTAATTATGAAGCGCTTGAATGATATCTCTTACAATTTATTTTCACAATAAAAAACAAATCCAATAATTTAAAATTCACAAAATTATTTTAAAAACTGTATTTCAAAAATTGAACGAAAGTAATATGATCCACTAGATCTTAAAATTGAATAAAAATACTTCAAAATCGCGCGCGCGCGTGCACCAAAGAGAACGCTCGTGTTTAAAAAAAAACACAAGAAAGAATCCGAGATATTCCTCGACCCTTCGTTCGTATACACGTCACCGTAGAACATCATTCCAATTCTCCATTCGGCAATATTGAACTATCAGCTCCTTATCTATTGTTTGCTATATGAAAAGATCACAATTACATGTCACAGTGGGCCGACAGGGTTACATGAAACACAAACACATCTGACATTTTATCTCTGTAATTCTTCTCGGAATAATGTCAAAAGACAAAACGGTTAGCAAGAGGATCGCCAAGACGAAAGGCCCCTCTTAATTTTTCTCGACTTCGAGTCTCTCGGCTGAGAATCGATTTAAAAAAACTCCAATTTCTAAAAACGCGCGAAAAAAAGACTCAGCTGGCTCTAGTCAACGCTACTCTTCGAACACCCGATATATTCCGCTCGCTCTACTCGACTGCTTCGATTTGATAAGGAACACTGTGCGCCCCTCTATGAACTCTCTTTGGGGATTATTAGTCTGTCTGTCTTTCTCATTGGGAATCGAGGATCACGATGCCGGGAGATGCATTGATTTCCGAAGGAGAGAGGATATTAATTAATTCTGAGAGGAAATGAAGGGTGAGGAATAATATCTCTCTGTTATACTTTATTTCTTTAAATTTTATGTTATGGGGGTTTGAATTTCATTTACTGGTGACTCTCTGGTGACTTTTCCGCGCGCGTGGATTATTTCGCGCTGCGATGGCGACTTACCTTGCAAAGCTCTTGAACGCCGCGGATTGCGGGTTTATGCAGAGCGGTACTCGCGACGTGTTCAGCTGCTCCGCTATAAATTTGTGCATCTCCTCTAAAACAGAAAACGACGTACCGGCATATGAGAAATGGAAGACGAGTAAAACAATAACGACGCGATACCAGAATTTCCCGAACTGACTTTAAGTTTACTTTTTGAATCTTATTATTTTATTACGACGTACATATAAAATATATATGATTTGAAAAATAACATGCAAATACGAAAATTTTCCTCTTATCACGCACTCGCATCGTAATGCATTAACAGACGTGCATTACGCAAATGAGATATGAGAATACGACCAACAGTTTTTTTTCCAACGTTGCTCATCGATCTTCCTTCCCTTACTCGGTTTATTGCTAACGATTATAGTGCGAGAGTAAAGACATACGAGAACTTTACGGTCCTCGACGGTCAGGCGGTGTTGAGATAAACTATGATTTATCGCGGCACACAGGAACGGGGAACGTTTATCGCGGTTATTGTTCTTGAATAGCGCAGCCACGTGTCTGCGCCCACGTCACTACCTTTGATATCGCGAGACATCCTCGAGACAGTATATCCGATTACTTTGCAATTCATATCGCAAAAAAAAACCGAAACTCGCAGCTATCATCTCGACGATGAGAGAAAACGACGGCAAAAAGCCGACATTTAAATCCCGACGTCGTTAAATCATTATTTCATAAAACATACATGTGAAAAAAAATACGCGGTAGTGAAGTACGTATTTTACCTTTCACTTGCTGCACGCTCGTGAGTTTTCGCTCCCAGAGATCATCGAAGGGGTGGGCGGCCGAGGGTTCGAAATCCACCCTGTACTGCCTCATACCGGCGCTCGTCGTGTAACAACACGTGCACATGCACGAGTGATATCGCAGTCGTCCCTCGTCCAAGTAGGGATGCGCCAAGGCGTCCACCACGGTGATCCTCTTGTCCTGTGTGCGCAAGAATCGTGGAAAAATAACAAAATAACACACGCACCGATTGTGCGCGAAAAGATCGCGCGTTAATTCTCTACGCAAACGAAACGCAAATAGCGATACAAGCGAGTTATACGTTTCGGCGATCAACAACGCCGCAACGAAGCGTTGGGTCATTTACTCTGGTCGTTATTGACCTAAATAAATACAACGAAATTAACGACTGAAATTAACAATCGTAAAACGCGGAAACCGGGAATTTTGCGCTAATGATTATTAATTGAAGCGAAAAATGAATAACTCTTGGCATATAGAAGATAATAATAATTAATGTTATTAATAACGCTATTAAATCGAAACTACAGATTCGAAACAATATACAGGCGAGTTAAAATAAAGAGGAAAATTCGGGGAAATTTCGAGATGAGAAATCAACGAATTTTTTCTCGTGGCGCGAGAACTTACAGGATCGAAGACTAGCATCTGGCAGAGCAAATGGACGGCCTCGTGCGTTGCCTGGCTGCTGAGATTGTAAAGAGTCGCGAGCGACGGCGGTTTCTGCGCTCTTCTCATCATGTGAGATCTCGCGCCTTCGCACGCGTACCTCATCTCCTCGAGGGTGGGTGAACCCAGCAGTTCCGTGATCAACTCGAGCTGCAACCGTGAGAAAACACGTGTTTCACTTCTCTCCGAATATTTTTCCTGCGCATCTCGTGAAAGAAAGACTCGAGTCGAACGTAAACTTTTCGAAAGGGCCCGAAGGGATCAACTCACTTGTTGCACAGGGCTCTGGGCCTGGAAGAGGATTCGTCGGCGCAGCAGCTCGCCGAAGATGCAGCCGACGCTCCACACGTCCACCGCGGCTGTGTAGTGTCGCGCGCCCATCAGGATTTCCGGCGCGCGATAATACTGTGTCACCACTTCCTGAGTCATGTGCACATTCTGATCGGGCTCCGCCACCCGGGCCAGTCCGAAATCACAGATCTGGAAAAAGAAAACACCTGGTGCGCTTGGTCCGTTTGACAGGCGGGTCACGCGGGAGATAAGTTTGGAGAGAGTCGAATCACTATTTCTAGCCCGGAGAAAACACGGTTTTGATTTTCCTTAACGTCGTTGAATTTAAAGTGAGGAAGAGAGGGGAAAACAAGAAGTAAAGATATTCAAAGTGGTCGAAGAGATCTACATTTTAAAGTGTGCGTTAATTAAGACTCACTTTTAGTACGCAATTGCTGTTCACTAGGAGATTTCCCGGTTTGATGTCCCTGTGGAGAATTCGAGCCGAATGAAGGTACTTGAGGCCTGAAAGCAACGAGATACACAGCAAATCACAAATCCGCTTCAAATATATATCAATTATAGAAGTGATTTTTTTTTGCACTCAAAAAGTCATATAAATGTTAAATATATAAAAAACATTAAGAAATAATTAAAAACTTTCGTAAGAAAAATCGTCAACTTAAAAAAGTTACGAGAGTTAAATTAGTTCGATCAACAGCATTGTTATGGCGGGAATGAATTAATCGCGAAAAGCCTAGAGCTTCATCGAGTTGTAAAAATTGACGATCTCCGGCGGCGTGATGCGCGAAACCGCGAAAATGATATTGATGGAAGGATTTTTCTCGTCAGCGTGACGAGCTGACAAAACATCAGCGGCGATGTCCGGCCGCTTGACGTGACACACGTCGGTCGTAAACCCGATTTTCGTGATGATGAAAATTTGCGCAAATTCGAGAATCCGGTTCTTGTTCGCCCTAATGAAAATCCAGACCGCCACACGGAGATTATATCGGACTTAATGAAAAATCGGTTATATTTTGTCGAAAATGCCAGGCGATGAATTTTCGAGATCGATGATAATCGAATTTGTTCGCTTTAATGAAATAATACGGGTGCGTAAAAGTTCCCACGGAATATCGTCGCGCGACCTTTCTTTTGCACTTTATAATTCATTCATTCAGAGATATTAAATATGTTCTGCCGAAGCGCTGCGGTAGGAAGAGCGCAGTGCTTAAAGACATTTTCCTCGTTAATCTTGTTAACCTTCGTTACTCTCAAACTGTTACAGACCGTATCTGTTTACTTCAACGTGACTCGGAAAAATTACCGGAAAAAACAATTTCTCGCAAAGCTAAAACATTCAGAAACTCTGGAACAAAATAACTTTATAAATAACATTATGAATTGCACTTTTACACTTGTTATATTTACTAAGTCCGACAAAGAGCGTACAACAATACGACGCTGTTCTTTATGAAGCGATTCTACAAATCGTGTTCTCACACTCGTCGAGCGCAGCTTTGCGTTTTTGTTTTCGCGATCTTTCAACGTAATGAAAAATGAGTTTCTTTTCGGCAAACTTGATCTTCCGGAGGAAATAGAAACCGCAGGGAGCCAGATGTGTGTGTGTGTGTGTGTGTGGATCTGTGTGGCTGCTTGAGAGCACAGATATATATTTTCGCAAACTAAAACTGTTGTTCCCTCGCACAGACGCGTTTTCGTATGTAGTACAGTTTTTCAATGCTTATTCGAGTTAACTTATTACCATCCCGATGCTAACACTCCGATGTTTTCGTAAATAGAGATCTCTATTTACAGTATAGTCTCTCTTTTCAAAATACAACTGTTTTCCAAGCTCTGTTTGCATGCGAATAACCCTGGAGTGAGTATATTGTTCGTTCGAAGAGCTCGAATATTTTTTCAGCCTTGCAAAAATCCTGATGTGAAGTTACGTACACTCTGTACTTTCACTTTTCGCAAAAACGTGAAAAAAAAAAAAAGAAAAAAAAGAACGAGAGTCTCGTTTCTTTTTCTTGTGTCGAACTTCGAGAGAGTGAGTTACATTTTGGATGATTCCCTGAAAGTTAAGTGCTGAATCGATTACGTATATAATACGGTGAAGTTGCTCGATGAATACCACGTTCTTTCGAGGCAGATAATGCTTCTCAGAATACTCACGATATTGAAGTCGATATTGGGAAAACGTTCTATAAGTCGACCGCTTTCTTGTATAAATAAAACTGTGTGACGCGCGCGAGTGACGCTTTAATTAGTCATTGATTCGATTTATTAGTTCTCGAATTATTTTTAACGGTGCAAAATCGACGATAACTTATTAGGGATTTTGCGCGGGGAAGCTCTTTCGCCTCCCTTTGTTTCCTCGCCTCATTTCGAATGGGGAGGCGATTTCTCTCGCACAAGAATGGCGAGCGCGGAGGGTTGAGAAATGACACGACGGGGTGGCGGCTGAAAAGCGACGTTAGCCTCCAGGACCGTAACGAGATTCCTTTTGCGTCCTCCGATCTATCCCTGTCAACAGGATCGTTTTTGCCGTTCGTTCGCGTTGATTTTTACGTCGAGAAGAAACGCCGTATATAGTTTTAAACATTACATTAGAAGAAAAAAACAAGCGGTTCGAGCTTGCAATTTTTATTTCACGCTTCCATTTTACATTTACAATTTTGTTTTTTTTTGCTTTTGATGATTCTACGTCTTTTTAAAGACTTCCGGGAGACTTATCTGATAATTTATACGCCCGATAATTTATCAGACACAGCCCCTTCGGGAGAGAAAGTAAGACAAAGCAACGTGAAATTAAAATATGATTTTCATCTTTCTCGCTCTGAAATTGTCTTCGATCACAGAACCTGAATGTGATTCATGCCGCGAGCGCGTCTCGGCAATAAAACTCACTAATATTACCCGGAATAATCCGTCGTCCCGAGGGATAGTCGGCGAAACTGGAGTGTTACGAATCCGCCTTCGTCGTAATTAAAGTCTCTCCGTCCGGGGGGTTGCTGTGCGGCAGCTCTCATATTATCGTGCTCGTTCGCACGCGATTAACTCGCATCCCGAATAAGTCGAGTCGGGGAAATCTTCACGCACGCTTGTTTAAGCAGCGTGAAAAATTCGCTTAGCTGCCGAATTTCGCCGTCGCGGCTTAATCGAACATCGAAATACCTATTGCGAGATTTGCTATTCGACGGAAAATTTATTCGCGCGTGTAGAAACCAAATACTCGCGATTCGGAATCAGAGAGAAATTTTTGTCAGATATTTTTTCGAGATATTTTCTTTTTTTTTTTTTTTTTTTTTTTTTAATATCTTTTTTTCACACTGCGCATCGTGATTACGTGTTGTGATTAATCTTTATCGTTAAACGTTATATCGATAAAATCTAGCGCAACGTCAAATAAAATTCGATTATACCAAGCAATTAATTAGTCGCGCGCGTGCGGGAATGCTCCCTAATTAAAGTCCATCAGCGAGCCACTTATGAATAGCCTGATTATTTAACGTCCTTTATCATCGAAATTAGCCGACGTATACTTGCTCCGTAATCGATACGAATTTACGCGCAAATTTATTGCGATATATATGTATATATATATAAAACATATCGTTCCCTGAGGACTGGTGTTCTATCGTTCACGGAAAATCCAATGGATATGGAACACTCTAGCCTCAGGTGATACAAAACAAATACATATATGTATTATATACAACGCATAAACGAGAGCACTTTTTCTTTTCGTTAACGTACAAAAGAAGCCAATTAAAATTCGCCACCTATGTATACGGACGAGTTTTTTTTTTTCCCGCGACGAAGGATTACTATTATTTCCGCACGATTTTTCTTCTTCCTTGTCCCATTTAAATCGGATTTATTTAATCGAACGTTCCGCTAATTAAACGAAAGGTCGAAAAATGGGTGTAGCAAAAAAAGAAAAATGAAAAAAAAAAAAAACAAAAGAAAAATCAAAAGTTTTATCACGTGGAAAAACCAGGATATATAAATTCTGGCGCAAAAATTTTTTTGCGATACAAATAATATAAGAGAGTTCAACATTCACATTATTTTTAGTTTGAGATCAATAGAGAGGGAGACAGAGTGCGGTGCAAACGAAACGTGAAAGTTGGATCGCGCGTAGACCGTCTGAAAATTGTGCTAAACTACACTACTTTCGAAGTAAACTGCAGCTTGGTTTGTTTTGCAACCGTTCGCGAATTATCCGTCTGGTTTGTTCACTTGTGTCATCTTCGATAGAAAGTTGCCAACAACCTTGAAGTCAAATAACTGAAGCGAGATCGGGGATCTCTCCCGAAGAACGGCCGTGACTTTCGTGTGCGAGTAATTGACGATCTTGCTCATTGGCAGGATAGAAGAAGAAATATGTTCTATAAGAAAATTGCGCCATAGCTCGGGTGCAATGAACTCGAGAATGACAGCTCGGCCATGCCAAAATCAGACGAATTTATGAGTTATTTATTTTTCTGCACGCAACATTATTGAATAGTCAAACAATCTGAGAAATTTCATTACAATCACAACGATCTGCTTTTATATAATGTTATCTTACACAATATAATCAACTCATCTCAATTTTAACACTTCGAATATATGCGTACGTTATTAGTGAATTTGTTTCGTGTTTGATAAATAAATTAAAGACAGACAAAATATAACGTAAGACATCGCAAAGTGTTATTTCGAGAGTTAGAACGATTTCGCGTGGTCGGTGCGTGTTGCGACGCTCCGGTCGCGGTTAATTTAGAAATTCGCGAATTTATTTTTGGCGAGGCCGATAACCGCGTTGCAGACGCACAACCACCTGAGATTGTTTTAGCGCGCAGTCAAGGAGTTTCTATTTAGAATCCGCGTTTATACGTTGAAAGAGATTTCGCGTATTATCGCGAAATTTGCGACCGAATAAATTGATAAAACCGCCGCGGTGACTGTTAAAATGTACACAAACGCGACGTGTATAAAATATGCGAACGCTTACACTCAAACGCCGTGCATACCGAAAACACAGAGCGCCGTGTATTGCAATTTCCGTTTCGTCTTTTCTTCGCGAATATTGCAAGCCCGGCGCGAAAACGCTCGGTTACACCACGAAGGCTTTTTTCAGACGACTCTGTTAATGGGCAGTAGAACCGGCCCGCGCGATTAATTACTCCGTCGCGTTAATTCTCGCCGAGTAATTTATCTCGCGCGGCGCTGAATGGGGACAGGAAAGGGATTCGTATAATGAGTGCCGCCGCCGCGCGGCTTCCTGTCACGCATCGGAGTTCGCGAAGTGTGTGCCTTTAAACGTCATATTAAACGGCACTTGCCCGTCGAGCCGTAACAACGTAACACAATGCCGGTAATACCGACGCGTGTTACAGATGCGCGATGCCACCGAGATTGCGAGCTTTTCGAAACGACGCTTCCGCATCGGAATTCCGCTCGCCCCGCGTTTCTTCCATTCTCTCGTTTCCGCTTTGCAATTTTCGCGCTTTTCGACACTTCACCGACGACGTGCACAAAGAGAGAATCACTCGAGCCTCTCGAACAAATCAAGCCTGTGAAATTATTTAGAAAAGTGATATCTTTGCGATAACGCAAAACATATCGATAACATTGTGTCGCTATTTCGTCGCGATTTATTTTTCGCAAGAACGCACAGCTTCTGCTTTTCTCTCGCGTGTATTACCGCGTGTACATACACACACGCACTTGTGAATAATTGCGCAATTTTGCCTTGTTCCCTGTTAAAGTAATTTACACACACACACACACAAATATATGTCGCGTCATTCCTATTTAATGAATGTCGTGTAATTTACGACGTATCATGTCTCCGCATCGTGCTTTCTATCAGGTGCTCGATTAAGGACTCAACTTTGCGCGGCGCACATGTGTATAGCCAACGTCGTCGTGTTCTCAGAATGTTATCCTTGATCGATGCACCTGCTGTCGATTAAGTCGATTCTGATCGGACGTTGAATCTAATTAACAGCGCGCGTGCGCGCACGTACATACGTATTTGCGTACACGTCGCGTCGTATCGACGTGCACGCTTCCGGCATGCGTCTCGGTCTTTGTAGCGCGTTTACTGTCAAATTAGAGCCTACCTAGTAGACTGATCGCATCAAGAATCATATCTTTTACGGAGATCATGCATTACGATTATTTTTTTATTTTATTAGAAACATGTAAAGTTTTATTTTCGCGAATTGCAAATGTTTTGCGAAACTCGAGAGCGATATTTGGGAATGAATGTGGCGTGACACGGGGAGCAAAAATTGGATCCCTCGTTGCACATGGCTCGCGCACGTGCGCCGAAAACGTAAAGTCAGAAAGGCGCTCTCTCTCTCTCTCTCTCTCTCTCTCTTTTCCTCTCGTCCCCCCTGGCAAAGTTCCAACCGATTTAATGTCGGCGCTTGTTAATGTACAATGTAGAAGAATGACAAGCGACTCGAGAGGACGTGAGCTAATATTTGCCCCCGGAGAGAGGCCGAACTTTGAATTATTAACTTTGTCGATTTTCCGGCCTTCGATTCGTGGCGAAAGTTCGGGAGCGACTGCGACAGGTCCTCGCGCGAGAGAATTAACAAAGACTAATTAAACTATGTGACAATTTATGCGACAATTTATGCGCGGAGCGTGCCAATTACGCGCGCGGTTATTACCTCGGACGAGTAAGAAATGAAATTCGGATATGATATTCGCGAGAAGAACTAAGAAAGCAATAAATTACGTTTAGTGTGACAATAGTCGAAAATTTATCGTGTAATTACCGTTTCAACGGATTATATAGAAAATGTTTTAACGCGCTGGATTTGTTCCGACGGATTATTTCGATTTGATTCGAACGCAAAAACAATTTTCTTTCGACTTCGCGCAAATGTTCGAAGTATAAAGTAAAACCGGCGATTCCCGTCCGAACGAGACGCTCACGTTTAACTGAATTATCTCATCTCTCTTTCTCCCTCTCTTTCCGCGGAGGTGTGCGTTACGTGTGTGTTACACTTAACTGTGAGCGAGATTACGCGCCGTGTAATCCGCTCATTAAGATTCGTCTGACGTCGATCGCAACTACTGGCAAGTAGTACGAGCATACAAATCGACGAAGTCAGACGTGCCGTGCGACACGTGTCACATCATTCGCGGAAATTACTACTGCGGGGCGTCCTAATCTACGCGATCTTGTAATTGTACAGGGCTCGATGAACGCGTGTAAAGGTTTCTAAGTAAACTGCTTTGTCGATTTCCTCACCAAGAACTATGCATCAGTGATACCTGATGTGAAAATTGATTATCAAAAGCACAATTTTGAGAAACGGGAAATAAGAAAAGCATTCTAATTTGTATTATTTTTTATATTTTTCACACATCTCTCTCTTGGAGTAAATTTTTTTTCGAATGAGAGAAGAATATTTCGCGCGAAACAATACATTTTTATTCTTTCGAATGAAACGGATGATACAAAACGAAATGCTTATAATCTGAGTTAAGTCAAAAAAAAAAAAAAAAAAAAAAAAATTGTGACGATTGCATCTCTCTGCGAACGTGCTCGTTTTTCCCTTCTACATTTCCGCTCTTCTAAAAGAGCGTCGGGTTACAAGGTATCGATTTGTTGTTGCACAATATTTGACGCGGTCGCTTTCCCGGGCGGATTAAAAGGCGAAACGTCGCAATTTTCCTTCGAAAAGATGTTGCTCCTTAATTAAAACGTCGCAGCGTGACGGGGGGGGGGAGGGAAGGCGGGAGGCGGGAGGACGCAGGACGAAGGAGCAGAAGCGCGGCGAGGTTAACCAACGCGACGTGGTAGAGGAGAAGCCGGAGTCGACCGGATGACGGGGTCTGGGGTCACGGATGGGCGGCGGCAGGACTGGTTTCGGACCAGTCAAGAGAAGAAGAGAAACTCGCGCGCGCGCTGCTCTATCTGTCCAGACTTTACGCGTCGCGCTATACCGGGTGGGAAAATCCGAAGCCGGTCGGTCGCACTCGTCGAACCGGATTTCCACCGTCACATATCCGTCATGCCGCGTTACAAACTCCCGTCAATTACGTCATCGTTAACGTGTGCTCCATTATCGCAAAGTATGTTTCAGTTTAGTTTTTTGTTTTTTTTTTTTTTCACGCGGAGACCTTGATTAGATAAAACAAGCAAGTTATCACTCGATCGTTAACAGCATCAAAAGACGAGGTGTTTGTCGACCGTCGAAAATATGTAAGTACGTAACTGAAATTATGTAGTTAGCATCCCTCCAATGATTGGCACTTATTGATTTTTTCTAGTTGGTTTTGCCTACGGTGACTTTACTTGATATGACGCCAAGTTAATTTGAACTTTTTATGGCGACATTTTATTTTAGAATCTTTTAGTTTACGGTTTTGAGAAACAAAAAATCGACAGGTTATTAAAGTGCCAGTCACTAAGTATTCTGCTCTATGTAATGCGAAAAAAATATTATCAAGCGAACCATTTTATTTTTCCTTAAAGAGAAAGAAGTAGGTCTTTACATAAACTTGTGCGAGCAAAAGATTAATTGCCAAATTTTCTTTGTATCATTGAGATTCTTGATCTTGTACTCGGATTGAGGTGTCGAAAGAGTTGAAAACATAAACTTTCAATTCACATGGAACGACATCTGCAATCGACGGAACCGCGCGCGTCCGCGGAAACGGGCGAGCCTTATCGGACACGTCGAAAACGCGTGCCGCTCGCTTTCCGGTTCATGGCATCTCCGTCTCGAGAAATGTACCGTTGAAGCACGCAGAAGCTCGGGCAAGCCCGGAGGACGGAGTCCGGGTCGGAAAGGACGTTGACCGATGGATACTATCAGAAGAGCGGTCCTGGCCAGGATTGCGACCGTCATATCTCCTCTTTCTCTCTCTCATCGTTTGCAGTAGCAATTTTGCAGAAAAAAAGAAAATTATCAGAAGTTCGACGAACTTTCGAAATGTTAACATTAGATTCGAGATATTAATATTTGACAAATGCATTTGGATGAAGATTGTCTCTTTTATAATTAAATTACATATATATGTGTGTAAACAATTTGTTTTATAAATGTTTAAATGTTTATTCTCGAGACATTGTTTGTTATTTTCACGAAAAGTTCGATATCGAGGATAATTCCAATTTTGTAGATTAAAAATGCAATTTTTTGTTACAATTTACATTTACATATCAAAAGATCGCTTTTTTTCGTACTCGCCGACGAGTATCGATGACAGCAATTTTCAGGAGTAACTCCATTTCGTCGCGACAAGAAAGACAGAGTAGAGAAAAAACAAATTATTGCGATGAGACGAAAGATAAAGATTTTAATAATGAGAAAACGCGAGGAAAAATTACTATTCGCGACGATGCGCCTCGCTCGGCGAATTCGGTGCGCTCGAATTGCGTTCACGTTGCACTAGTTGCGCCACAAACCTCCTTCCAGCGAGGAACGGAAGCGAAGGGTGAACATGGCGGGATCTCCTTCGTATCGCGATTCGAGTTGCATCTTTGCCGAGAAGCGAGAAAGAAGAGATGTGGGAACACAACGAGGAGGAGAGGGGACGCTGTCATGACAAATTATCCTCGGAAACAACCGCAGAAGAAAAACAAAACGTGGCGACGCGCTGAATGATGAATTAACGTGACTACCTTTTTTTGCGCCCGTCCACACCACGTTTCATGGTAGAGCTATAGTAACGACATCCGAAAGACACAGAAAAGACGCTTCCGCCGAAGACTCAACTCAATAAAATCATCATTACGATAAAATTGCGGATCTTTTAAACAAAGCATGTTTTAAATTTAATTCTGAAATATTAGAAAGTTTTTTTTCTTCAGGTGAAATTTTCTTTTAACTTGTTTGATTACCACATTTTGAGAATTAAACTCCTCGCGCGGCAAAAATTTGTGATTTTTCCTCTGAGCTCGCGATATATTTGTATTTGAAAGTTCTTGCGCCGTTAAATAATGGCGATTCTAAAAAGGGAAGAATGATTGGATCGGCAGCGAAGATTTATGTGCGCGCGATAGATCGTAAAGTGTGTTCTAATATCGACCGGAAGCGATGAATCGCGCGCCGATATGCAACGAGAGAACAGCGCGTATTTTTTTTTTTTTTTTTTTTTTTTGCAATTGTGCTGGTTCTCCTTCTCTGTGCGATTTCATTTCGTCGAGTGCTGCGTCCGGTCGCGATAGAAACGAGATTGATTGCACGAAAAGACAATTCTCTCGGCGAATGTGCTTTTCACATCCGCAAATAAAAAGCCCGCAATTGTTCGCCGCGAATAATTATACTTGCCAAGTATTTTCTGTATCGAAACCCTCAATTTGGACCTAACTGCAGTGCGCAACTTTTATAGACTATATTAAATTATCTTAATTCATACTTAAGCATGTCTAAAAGAAGGAACAAGATATGACAATTTAATGAACTCGCGCGTGTATTTTTAATTTGCGAAAAAAGCGTTTTTCGAGATTGACATTAAAGAGAGAAAAAGAGAGAGAGAGAGAGAGAGAACAAAAAACTTTACGGAAATTTTCGCGAGAAATCCAAGAAAGTGGTTCTTGAGAGGATTCTTGAGCTTTCTTGACCAAAGAATTTGGAGTGTCTCGGCGGTGACTTCCATTTGCGTCTTATCACCACTGTGGAATTTCATTTTCAGACGACATACACACACGTCGCGTCCTTTTCCATTTTCGTCTCGCGATCTCTTTTTTCCCGATGTACCCTTTGATTCGTTCGTTCTTTCTCTCTCTCCATCTCGCTCGATGAGGGATGTTTAATTCACATTTTTTCGACACAAGCCCGCGAACAAAGGAACGGCGGACTCGTAATAAAATTTCGCATCCGCGAAACATAATCAGGCGGTGCGCGCCGTTGATTATAATTACGCTCGGTATTGCAATTATGCAACTTTCAGCACGTGCAAAAAAATTCTTTATGTTTCCGTGATTACAAGGGGAGAATAAAGATAAATAAGTAAATTGTAAGAATCATGTTTCTTGCGCCGTTGTATCGTATAATACTGACGTTGATATTTAAAAAAATTGTTTCTGTAAACGAAGGAATCTTCATTTCTTATCTCTGTCTTTTGCGATCGTAAAACTCACATTGTAATGCTGATTTTAATTACAATACTGAGACTAAGTACACCAAGTATACGCTCTGCTAAGCTGGGTAAGGAAATATTTCTGTGCGCGTCTTTTCTTCCGATAAGAAAATAGCGACAGTGCGACCAAGAAACAAAAAAGAATAAACGAGACGTAAGAAAAAGAGTGAATGGACATTTTTCAGGACTTGGTGGTTGGGAGAGGAACGAGTAATTCGGCAAGCCAGACAATGTAAGGACGATATAGGAGCGTCGAGATCCCAGGATGATCCCGGGGGATGAATAGAAACGATCCTGTTTATCCCGGTTTCCTACTCCCACTCGCCTCCCCTCCTGTCTTCCTTTGTTTCCCCCCTTCACACACACACCCCTCTTCAACTCTCACCCGGCGACGACGGAGGCAATATGCTACTCGTGGATTTTTATAAGCACCGACTTTCCTCCCCGTCCTCGCCATTCTCATCTCGTTCCTTGCACTTGAAGCAACCCATCCCCGTTCCGTTCGACCTCCCTCTCATCCCACCTGGCAGACTATCTCGGAATCTCGACCTCAACGACTCCTGAGAGGCAGTTCTGAGAACGGACTTACACCTCTGTCGTTCTGGGAGTCTCAACTTCGAACTTTCTCATTCTCCTCCGCTTGCTGTCGTCTTTTCAGCAAGGATGCGTTGTATCTTAATTAATTAATTAAACTACTTACTCTGTTGGCTTTACTTGTCTACACATTGGTCGCTTCGTTCTTTAAATCGAAACGGTAAATAGACTATATGCGATAATACAAAAAAAAAAGATAATTTTAAAATAACGCGTGTGCGCGTTTAATTTTGTAGACATGAAATTACATATATTATTATCGAGCTATATATGTACACGCACACAAACTGTGAAAAAAACATTACTGCGTGCACAAAAAAAAAAAAAAGAAGACACGTGAAGCAGCTGACACTCACCTCGTAGGATCTGATAAAGGAAGACCTTGATGTGATCCGGGCTGAGATGCTGTGGGCTGACGATGATCTTGTGCAGGTCGCTCTGAAGCAGCTCGGTGATGACGTATCTGTATATCTCATTAAGGAATTTATTGACTACGATCGCTCGTGTTATGCTAAAGTGTCGCGTTGCGGCAACCAGCAATTAGCAGGTGATTCTCCGTCTCGGATCGTATCCGTGACCCTAACTGAGTTCAAACAACGCGACGACTCCGGTCAACTCGTCCGGTTAAAAATAATAAGCGGCGTTTTTGAACGAAAAAAAAAAAAAAAAAAAAAAAAAAAAAAAAAAAAAGCCATAATTTTAAAATACGTAACGATTTTCATGTTATAAATAATTATCATATGTGTGTGTGCGCGCGCGGTGCGCAATCTGCCACCGAGTTACATCAATTTATCAAATCTGCTGAAGTAAAAAAAATGCAATCGTGCTGTAACACACGGCCCAAAGCAACACGCGTGCGATCACTTCGTCCTGAAATATCCGTGTCGAGAGTGCGGTCGAGAGAGTTAATATTTTCGCGGCGCTTGATTTATGATGCGTTCGAATGCATTTGGCGAGTGACCGAGCGCGCAACCGATCGTCAGGGATAACGTAATAGATAATGAATATCGATACACGCTCTCGATGCTATCTACTTGTCTGCTGCCGAGAATGATCGAATCGGCTCGTAATGAATATGATTGTCGATGTCATAATGCTAAGAGAAAGAGAGAGAGATAGATAGATAGATAGACTCTCTTTTTCTTCCTGTGACAGAATGACATCCGCTATCAAAGACGCGTGAAAATAAATAACATAAAATATCTAGAAAAATTACTAGACAAATATCAGCTAAAAGTTACAACTTGGCGTTTGTTTTGATAACAAACAACGACTTCATTTTTTATCTCGACACAGAAAGTTTTCTCGTGAAAATGTAACAAATGAATCGGAGTAAGAAGAATATCGATATAAAAGAAACGATGCTTTATGTCAGAAATGAGTTATCGTTTATCCTGTATATACGATCTTGCTGTAAACGATGTTGTTTTATCGCAACACGAGGGATTTCTCGAACGCGCGCGTTCTCAATTCGGGATCGTATAATGTTGAGAACAGCGCGATGTGTGGTGTGACATAATTCGGTCCCGAAAACTCGCGCTTGCGGGAGACGATGTTCGAGGGAACGCGAGAGAGCGACCGACAGAACGAACGAAATAGTATAATGGCGGAATGAGGTCGACCGGGTAGGTTGGAATGCAGGTAGAGAGACTGCCCTGACGCGAACCTGGCGCGGTATGCAAGTCAAGAGAGAGAAAGAGAGAGAAAGAGTGAGAGAGAAACTGCGAGAGAACTCGAACTGGCTTCGAGAGGGAACTTGAAACCAGAATTTGAAACTATTGTAATTTTTCGGTTCTCGATAACTTAGACGCGCGCATCTCGTGTTATTTACTTTCTTTTTCGCTCTCTCGTCGTCTTTTTAAATTATTTATTTAAAAATATACGCATTAGCGAAAGTATATTACTGGTCTGGAGAGCCATTATTACACCTAGGCGCAGCCAGGTCGAAATTCCGATGGATCGATCCTGATCAAAGGGAGCGGGGCGGATCGGCTGATTCCTTTGAGTCATCAGCGCTCGACGTTTCGATTTCGCGATGCGAAGTGGAGTAGATACCGCGCGGCCCATAGTGCTCATGACGCATAATTACCGTTTGATAATTGAAGCGTAGACAAGGGTATGTAGACGAGGTTTAATACCGGAAACCATCGAAAGCCGTAAATAATAAGAGAACAGATACGCGAGATAGAAGAAGAATCGAGAGCTTTAGTTTTAGGTTCGGGAGACATCGATTGGTTCTTAAGTTAGTAAGAGAGAGTTTATAAAATCGTTAAACGTTCGACATAAAATCTCAATTTACGAGCGAACTTTATATTGTATATCCCGCGCGATTTTACTCGAAGAAACATATTTTTCGTGTCTCTCTTTCCTGTCGTGTGTAAAAACCCAAGTTTAAAAACGACTAAAACTGTGATTCACCCTCGACGAATGTGTGTTTCGCTCTCTTTCGAATTGAACTTTACGATTACGGGAATACGATATCTCTTCTGAGTGCGTTGTAACATCTCTATTGCTGTTTCCGAGCATGATTGATGGCCGTGCGCGCGCTTTTCAACGCAAACAACTTGCATCTGAGATCTCACCGAGAAAACGCATCGTCCCGCGAGAAGGGTGAGAGTTCCGTTTCTCACAATCCCCTGATGCGCGAGCGATCTCCACTGCTCGTAAAAAAATATCTCTATAATGCAATTTCACGCGCGAATAATAATAATAAAAAACAAAAACTATTAGATTAACAGAAACTATCAAATAGTTCAAGATAAAGTTTAAACGAGATAAGATAAATTTCTTCTCCTCGGTTCGCAATTCACAAGTTATTTCTCTTTTGCTCGTCTTTGTTACGATGGATTTTTTCTTTTTATCTATAAATATAAAACTTCATATCGGATTATATCGGCGAGGAAACGCTTTTTTTTGCGGTCTGCATTATGCCCACGAAGGCGCGCAACCAACGTGACAGTCGAGAAACGATAACCGGAAGCGATATCGCTTACCGAGCAAAAGAGGGGGGGAGTTTCCAGGATTCAAAAGATCGAACTAGGCTGTCTGACCGATCAACCGAGTTTTTAAATCGTGAAAAAAAAGCGACAACTGCAAGAGAATCAGAGAAAAACCATTTGGAAAAGGCTTCGATCGAAGAGTCTCTTCTGACGCGTCCATACGAGAAGACAAACGCGTGACAAGAATATTTTATATGAGAAAAATGTATTTAGTACATAAAAAAATAGTATAGCGTTATGTATTAACGTTGAGAAGTATCAGATTAAAGCACAATTTTGTCGGAAAGCTCTCGTCGTCGGCATTGTGCAGAGTGCTTAAAGCAGCGCCCGCGCGATTGGCGGATCGATGCGTGCCTGCCTGCCTGCCTCCTGGTAGGCACGTCGACCGGTTCCTGGACAAAGCGAGAGTTGCTCCTAGCATCCTCTCTCCCAGCTCCGCGCCGCGCCAAGCGAGCGAGCGCGAAGGGAATTGAGTATCCTGCCGTTTTCTCCCGTCTTCTCTTCCCTTCCTATTTCTTTTCTCTCTTCGTTCCTCTCATCCGGTACCGGTTCAGGGAAGAAGAATCCTGAAGACTCCGGAGTCCCATATCTCTCTCGCGAAGAAACCGCGAATCTTGCGATAGCGATATATTGAAGGGTGTGATAGCGAGCGAAAGGGTTGTAATCCTCTATATCCCATCGCAATACTTTCGAGAAGAATCAAAGCTCCGAGCAATTAATTTTATCCTTTCCGACGAAAGTGTCGAGAAAGTGATCTCGCGCGATTGAAGATCGAGATCTTCAACATATTTTCGCATAAACAAGATTACACAAAGTGAACTTCGTGTTGGATGTTCGAAACGTTTGTGTCTTACAGAAACGAGCATTGGCACGAGCGTCTCTTCTTTGTTGGATTGGACAACAAAGAAGTTGCCAACAACAAAGACGACGACAAGGTTGATGATGATGATGATGATGATGATGATGATGGAGGCTTAGACTTGGAAGTATTCGAGCAAGGCCGATCCGGCTCGTCCGACCGGTCAACCGAGTTCGAACTCGACTCGCGCGAAACGACTTCGAGAGAAAGAAACAGAACTCTCAATAATTTTACTTCTCTCGCGATCGCAAAAAAAAATGACGCAACCTTCCCTGCGGCGATTTGTGATTCGAATACCATTTTTTAAATACGATCTTTTGTTATCAAGCGACAATCGTCATCTTATTCACATACGCGTAACGTGTATTATTATCTCCGTCCAACATCTTGACTAATAATATCTGGGCGCGATTTCGACAGAACAGTTGTTGCATAAATGCAACGAACTCGCAGAACGGGAGAGAGAGAGAGAGAGAGAGAGAGATTAATTATACTCGTGACACAGCGTGCTCCGTTTAAAAAACCGGGAGAACCGCATAGAGAATCAGTTCCCGCGACTTTTCCCTCCCAGGAGGAGTCACGTGCTCGCTCGTCCGATTTTGCATATATTTAAATACTTTCGCGATGAATCTCTCGCCGGGGGGATTTACCGCGCGCGCGGCCGGCGTCTATTTAGCGCGAGCAAAATGAAGGTTCTTCGCGGCGAGATAAATTCTTTTGCCCGTCACCTTCGATCGCGAACCATTGTGCGAGAGCTCGTGGAGAGATTCAGGCTAGGACTCGCCGCCGATTTTCACGCGCCCGGGATATATCTGTATTCGAGAAGAGAGAAGAATGTCGGCGATAAATCTTGTGCGGCACCGCGCACATCGATCCCGCGATCCCGTTAAATTTAAAAGCGTCCCGGACGCGTCTCGACGCGAGGACGCTCTGTTAGAAGGACTTCCAACCGGTTGAGACGCAATCGACGACTATCGATTGCGAACGTGGCGAGGGTTTTGCAACGTTATAAAAAACGCGAACGATGTTGCGGTGTAACGATCTTCCATATTTCTTCTTCCTATTCTTGACCCGCGCAGAAATCGTCCTGGAAAAGCGATTAACCTGCTTTTTCTTCGACTTGATATATTGAAAAAGCTGTGCACTTTCTTTCTAAGGTGTAGAAAGCGAGAGAAAACTTTTCAAATTTAGTGATGATTTTTTTCATCCACTCGAGAGAGATAAAACACGGCTTCGAATTAGCTTCTAATCGTTACGGAAGCTAATTGATTCTCTCTTTTCTCGGTCGCGTATATAACTCGGTTCTGATCATTATTTCAGAGTGATAGCTATTCGATAATATTTTATACACGCGTGTCAAGCGAGAAAGAGGGGAAAAAAGGAAATGGTAGAAAACGGGAACGAACAAAGGACCCTCCGCAGCTCGACCGAAAACTCCACGTGCGATCGATACCCACAGAGCGCGATATTCGATACGCCTCGAAGAAGCTGGACGCGCGACGGGAGGAAGCTGCAATCAAGCTCGGAAATATAAAACCAACTTGCAACGATCTCGTGTTTCAAGTCTGGCAAAATTGTCGCAAATTAATATGCACGGTTAGAGTTGTTTTCGTTTTATCATTTCTGTTCGCGTCGTACAATTGACATCTGTACTTTTGATACCGGACACGCAATTAAATTAAAAATATCAGGACGAGCGCAGGACGCCGATGTAAGACTGACACTACAACTTGCGAGCGCACAATTTTAGATTATCACATGGGATTATTATTGTTTTGTATTTAACTTGTGATTTGAACAAGTTACACATTAACAGTTTTGTTTAAGAATCCGCGCGATATCCTGTCCTTCGCTGTCTGGCGTTAGGCGCCATCCACAACGCCCGACTGGTAGATAATCAATAAAGTTCCGCGTCTCTCTTTCTCTTTCTCTCTCTCGGCGTCGCGACGACCTCTTATTTCGTCGATCTTCGAGATATTCCGTAACGAAAACGATGAGAAAAAAAGTTCCAGCGGGGTTCGCGTCAATAATCGTTTATTTCGAAAAGCACATATCTCGAAAATCAATACTTTGATAAATTTTTAGAGCAAAGTATTTCACAAAAAGAGAAGTAATTTCTCACATCAATCTTGTTAGTCTCACTTTAGTCAGACTAACAAAGAAAATTAAGCTAAACGAATAGAAATCAAATTAACTTGATATAGAGATGTGAATAAAAAGACCAGGCGTTCATATACTTTGTGACAGGTTTTTTTTTGCTCGCGGTTTTTGCGTGCGCGGTTTTATCATTCAACAGCATATAGTGCGCGCGCGTCACAAAGTGTCCTCATTAATAGCGCGCGTTCTAAATACCGCGCATCGATACTCAAAGGGAATAACTCACGTTAAAAGGGATCATTGAAGGAGAAATAGAAAATTATTCACATCACGTCGCGGCAACATGAAAAACGTCAAAAAGAATGTTAAATCGTTGCACCGCGCATACGTTGCTCCTGAAATTTTGCTTAAATCGACGTAGCTGTGGAAAAAAAGAAACTATTTTTCTTTTTTAACAGCTATATGGTATTTTTCTGATGCCAAGAAACATATCTAAAATTTAAAATATCCTTATTTGCTTCGGTGTTTATCGAACGTGGTTTTTTTTTTATATAACTTGCATCTTTGCGTTTTAGAAGTAGTTTTTGTTGCATTACTTTTCTGATCGTACGGTTTGAACACAGATGTGCAAAATGCGCACTGACTGTGAAAAGCGCAAAGCCGCGAAACGAGTGAATAAATTGTGTTTCTTTTTTTTCTTCTACCTCGCTTTCCAATATAATTTCTAACACGTCAGTGTAAAGAGTCTCGTCTTTCGCAAGTGGATAGCGGCGTGGGAATCCGCGTGTGCGTGCCCACGCACGCGTGCGTGCGATTCTCGTTTTTCCGAGACATGAGGCAGAGAGTTAGAGAAGACGCCCCCGCGGGTCTCTCTCTCTTTCTCTTCACCAGATATCTATTTGTTAATAAGCGACACGTAAACCGATCTCTCGTGTCGCAAGAAACGGAAATGTCGTTACTCGTCCGCTTAATCACGCGTGGTGAGTAAGGTGTGAATCGGCGAAGACGCGGCTGACGTAACCGATCGAAAAAGAGACAGAAAAGATAAACGCGAATCGATCGAACGCGCGAAAATACTTGATCGACGTTTAATTTGTCAAACATGATTCATCAGACTACAATGCAAATGATAAGACGAAGTCGGTGTTCACAGAAATATATCAAGTTTTTACATACAATTAGAAACATAAAATTTTTGTTTGGTACATTTTTTGAATAAAAAAAATAGCTAATTTTCGCGTAATAAAATGTTCTATTTGCCGCTTGCGAGTATGACTTTCATCTGTTTCACGAATCTTTTAAATTCGGCGCAAAAAAATTGCGACGAGGCGAGGTGAATTCGAGCGTCGAAAATAAGGCAGAGGTAACCGAAGTTACAAACAAGCGAGCGGAAACACACGAGTGCGGATCTTGCTATTACCATAAGGAGACAATGCGAGATACGAGCGGAGCGGGCAGAGAGAGCCTTGTTCGAGCGCGCCTCGTTCTCGCCGGAAACTCTTTTTCCGCGCCGGAACCTATCCAGGTCGACGCGAGAGGCGTTTTTCGTTCTCACCCGCGGTCGTCCGCTCGCTCGCCTCCGATTTTCTTCGGCGATTTCCCGCCGCCGCCGCGCGCTCTCTCGGGTGAAACGTGGGAGGGCAATGTGATGCAACCTCCGGCACGCATTGTCATTGGAAATACGAAACGTCAGTGCACGAGACGGTGATGCTCGCGGATATTCAAAACTCAAATTTTTCAGAATACGATTGTAAATTTGTGGCTTTGATCAATCAAACAAATAAAATGCATAATTTTTTGCGGAAGGAGAAACAAATGTACACATACATACATATTCGTCACACCCAATGTCAGTACATGCAAAATGTTTCTCTTTTATGTCAATATTTTTCAATAACAATATCTAATAAAGAATATCTAATTTATACAAAAACTTGCGAGAGTTATCGATTCACTTTTATTATTGCGAACGGTATAGCGTATTGTTAAACAAATAAGAGAGATTCAAATTTATTGAAAAGGGGGTCAATTATTCTTTAGAACACTAACACTCTTTATTTTCTGTTTAAAATCAAGCAATCGTTTTCCGCGAATGTGTTACGTCGATCCCGGCACACGCCGGCTACCGCGAAAAATATCGGAACATTAGCATAACAATGATCACGTGCGAGTACCGAGCCGTTAATGGATTAAAAAGAGTGGGCGGTTGTACGTAATGGCACGACTAATATTAATCACGCGGTAAAACACGCGGATTCGTTATATTCTCGTCTAGCGGAATCGCGAAGGCATAGATCGATCGATTGTATTTAAATTGCCGCGCAACAACTAAGAACAAAGATGTACTTAACTTTCTATTTCGATATTGTTTGTTACACCCTGAAGAACAATTTCAATATTAAAATTTTATTGGACAAATTATTGCGCGAAATGTTTCGATTAATCATCAAGACTGATTAATTGTTAAGACGTCGCGCGCCTGAGGTCCAGGAAATATTTATTACTAGGACTAGTTTTGTACATTCGAAGAGAGTCGGTTCCTTTGTACGAGGACTTGTTGACTCGGAAGGAAGACAAAGGATCCTCGCCAGGAAGGAGAAGCGAAATTAGTTTGCGGCCGCCGAGGGAACTTCAAGATCAAACCGTCAAACTCGAACTCGATGTAACCTGCCCGGGTGCAATTAAAACCAAACTGTAATTCGATCTCGCGGAAAAACTGCGAGGAAGAATCGAGTTATCGTTACTTGAAGTTTCCAAATCGGGCGTTATTTTAAATACTTTTCTTCTTTTTTTTATAAGAAAAACGAAGAAGATTGTTAAACGACAGAAATTAACGCAAGAAAATCTAGGAGAAATCGAATCCCATTCCGTTTTAATCCCCGCAACGTGCACGGCTCTCGTAATCGTCGTAAACGATAACCCGCACGCTCGTTACACACGTGCGAGCGCACGTGTGGAATAATGAGCCCGGCGGGAACTGAAATTTTTACTCGTCGTATCATTTTTCTTCGATGCGATACGGGCGGACGCCGGTGATCGCGAGAGAACGTCATGCGGGCCTTCTTTCCTTTCGCGTATTATGTGTCTCTCCTGAAATAGCGCGGTGAAAACGCGCGTTGTTACAACGCGTAATCAAATCCACGTTGTCTCTTTCTTCTCTCTCTCTCTCTCTCTCCTCGTTGCGTCGGTGCGACGGATGCAACTCATGCGCGTGTCCCGTAAATCAAATCGATCGTAATCGCTCGATTTCACCGCAATACGTGCGGCTGCTTTTCCTCGAGTTGCGGAAAATTTGTATTATATTCACGAAAGAAAGTTCGGCGAAAATTCGAAGTAAACCTTTCTTTCGCGCGACGAAAACTCGCGTGTTGGTAAATGTTAATCACGTCACACTTGTTGATTTATTAATTTAATTCGATCCACTTAACTTTACATGATAATTTACATCCATTTTATGACGTTCATTGTAATTCAGTAAGTTGCGCATCGTTGTATGTTATTATAATTAACGTTCTGCATAAAATTGAGAAACGACATGGGTTGAGGTGCTTTTTCCCGGAACGGAAAATGCTCGCAATATGCCGCGTGGCGCAATCATCGTAAGAGCGACGGATGTTGCATCGATCGCGTGGAAATTAAGAACAAGCATGTAAATCAGCTTGATAATCGCGCGCGAGGGGTAGACATGCCGCGTGGATCCGCACCGTATCCGCGCGACGTCACAGGGAGAAGTTATGGTTATCAGGTACACGCGACATTGTAAACGGCGATGGGCGCAACGGCGGAGTATATGCATGGGCGGTGTACAGTCGGCGGCCGCAGCCGCTGCTAATGGCGCACTATCGACGTATCAATGGCGCGCTGCGGCGTGCGCATTAATAATCCACATGATTACCATCGAGCAAACTCATCCCAAGCACGCGCCATTGGCGTATTCATGGTGTTCATCGTCCTTCTCGGACGGAAACCGTTTTCACTTGGTCCGATCAAGCGGAACCGGAACACACGATGTATATCTCCTTGTTAAACAATTGAAAACTGTGACCGCGACAGCACTGAGCTGTTCGCAGAAAACAGTCGCAACTGCGCGGACAGAGAACATCTTGCTTGCTTGCGAACATCTTGTGTCGCGCGCGTCATAATTTGAATTCTACATTACTTTTCAAGTTCTTAATTTTTCGCAGTGAAAAATAAACTGCAAAATGAAAATATAAATGGGAAACACAAATAAAAATGTAAAAAAAAACGAAATACAAAACAAAATAATATAAGTTAAAAATTGATGACAATGCTAAACGCACATTAACAAAATTTTTTGGCAAAAAACCTTTAGAGCAATTCCTTTCATTTACGCGACCTTAATCTAATATCGCAGTCGGTGATTTCCATATTACGCAAGCTAATCGGGAGTCGCTCCTTAATTAGAAATTAGGCGGCTGCGTTTCGGTGCGCTTCAAACTTTGGCGCCGCGCTGAATTTTTCATGCGGACGAAATTAGAATCGATCGCCCGACTCGCGGTTGGAGGATCGCGGAATTAAATCGGGGGAACGGCAGGAGGAGAGAGCGGGAAAAGTTAGAGAGCGCGGTGCCTCTCCATCGATGGATTTTCCGCGGCCGCGCAATTTGCGCCACGATTATTTATTTGTCGACGCGATTAATGTCGCTTCCCGACTGTGAGAAAATTTATCGATCCGCGCGACTGCCCGCGTTTTGTTTATTAACTTCTCTTCGTCTGCTTATCTATTTATCGATAGATTTATAATGTTGTTTATTCTCATGGTAATCCGCTTGTTTATTTATTGACTTATCTCTTATTTATTTTTATTTAACTACTGACAGACGCTGTTAATGTTAACAAGAGAGAAAACGCACTTTTGACATTTTTTTCAAGCACGCAGTAAAAAAAAAAAAAAGTTTTCATTTCTAACCGATCAAATTTCTAACCGATCAAATTCGACCCCGCGATTTCTATTCGTTTACACCTGACTGCAGAAAATAGAGAGAAAAAATAGGATGGCGAAGAAAATAGCGTTATTAATAATGATGATTTACGTACTTACGAGAAAACACTCTCCGGTGGGGGTCTCGAGATGTGTCAGAGATCCGGAAAAGAGAAAGAAGGTAGAAATGAAAGAGAACGTGAAGAGGACTGATTTATCGTTCTCGCGCCGCGATCGAGATTAACTGCCTGTGTGAACATTCCCCGTTCATTTAACCCATCGATCGATGGATCGTTCGCTCGATCATACGATCCGCGCTGAATGGCATCTAAAGCGAAGACGAGTAATCCCGCAGGAACTTCATCTCAACCACCGCAATAACTTCCTGTTTCGCCGTCAACCGGAAAATTATCTTTTAATGTCTATCACTTGTACGACGACGAATGAAAAACGCTTCTTTCCGCGTACCGTTTGGCAATTTTCTTACATTGACAAAGTGCGGTAAAACGTGAGCTTTTGCGTTTAAAAAAAAAAAAAAAAAAAAAAAAAGGAACAATGCAAAAAAAAGTCGAAGGCAGGAAAACGTAGATCTGTCGAACGGCAATTATTCGAGATAGCGAGAGAAGAGTTTTCCCTCTTCTATCGAGAAAGGAATTCACAGAGAATTGCGATCGTGACCTGTGTGACTTTTAATTGCCGGCGATTAAAAGTTTCCGCGTCTTCCGAGACGCTCGTTCGACGAGAGGTCGACAAGAGCGGAAAAAAATTTTTTTTTGTCGTAAATCTCTTCGGAAAAATTCCCGCGGAATATGCAGAATCACTTCTGTCCCTCTGTACGTATTGTATTGTCCGAACGAGAAAAGCAATTTACGAACTTCGGATTAAATCGAGCAAATTAAATTAAAATCTAATTAGATGCAAAAAAAACTTGCTTTAATTCGACGTCTCAAACTCTGTCTGATTTTTTTTTATAAAAAAAAAAAATCTCTCGAATCACGAGAGAAACTGGATGCATTGCAAAAATTATACCTCGATCGTCGACGGGAGAATTCACCTGCTCGGAATCATGTACTCGAGATTTATCCTCCGCGAGTATCTTCGAACACGAGTGTTTAAAAAAGGATACATCTCTTGGAAGAAGTCCAGGTGCGGCGGCTGAAGGATGTCCAGCGCGGAAAGGACCTGCAAGAAGCGGAGACACAGGAAGAGATTGAGTATCTCATTCTGACCGGACGAGGGAGAAAATACGATCGATTCCGCGTCTCTCTGTGGTGCAAAAAATAAAAAAAAATAAAAAAAAAAAAAAAAAGCAACTCGATTCAGCGAGCGGAAGTTGCGAAGAGGAAGACGAGACGCGCGCGGTCTCTCGTTCTCGGGGGAAATAAAAGACGGAAATTTCCACTACGCCAACTGCGCGACGTATACAGGATTTTCTCGGGCGTTCGTCCAAATGCTAAACGACATGTAGGTTTGCTTACAAAAGCGGAAAATAAGAAGTCTATTATTATGCTTATGGTTATTTTATGACAGGAATTATTTTACTGATGTTTCCAAAGAGGAGTATATTCTTTCCGTAATATAGACTTGAATAATTATTGCGAGCTATGTATTCGAAAGTTTTCATCAGTTTAATATTACATTTTTAACGTGGAAAAACTTTAGACTCCCGATGAAGACTTTGCAACAGTCTAGAAGCAGTGAAGTATCGACTATCTTATTCAGTGACGTAAAAGAAACACGCGCGTTTCTTTGTGTTTTCACATTTGTTCCGATTGGTATTTTACCGTCTTTGCTGTGTTTTCGTTATGATGTTCATCGATCATGTCTGAAGCAGACGCGATAAATAATACCACTCACGTTATCGTGTTTGAAGAAGCAAAGCATTTTCAACTCCCTGAAGACTCGCTTGCTGCTCACGAGACTTTGAAAGACATTCGGCAGTTTTTTTAAGGCTACTCTTCTGCCATCCCTCGGATCTGTGACAGCCCTGAAATCAGAAAGAGAACAAACTTAGAAACAAATATACACTCAGTTTTGACGAGCAGTGTGCGTGTTGTTTCAAAAGTTGTGAAAATATAAAATATCTTGCAAATTAATAATATCTGCATAAGCAATCAAAAAAAAAAAAAAGAGAGAAAACCGCGCGAATAATTAAAAATGAACATCTTTACATCCAATCTCGTGTTAAGTGTCAATTATTACATAAATATAGCCCGAAGTCTCATTAAAGAAGGAGAAGAGAGAGCCAGGATCTCGGTTGATCTCGGTTTTAATTTCGCCGCAATCACGAGTGCGGAGACGCGGGAGGAGGAACGATCAGAATGATCAGCTAAATAATGTTCGGAAACGCTCGCGTCGATGATAAACCCTGGAAACGCGAGTGTACGGGAAACTCATCTCTCTTCCCCGCAACTCTGCGCTAGTTCCCGGAATAATTATTATCCCTGCAATTAGTCCGTTTACGGCTACAGGTTCGATTTCATTGTCAGCGTAGTTGTCGGTTACCGCAAACCAACCGATTCCGATTTACGACAACCGAGAAGAGAAAGAGAGATAGAAGATGAGAAAGAGAGAGAGAATCCGACGCGGCCAAAATCCCATTTTCGGTCGTCGCCCGTGCGCCATATCATCTGCCCAGACAGATAAAGTAATTTTCCTCCTCCTCTCCCCGCCGTTTTTAAAGTGGGTGAGAGAGCAGAAGGGAGAGAAAATGGCTTTTCGATCGGCGACGATTGCGGGATATGCATGATACAGAGATATTCACGTGTATATTTGAACGAAAAATATATAAGAAGTATAAAACACGATATACAAATATATATATATATATTTTTTTTATGCAGAAAAATATGTTTGTGTAATATAAATTTGTAGAAAAACATTAAGATGACGTTTCTATAATTCATGAAATCTTATATTACAAACTTCACTATTTTCCGCTACTTCTTTCGCATTCCGACTTCTGTCCAATTATTCGAGCGATCGTTTATTTCAACTATCGGATTCCATGCAAGATGGACGGGAATGACAAATTTCGCACTAATCAGGCGTTGGAGTCGTTAGCTTCGTTATGAGCTTGCAAATCGATTCGTTCGCGCGCGAGACGCTCAACTCTTATTCGGAATCGTGCGCGCCACATTTGTGAATACGAAAAAAGAAATAAAAAAATAAACGAGGCCGTTGACGAACGGCCAAAACGGACCCATTATTTTGAGTGTCATCTCTGCGAGTTTTGCACGAGTTTTGGATTTCCATTTACGAAATACTCAAAAAAATTCCTGTGTTTATTTCTGATTTGTCCGCTGCCTTTGAATAAACTCTGTCCGATTTCAATTTAAATCTGAAAAGAAAGAAGCGCGGATCTAGCGAGAAATAAAAAAATCCTACGTAAGAAGATAAAAATAGTGGAACCAATTATCATTTCTCTCCAACTGCATTTGGGTTTTGTTCGCTCATCATCGACGAAGTTGGACGCGCGACTTCCCTCGAAAGAAAGTTTTTTTTTCTTCGACGAGCCTTTGATGAGAGTATTTTTAGTTCGATTCACCTTGCGAAAATTAGCGTAGCCAGACGTTAATTACATCATCGAGCTTCTTCGAGTACAGTCGGAGAGAGAGATAGAAGAGAGAAGAAAAAAAAAGAGGTGAACGAGCCGTCGCGAACCGGCGAGAGATTAAGGTCGATCCACGAAGCCGAGCAAGTCACGAACGTAGAAAGGTACGACGACCTTCGAAAAGGTTCAACGCACCCGTCGCGGCGGTGCGCCGCGAGTGTATAGTAAGCGGAAGTAAAGTCACGAATTTCGGAACGACCGTGAAATGATGGCGCAGGTGGGACGGCTGGCGGGGGCAACGCATTCCCCGGAGACCCACTGTCGCGGTTTAGACAATGTTTATTCATTCGAAATCCCGGCGAAACGGCGCGACGCGCGAGACGGCGGGGCCGCTTCTGCACAACGCACGTTCTCGCCTGTGAAATTCGCCACCGGAAATTCAAAGGGCAAAATGAGAGCTTTGCGCAAGAAGTGAGAAATATCGCCGAGATATCGCGGACTAGCGTGCGAATTCGGAATATCATGCGATTGTATCTCTGCTAATAAAAAAAAAAAAAAAATAATAATAGTGATCTCTTTCCGTGCTGATATTAATCGCGAGTCGTGCAAAATATCCATTTTGCACACATTTAAAGAGAAAATATTCGAACAAATAAGAACTAGAAACTAGAAATGCATTTTAAGCGACGTAAGAATATTTTATTGCCTTTTTTGGTCAAGATTTTGTAGATTTTATGACGGATAACGTGGAGAGACTCCAACGACTCAGATTAGAGAGGTGGATTTCGTATTTCATCACCTCGCCGGATTTGTTCGTTACTTGAGAGAGTTCTTTGTGAGACGGAGGTCGTCGAACGAAGTCTGGCGAGTGATTCACCTGCTACTGGGGAACCTCAAAAGTATCTTTGTCGTTGGCGTCTATTTGTACGTCGGAAACTAAGTAGCGAAAGATTGTCCGCGATCTTTTCGTAAAACTGTTATTATTATATCGCACGAGCGATAACACATCTCTTTGTCACATATTGCACGTTGATCTTTGTGTGCTCGGTTATGTCGTGTCGTAAGAACACACAACAAAGAAGTAAGATCCAACGTTTGGAACCAACGTTTCCGTTTGAATTCGCGACGCTTTCCCGAACGTTACCGTTTTTACCGTCGTCGTCGTCGTCGTCGTCGTCGTTGAGAAAACGCGCGCATTCAGAAAAGCATATAAAAGCTACCACCAACAACAGAGTATTATGCGCGCGGTTCGCCGATATTGGGAACCGATTTTATTTCATATCCGCCGCAAATCTCTCGGGCGAAACGAACGAAGAACACCAGAATCCCGGCCATTCTCTTTTTCGCGATCGCGGCAATCGAATAAATGAGTTTATCGTACGAGAATTATCGCGAGCCTGAATATATAAAAACGCCTTTCGCACACTTCTAATATTTTGAGAACGTATCGCTATAATATTGTCGTAGATTTTATATAAACGCGAGAGTCAGTAGTCAAATATTGCGCTTTTCGAGTTCGACAAAAGGGTTCGGAGAGAAAGTGCGCGACTTATTTGGCGTATCCTGTATTTTAAAAGGCGGCAGATGTTCCGCAGGGGGGCCGTTCAAAACCGGACCCCTTGAATACGGTTCGAGACCACGTGGCGAACGTGATACCCGCCACTGTGACGGACAGACGGTCGATGGGTCGCTTTTGTGTATACTGGGTGTTGCGCGGAGGATAGAAGAGCGATTGTTTTCAGAATTTTTCGAGTGAAATTCTAACAAAGAACACACGTTCCAAGTGTGAAGCTCTTAACATGTTGATGCTTGTGTGTCTCGAATTTGTAACTCTCTGAACGGCGTCTGCTTCGAATCAACCGAGATGCTTCTTCTCAAAATTCTGTAACACTCTTTATGTGGGACGGCGAAAGGAGAGGACGGACTTTCGGTCCGTCAGTCTAACACCTGGCGCGGATATCGTTCGCTCGCATTCGCAAAATTGCGGTCTCCGCGTCTGACTGCAACTTTGCAGATTCGCAGAAACGCGCCCGGTCGCGTTATGTTGTGTGTATATCAACAGCGCGCAACTGTGTAGAGCGGAACGTTGAAAAGACGCTCGTAGCGGCAATTTGCGTTCCCGCGAACAGTCGCCAACCGAATGCCGCGTAATTACGATGTTTCCTGAGGAAAGCTCGCGTGCATGCGCCTTGTTGCAACATCGCCGCATAGTATATGCATCCCACGACAAAGGAAATGCATTTCAAAAGGAAAATTCGCGCGATAGAGATGTATTTTCCGTTGCGTCAAAGGCAAAAATGACCAAAACAATAATAAAGGAATTGAAGACCTCGGATAATGTTTTTTCTCGGAAACTGCTGTTTTTTTTCGAACATTGCACAGCTCTAAAAAGTTTTCTTGTGTATAAAATGTGTGTGAAAACTCATATTTTATGCATTTCTCTGCCATTTCTTTTGCATTCGGACTCGAGGTCGTTCCTCTCGCGGCTCTCGCTCATTACGTCTTGGCCCGCCGCGAACGTTATTATTTTAAGCAAGAGAGAGAGAGAGAAAGAGAAGGGCCCTCTCGAAGGCCGCGTGCGCGCGACAGGTAAAAAGTGAACAAGAAAGAGAGGAAGATCATCGATTTTTCTCTAGCATGCATATGCCAATTGGTGTCTATACACACACCTATATTGTCGCGAAAATGCTAGATGGTTTTACAAATTTTTTACACTCGAGTCGAGAGGGTCGAAGATTCCTGTTTGGAAAATGTGATTTCCAAAAAACAAAAACCGATAGACTGGCTTAGAGTTCGCGAATTACGTCGATTGACAAAAACTGCATCACACGTGACTGATACCGCGAACTACTGGTCTATCACAGAAGATTGGCGCACACAGGAAAAAAGCTATTACGACTCGCAAAAACACGGACGATCCCGCCGGTCTCTCCTCGCGCCGTGTTCCTCGCGCGCGCGCGCGCGCACAGTCGACAGCTGCTGTCGGCGGCCTCACCTGCAGCCGCACCTGCGCTCGTTCGCTCGCTCGCTTGCTCGACGTGTGTACTCACCTGCGTCTTGCAAGTGACCCGCGGCGAGAGCTGCGCGTAACGACGAAGAAGCTGAGAGCGTTTAATAATATCGCACTTCCGGCTACGCGTATTGAGATAGGTCGTAAATAAAAAAATATTCGTAATAATACTCGAATTAAAACAAGAGCGCGTTATATACAGAGCGCGTATAATTGAGAGCGACAGGATCACCGCGAAATGTATGTCCTATCGTTCATTGATCTCTTTGCGCGCTATGTTGATGCACTTGTGTAAATTGGCGTGCAATAATGTTTACGATACGTCGCGCCGTTCATTCCGTATATTGTGTGTTGCGCGATTAAAAAGTCCGTTGTGTGGTGCGCTGGAAAAAAAAGTGGATGAAAGAAACTTATAAATATTGAAATCAGATGATGCGAGGAATTAACTTAATAAATTGAACGTAAATTATTTTAAAAAAAAGTATAATAACGAGGTTAGGTTAAAGGTTACTGTGTGAAAAAAAAAAATTATTTGAGAAAAACTTCTAAAGATGCTGATTTTTGAATTCAGACATTCGGCGGTGTACGACTTTTACTCCGCCGCAGTCAAACGGACCGGGGCTTTAAGTCGACTAAAACGCGGACTTGTTCTTATTTCGATCACCGCCGGCGAAAGCTCGAAAGCACTCGCCGCGATAGTTCTTTGCATCAAAGTGAACACGCTCGGCGAACAACCGCGTTTCTCAGAGGGAAGCTTCACTCCCGACGATATACTTTCCACATCGTGGCCGAGCTTGCGAAGGGAGGGAATATACGTATACAGCACAAGAGGGAGCGCATCACGGCGCGCCGGTAAAAGTGCTGACAACATCGCTATGTGTTTATGAGGGATTTTTCTTTGCTTTTTGAGGATTTACACCGCTCTGAAGTTTCTCTCGCAATTACTTTTACGTAAATATCGCGAAAGATTATCTCCGGCGTTTTATTTGTTTATTGATCATCAGAATACGCTCTTGTGCGCTAGATAACATGTGAATTAATTTACATTATAGTAGAAATATAAAATAAAGACATTAAATTTGCAAGGTTGTAATAAACCGCACTTGCAAATGCGTAATAACGTCGCGAGACGTGTTTCTATATGCGACAGATTGAAAATATTCAAAAGCGGAATATTTTAGGGTTTTCGCAAATTTCGCGGGATCGATACCTCGAATTAATGTCAGCATAAGTGCCGAGATGTATTTACGCTCGGAAGTTCCATCCAACTAATTTAAACTTAACAAAGAGAAACCGCGGGCTCGGACGGGAACTGAGACGACGTGTCGCGAGATTTTGCGAGAGAAAGGGAGAGAGAGGTAGAACGTTTGCGTAATTATCCCGTGATAGGTCCTAGTTCGAAGTTTAGTCAACTCTCTCGCAAAGAGAATAGTTTGTTCTCAATGAAATATATGTCGCGCGTGTTTCGGATCGCTGGCGGGGAAAATGTGAAAAATACGTGTGTGTTCTGCACATCGATATGAGGATCATATATTTTTGAGAAGGTTGTTTTTTCTTTTCTTCTTGTCGCAAAATTTCTGGGACTTCCTACCGAAGTTTTTTTCAGAAGAAATTTCGGGATTTCACAGCTCGTTTCCGCTTCGACTTTCCATTCTGCGTTTTTTCCGCGGTGTTATCGATTGCGATATCGAAGAGAATTTGTCGAGTGGTGGAAGAGGGGCGAGGTGGGGCACGGACGAAACGTGACCTAGGATCACCGAGAAAGCGGTTTCGAGATGCTCGTCTCCGCTTCGCCAGCAGCTCGCCGAGGAAAACGACAAGACGCGATGGTAGGAAGAGAAACAGGGAGGTAAGGAGAGAGAGAGAGAGAGAGAGAGAGAGAGAGAGAGAGAGAGAGAGAGAAGAGATCCGTGGAGCGAAACCGGATGGAACGCTCGGTATATCTAGATGATTCGCCTGCATGCTTCGCTCGGCGCCCTTACGAAACCGGATAGCAGCCCTCGCGCACAAGATAACCGATCTCTACACGCTTCGTTTCGCCTAACCACCGCGCCTCCGCTGCTGTTAAGCATACAACATTATTATTTAAACTTTGCACATCGCTAAAAAAAAGTCTTGTCGCGCACATCAAATAACTTTGCGATAAACATTTAATCGGATATGTGCACATTTAAAAATAAAGCCATAAACGTAAAACACAAAGACACCAAAGATAATTTGATTCGTAACTTTCGATCAATGTGTCGTGACGCACGTTTTTGTGAACAGAACTACGCGTGACGAATTATTGAACGATCTGGGAAACGATCCATTTTCATTTATTGCACGACACACTGCGTGTCGAACACACAGGATCAACGCTCATAAACTTGTCTTCCAACTTTGAGATCGTCCGTTTAATGTTCCCGAAATGGAAGTTCGTGGAAAAGTCGATCTATTTTTTTCAATCTACGGAAGTTAAAAATAGTAAAACAAAAAAAGAAGAAGAAGAAAAGTAGCGCGAGCGTGACGTTGTACATTTCACAGCGAGGCAATCGATAGGATTCGAGGTCGACCTGATAACCTTTGCTAATGGAAGCTCTCTTGGGCGCCGCGCCGCGAGGAAGAGACGTCAGAATCGTGGGAGCCCACGTGTCGGGGTCAACGGCACGCATAAATGAGCGGCAAACCGATCCGCACAGTGTGAGTTCAGTCATGTGTATTGAAAAAAAAAAAAAGACGCAAAACGCTTTGTCTTATCAACTCTTTCTATTTTTGTCTCTGATCTTTGCGAAATTATCGCTCATTTTTAACGATAACCGAGCCGATAATTGAATGCGAATGATCTTAATAGAAACAGATAAAGCACGAAATTGCGCAAAACTGTTATTGCGCCGCCGCACTTTCTGAAACAATGAAGAAGATAAAAAAATTTGGACGCATAATTAAGAATATATTCAATTCGTGGATTGTAATAAGTTTAATGAAAAGCGAGGGATGAGAAGTGCTTAAGTATTTTGCGTCACAGTAGTTCTTAATTAACTCAACTAGGAAAAGCTCTCGGAAACAAATATCCGAGCGAAATCCCGGCTCTTCTTCAAAACCCAGATTAATTTTCCAATATTAAGAGCATTAAAATTCCAACTTTCAACATTTTTTTTATTCGCATCTTCGCAGACGATATATATTTTTATCAAATTTGCACCTTGAATATCGATTTTTCTCGCGATTTTGCGTCGTGTTCCATCTTTCTTCGCGCTTTTCATCGCAAACAACGTCATGCGAAATCCTCGTAGTTTCGATGTGCAACACAGTTGCATGTGCATGTACGAACATATTGTACACGTGGCGGCGGTGGCGGCGGCGGTGACGACGACGACGGCGACGACGACGAGGACGATGGGGAGGACAAAGATACTCGCCATCTGCGCCGCGACAGCTGCAGCGTTGCGACGGATGCACGTGGGAGGGGAAAAGAGAGGGCAAAGGAGATATACAATGTGTGTGCGTGTGCACGTATAAATGGGGATATATGTATATAAATGGGGAAGGGGTGGCCGCACCGGTGCCGCTCCCCCGTGCGTCGTTAATCTACTTTCATTATATTTTCGCAATTGGCGCACTTGGTGCGACCACTCTTCGGAGCACTCTTTATTTGACTTCCAACTATCGCACGGCAGCCGTCGCAATTTTGCCCCTTTTTTACTCCTTTTTTTTTTGTTTTTCATCCTGACGCAATTTTTACCTCGATTATTATCGCACAACCATCTGCAAACTCACGCGCGATTGTTCCGCGCGGCTAATAATTCTACACTCAGCTTAGCCGAATTTATTTTTGCGCGAACTAAGCGCGCGCGAGTGTGTGTTGCTCTGAAATAATAACCAACTTCTTGAAATCGTACAAACTCGTTGAAATTCGAAACGTAACGTCGACGTTCAATTGGAACACGTATCTAAATGTCAACAGTTCCTACAGAATATTTAGAATACGAATCATATTTGAAAGCGGTATATCCAAACGAGATCGAAATTTTACGTATTACGTACGTGAGAAAAAGTTCTGCTTTAATTTTTATTGGGTGAGTGCAAAAGTTTTGACGGATTTCGCGATAGAAAAATGGATCCAGCAACTTTGTTAAAGACGGTTTGTTCGTTCTATCAAGTAGTTCTCATTGTTTTCTGTTATTCTTCGCTGTTGTACTTGGTGGAAGTAGTTTTTAATAAAAATTACTTTACCGTTTTTATTAACAAAATTACTTGATCCACATTTTTTTTTATCACGAAATCCATCGAAACTTTTGCACTCATTCGATATTTGTACGTAGCACATTTTTCTCAGATCATTCGCATACGAAGTGTGTTTAAATCCACCGCGGTTAAGTGGAATCCTAACGAGAGATTCGCCGATCGCGCACGGTCGGAGAACGCGAGACAAAGACCTAAGCTCCGCTCGGAACCGAACAGAACGGACCTGTTTCACGACCGGGAGACCTTCGTGGCACTCTCCGTCTCTCTCGCGTTCGGAGCCGGTGCCAGATCTGGTACCCCGGGACGAGTATCGCCGCGTCTGGTCCAGGTCGTCTCGGGAGGAGGTTCGTCGCGAGCTGTTCCGAGCGAGGTGCGATGAAGAAACTCGCCGAGAGACGAACAAACGAGCGAGAGAATTATTTAATACTCGGTGCGGGAAAACAATCGTTACTTCGTTTGTCTCTTCCGCGTGTTTCGAACGAAGAAAAAAATATTAACAATAACTGTGAGATATTTGCATTTTTTTTCCATTTACACGCATCTTTCATTATCGCACGAGATCAAAATTCAACAATCAGTAATTAAAGAATATATCGTTTAACACTACAGTATGTATTTATTATATTTTCTCTCTCGTCGATCAATGCGTTGTCACGTTGTGTTTAGAACGCCGCTAATCGCGAATCCTCCGAAATTGTCCCGGCGTGTGATCGTGTCGTTTAATCGGCGATGCGCGCGGGACTCGAGCTCGCGTTTTGCATCGCGATTCGACTGATTTAATAGAACAATTCTATTACGAAGCGGCGGACAAGCGACGCGTTCATAAATCACCGCCGATTTATCCACGCTTGTGTACCGGGTGTCACGTGACGAATAAATAATGGGCCGTTGTTTAACGATGCTTTGAAATAATCGGACGTTTTATATTAGAAAAAAATCTATTTAATGTCTAACGTAACACACACGTATGTAAATATCTGGATGGCATATTCCATTTTTTTTCCTCAGATCAACCATAAGTTCGCCGTCCTAAAAGGACCCCGCTTTTAGCATCTTTTTCTTCGTCCGTCCCGCTTTCGTCCGATCGCGATCATGCCGGCTCGTAAATATTCATTCCGGCAATCCTGAACAAACTTTTGCCTCTCCTCTCGCGATTTGCCTCTCCACACGCATATAAATCGATACTGGCATCTATCGGCATCCCCATCCTATCCTCGGTTCACTTTTCAACAACCGGAAATGGGTTATCAATTCGCTTCGCGGCCGCTCTTTCTTTTTCTCTCGTTTTTGAACACAATCCTCTTTTTTTTTTTTTCTATCTCTCTTTTCGCCACCGGAAAAATTATTGCACGCAAATCGACCTCGAAATCGTTATCTCGTCACTTGCTTCAATGCGAATAATTAACGCAGATTACGCGTATGTTATTTAGCGCGCAAATCGAACAAATTGACTCTTTAACCTGATTTTTCTTTAAAAGAATTTTTAATTGGTCGAAACTCGTATCTTACACCTCAATCCGGTCACCCTGTATGACACAGTCAATAACCGTCAATAACAATCTGGCCTATATCCAAATTTGATAGCAATCCGCGATCCGGTGGGAATCGCAATTGCAATTAACCAGTTTACCGGCATAACCGTCTCCTAAATGTCCCGCCGCGCGCGGGACTCTGTTGTCGATGAAAAATGTTAATTAACGTTCGAGTGTATATACTCTCGAATATTTGAAATTCGTGCACGTATTTTAAATCGTTCTTATCGGGCTACACGCTCCACTTGCTACAAACAAAGTTCGAAATTGAAATGGGATCGCCGTTGGAAAAAAAAAAAAAAAAAATGTTCACAGGAGCACACTCGCGACTTCTTCAAAAGGTCCATTCAAGCAATCACATGTGACACGTACGCGCGTGTGTACTTTTGTAACGCAATATACATCCGATATAACACACGGGTTTTTTATTCAGTAGAATTCATAAAATATCTTACATTGTTTAGCGTACAATGCGAGATTTCTCAGATCCCTGTTGAGTATTGCGATTGTGAGTTTCTTCTTTCAACAAGTCGTCCTCTTTCATATAGCTATTATTATTTATATTAACTATGCAATATAGTTTAGAAATATTAAACGCATAAAAATACAATGCAATTTACTTGTTAAGTAAATTGTAATTTTTATATACACACAATTAAGTAAGAATCTTCTTCTGAGACTTCGGACTTCCGATTGCGGTTCAGCGATATTGCTCTCGTATCTCGGTTTCTATCCTGGTGAACGCGACGTCTCTCGTCGGCGCTTAGATTTGTTTTTAGCATTATCGAGCGTGCGAGTGGCTTGCCGCCGCTCTCGAAGAAATTTCATTCCGTACGTAATCTCGGTCACGAACGACCTACATCCGCGCGCGTCAAAGTTGCGCCAACTTCCAGATAAGGGAGCAACGCGGCGGCGAAGTTTTCGCGCAAAGCGCGAAACAAGAAGTTTCCAGTCCGACGACGAGCGTATTTCCTCTTCGACGAAAAGCTCGACTTCTTCGAAAACCGGCCATTTGGACGAACGAGCAAATTATATACTTCACGATATCGACAAGAAAATAATTCGTTTTTTCGATAACTCGATGAAACATCAAAATAATTTAATTTTTGAGGACGAACGAAGTACCTCCGAATTCGGGCGGAAAAATGAGAGAAAAACCACTTTGGTGGTTCTGTCGGGAAGAGAATTTCTATATTTTATTTATATTATCTTATTGCAAGAGTTTGTAAATCGACCGAATCAAACGCAAAGATCTTCCGTGTGTTTTGAGAGAGAGAGAGAGACCGCCGCGTTATCTCGTGTCAAAGTCAATAAAATTCCACGTGCCGAAATAAAGCGGAACGGGCTTTGACGGGATTTAGTCCGGGTTTTCTAGAATTCATATATCTAAATTTTGCTCTCAACATGACTTTTTCCTTCGTAAATCTCCGATGACTCGTAAATGTGAAAAAAAAGGACTTAGAAACACTAATAAAATAGGGAAACGCGTTTGTGTGCGCGGGTAAATATGTAATTAAATAAATATTACATTTGTATTTTACGTTTATAAGTCTAATTTTTTGGTTATATTACAATTCTTTTTTTATTTGTTGTTTAAAGTATGAATGTTCAACAATTTGTGACGTTAATAACGAGGAAGTAAATTGAACGTCGGTTGTGCGTTTACACACACATCGACATGTAATTATATTTTTACTAATTCTTGTTGTGTAAAACACACACATGCGTAATGTCTAATTGTTACTACATCAATCAAGAGACGATAATGTTATCACATATCGTTGCAGCCATAATATATTTAGTTATTACATACACATACACACATATACACGTACATCGCACGTATGCATATGCGAGGCAACGCAATTACTGGCGCGTTTCGACGAGCTAATTACGTTAGCGTTGCATTTGCGTAACCCGCTTGGTAAATGTTTAACGGTTTCTCTATTTCTTTGTTTCACGTAAGTGATAACATATTTTTCTGCCGCTATCTATCGTTCGTTTAGAGAGCTTGTTCAAAAAGAATTTAGATAATTTAGGTGCGCATGAGTACACCTATGTATTTTTCCAGTTCACTGATTGTTTATGCAAATTGCGCGGCAGAAAAAAAGGCATTTTGTCGTCAACACAACAAACTCATTATCGGAAGACTGTTTATTCTGCGATATTATTGGATGCGATTTAACTTAATTTAGAATCTTTATCTAATTATAAACGACGTAGTGTGATATCCGTTCAACTGCGCGAGATTAAACTTTCAGATATTTTTAGGGCAAGATTTATGACGTTATTGAATTTATGTAGTTCAAAGAGAGATAACTAAAGAAGTATCGGTAGAGAAAGAGATTATTTGTAATCTTACTCTTTGCGATTAATGCGACTTTTCACGGTGCTGTGACACAGAAAGCATTCCCGATCATTGTTGACTGTACTAATAAAACTCGTTTCATGCAAAATCTACAAACAATGAACACTATGTTTGCAATGCAAATTGACAGAAATTTTACAAGTCATAATTCAATTTTTAATAAGTTTTACATAAATTGCAAAGCAATATTTGTAATCGACGATGTCAACGCGTGTTTTCACAACATCCGCGAACTTCATTCCCGAACGCAAAATATTTTTGCGATTTTGCATGACGATTTTGCCTTGACATATATATATGGCCATCCGATATCAATATTTTTATAATAAAAATACTTAAAATTTGTCGTATTGCTCTGCAATCGACGATAACTGAATATGCACGCGATATGAATTGATTAGTTTTCTATTGTTTATCGAATCAATAGTGCGCGATGCGATCGACGTCTCTCTCTTTCTCTGTGAGATTATTAATTATTATAGGTGTGAAAATACTCGCAATTCTCTCTTTTTTTCTCTCTCTTTTTCGACGTATTTATACTCTCTTTTTCGATTGCATTGATAAAAAATATGAAAGAAAAAAAGAGAACAAACGATTTCCGTTGTTTGCACGCGTACAATGTGGTAAATTTTATCGCCACGCAACGTGATAAGGTCATATTGTTTTTTCTCTCGAGATAAACGACGGACGCAATAACTTAAACACACATATATCAACACCAGCAAATATTAATTACGTACGAATATTAATCTATTGAAATAATAAAATTTAAAACAGATCTATCGAAATTAATATAATTGTCAGCGACGATATTCGATATTTATTCGAAAAATAATATGTGAAAGTTTTTATAAAACAGACAAGTCAACAAGTTACTTGTCTCGTAGTTGTTTTTGTAGCACACAAAGCCGTTCCGAATCGTGAATATATTGTTCCATTAACCGAGCGTAGTTACGAAGCGGTTATCAAATTGATTTATTGAAGTAAGTATCGCGCTCTTTCCGCGCAAGAAAATAAAACGCGCGAGGCGAGAGATGTTTCCTCGCTCTTTCGTCTTTTCTTTATTTATAGATCTGTTCACTTCCGTCACCTTTTGACAGAGTAATTGCGCAAGTATGCGAGCAAGTATGCTCGCGTATCACTTTACTCGTAGATCGTCGAGATAGTTTATCTCGTAGAGCCGATTGGATCTTCATAGATAACCGGACGAAACCTTCTTCGTCGGGAGAGAGAGAGAGAGAGAGAGAAGAGGCGATAAATTCTTAATTGCAAATCGTAAACGCATCTCTGTGCGATAGTATCGACTTTCTCCGCTCTTTTGCGACGATGATTCATCGATTCCGAGTTTCTTATCGGAGCGATCGCGACATCAGACTTCTATACAGGTCCGAAATTACAACCACGTGAAAAATCTTGATGAGATAAAGACGAAAGTAACGGACGATCGCGAGATATCGAGTATATGTATATAATAGTTTCTAATTGGCAGCGGAAAATCGCGCGGTGCCGCTTGAACGAGTAATTCTTTTCGTTTTAATCCAACACATTTATTGCAGATTATTGAATATATTTCTCCTCTGAAATGGAGCAAACTAAGAAAAATGGTTGCTTTCTATTTTTTTTCCGCACAATTCAAATTTACGAGATCAGTTTGATAGTTCAGAGCGGGAAAAAGATTCGAGATATCGAGGCCGGGAGTGCGATCGAATCGACCGCGGGTTATTTCAGGCGTGTACACACGTACACCCCCATCGTCTCTAAACTATACGGGGTGTCCTTGTCGCCATGGCAACCCTAGCGCAAGGCGGGCTGGTAGTATCTACCAGTGAGACGGAGAGAGAGAGAGAAAGAGAGAAAGAGAGAAAAAAGAGAGAGCAAAAGAGATAGCAAGGGTGCGGAAGCGTGTCTGGACCACCCTAATCTTCATCATCGTCATTTGTTATCGCTCGGTAAGGGCAGGAATCTGCCAGATGTTCCAATTTTTTCCATTCTTCTGTTATTACTATACGCAGATCAAAAACAAAAAATAATAATTATTATAGTTATCCAATAATAATGTTGCTCGGTCGTATATTACAGTTAAACATGTACAACACTTTTTTTTTTAAAGATAATTTTTAAGGAATGCTGTGTAACCTTTTTTATAATGAATGATAATGAAAAGAGCCGCGTGTCACGGTTTGCGTCGCTAATTGTAAGAATAATGAGAGAAATCGCGCTGAATGAGAGGCAGAGTTTGCCTAGAATTTGTCCTTTCTCACCCTCGCCTATCCTTCTCCGTCTTGTTGGGCCGTGCCCTTGGCGGTCCCGACAAAGACTCGTCGATCTTCACCTCGTAATTAGTCGACCCACTTTGCACGGAATCTCACCGTCGTCGTCGGTCAACGACGCCCTACCTTCTTCCTCCCTTTCGTCATTTCCTCCTCTTTTCGATTCATCGACTGGAACGTTCGGCGCTCCGCGTCCCTCCCTGCCCGTTGCTGGACACGCTCGATAGCCGGGTTAATGGAATCATACTCGAGTTTTATTCTTCTCCTATTTTCACTCCCTCTTCTCGTTCTCTCGCTTTAATCTCCAGAAAACCAAAATTATTATTGTTTTATTCTGTTCGAAATTAATTCCCGTGTATGAATGAAACTTTTTTGACTTTATCTTTTTCTTCTTCATGCGATACGTCCGGTGCAACATCTCTGCGGGGAAGCTCCGTTCTTTCTCCCTCGTCTTCTCCCTTTTTGCTCGTCTCCCAACCGTTGCATTATGTAGCGCACGCAACGCACGCATCTGTGCACGTGCGCGTTGTGCAACGACTCAACGCAGGATATGCTAATTGCTGCGCGCGGTGCAATTCGAATAATGCAATGTCGTTGCGCACACCCGTTATATCATGTACTTGCCGATGAGACGAGATGTTGCGAGCGAATATGATCCGCGATGCGTATGATTCGCAGAACGGTGCTCCACGTGCAAGGGTGCAGAGAAATCCTTCGATCATATATATTGTACGTATTTCTAAAGCGTGTCTCTTCTTTTTCTATGTATTCTATAAATGAGTAAATTCTCTTTTAGATTCTCTTAAAAATTACGCAACAAACATGTGTCTCGAATTATTTTACTTATTAATAAACAATACATATGTTATTAAATAAATCGACGAATGTGATTCTTTTCCTCAACGATTTGTTTGTTTTATTAATATACACGCACACGAATCGTAAGATTTCTTTCTTGTTTTTTTCCTCGGACTCCGAACGATCGTTTGTTCCATTTTGAACGCGGGGAAAGTGCGGTTTTCCACACTTTCCCCGCAGATTGTCGTGCTGAAACGATAAGCGGATCGTCGACGCAGACGACGAGGTGAGAAAAAAAATAGCAGCGGCCGCGTATAGCGAGTCATATAATTGCATTAATCTTCTCGGCAGTTCCTCGGGGCTTCTCGGATTTATGCGTTCACGTCATCGTCGACGCTCCGATTACGTCGACAACGTGACAGCTTGACCTTAGAGGCGGTTTCGCGCATCTCCGAAGAGCGCGCACGCTTCACCGTGCACCTACATATTGCTACACGCGGAACGAAATGCGGTGCAGTTACTGTTACAGCGTGTTATTATGCAGTTGCACAATATTAACGCTGTAGTAATGTCTTCGCATGAAATTTCTATCAAAAACATAGAACAGTTATGTTTTCAACGATATAATGAAGCCCACAATCGTCGTTTTACAAAACACTTTCGTGATACACATTTTACAGAACAGTATTTTATATTATTCTTAACGCCTAATTGGATGTGTATTAGCCCAGACCTGTGTTTCAAAGATCAGAGAAGTTAATTTGACATATAACAGGATCGCTTTGTAGCCGTTAAAGCCACGGCAATAATAATAATTGGCTTCAAAGCGCCGTGTTATCGTTATTAAACAACGTGGCGCGATAAACGCGTTCGACAACGCAGACAAACGCGATATAAATCGCCAAGTATCACATCAATCAAATCCCTTCTCTTCCCTGCTCGAATTCTCTCGCGTAAATCCGCGGCGTATTACACGCCTCGATAATAACTCGGGGAATTACATTTCCGGTTTTCCTCCGTGTAACAATACTCTCTAACACACACACACACACACACGCACGCACGCGCGCGCAGATACGTGCAGGTCGCGGAAACGTTCGACTCTCGGTCGAGCGATCACGCTCCGGCGAAACGAAATCGCCGAAGTCACGACAAGGGCCCGGAGGGGGCTCTCGGCCGCCTATATACCCGACCCGGGGCCCAGGCGTCGGATTACCGCTAAACGCGATTCTATCGGCCGCGCGAGATGATTTATTAATCCTCCCCAGAAGCGTGCGCACGCCTCTCTCGCCAGAATTCCGCTTCGTTCCTCTCTCTCTATCGTGTACGTGCTCTAGCGGATCTCCGAGATTTTCACGCGCCGTTACTTCCGTCTGAATATATGCGAGAAGAACCGAAACAGGATCTCGCTCTATTACAAAATTTTTATCAATAAGATTCTCTACGAAATTATGAAAAAAAAAAACAAGTTTAAAACATTCCACAGTAATGTTTGCAGATTCTGAAAGGGTTTGTTTTATCAAACCGATAAGAGAAAACGCAATAAAAAGGAGATTTGTCCACGCATCGCGATGTTTCGACAGAACGGTAACAATAATGTGGAATATACGCGCGTCGATCCGATTTGATCGTTTCCGACCACAAATAGACGATATGTGCTTTGCTAATAATGAAGGAATTAAAAGCAGAAACCCCGAGGCGTGTATCACATACTGACGGATAGTAGCCGGTCACACAAAATGATTGGACCACGATACTCGCAAATCAGGCGAGACCGATCAAGATTTCGGTAGTGATGAGCGTCTGGCTAACCGCGTTTATCGAGTTGCTCTCGCGAGAGAGTTAAAACGATAATAGCAAATAATATAAGTCGAATTTCCGCGCGCGCGCGCGTGTGTGTGTGTTAAATGCATTTGAACGCGCGACAGTATATTTATTAATGATTAATTATGTTTATAAAATAAATGTAACATACAATCTGTGAGCGAATCGTGCGCTATTTGATCACACAAGTCTGTGCGTTATCAATGTGGAGATTGTATTTATAAATTACATATACAACATGTTGCTCGAATTTCTATATATTGTTGATATGGAATTGATATATGATAACGCAAATAATATCGTGTATAAAAGAGATTGTTGAATTGTTGTATGACAATCGTGCGGTTAATAATTATTCTATCAAACCACTTGTAATCATATCTCCGCAACAATCTCAGATTTCGCTTTTAACAGTAAAAAAATCAAAACTTTCCCATTCTCTCTCTCTCTCTCTCTCTCTCTCTCTCTAAAAAAACTTTGAATTAAAGAATTGTTTTAATTGTAAAACTGTGTACATACTGGTAAATATTTTCGCTAACGCGGAGGACATTCGCGCAAGTCCGGCGGAAACAATTTTACAGTCGCGTTCTATTTTAATCGTCGCGTTAATCTCTCGCGGACTAATTAAACATGCGAGCGGCGGCGCGTTTGCGTGCGAGCGCGTATATGTGTGTGCTCGGTATGTTAATCTAATCGATGTTAAGTCGACGATAGAACGTTATGTGCGCGCCCGGACATATATGGGCCAGGGCTGTCCGTCCGATCGGTCGTTTGACGACGCGCGCGAGTGTGTGAGCGATGTCCAAATTGTGTTTCGCGACATGCTTCTATCGATTGCCAAATTGTATGTACACGTGCATATGTGTAGGATATGTGTGTGTATGTGTGCATGTACGTAAACGCACGTTAGTCGATACAAGATATATGTATATACATATATGTTGTACACCTGGTATGTATCTTATTCTTGCGCACCTGCGTGTGCATTGCGTGTGTTTGAGAACGAGCTGTTCAAACCGTATTAGGGACTTACTCAGATCTAACCTTCGAAGAGAGAAAAAGAAAATGTGTTCAACAATTGTTTCATATTTTTATACACGCATAGAATTTAGATCATTTCAAAGTTAAAAATACTTATCCCGATCTTGAGGATCAAAATGTGTCGATATTTGCGTTTCTCGATTTCATTTCTTTTATCGTGAAATTTTTATTTTCTCCTCGCTACAAGAAAGATTAATTGTTTCGCGGAAAAATTTTAGGTATCGCTTAGTAGCTGCAAATTCGCGCGCGCGCGTGAAACGTAACGCGACGTTTTTCTTTCTTCAGCAGAGAAAAAGCTGAAGAAGTGCTTTCTGACGTGCTTAGATCGAAAACCTAGACATAACGTGCGCGCGAGTTCCTTTCACGAAACTTCACTCATAAATCATCCGTTCCGGTTTGTCGAGTTGCCTGACACGTTTATACAACCTTGTTTATCGTCTGTGGTATATACCCCAACATGCAAACCCACCCCCGCCAACGGGGCTCGCAAATCTCGTTGTCCCTCCGTGCGTCCCTTTCCCCCGTACGAGGATTGTATTGTCCGAGCGAGGGGGTGATATTGTCTAAATGGCAGTCTCTTGTCGCCGCAACACTGGCCACGGCGAAAACATTAATTGGTAGCTTTGCGCGCCCCGCCGTCGATTTCGATTAGTCCGTTTAATTAATATGATATATACTAATTAATACAGCCGGAAATTATATTGCTGTGTAATTGTTATCATCTGTGAGTTTCACGCGAAATCTAAATAAACATAGATTTGAGCTTAATCGCACACGTTTCTGAGCACGTGTAGCAGCCAACTCGATTGCAATCACGTCCACGTGGTGGCGTTTTGCGATGTATATTTTGCCTCTTCTTCTCTTACTTGAAACGATCGCACAAGTTGTATTAATTATACTGTTGCAACAAATCGCGCGAAATTATGAAGTTTATACGATTTTATTACGAGGAGAGATTAACTTCTTACGCTGCTTGTTTTCCGTCATGTGCGAATCCTGAATTATGCAAACTCACGTAAAAATAACACACCGCTGTATGACGTCCGTCGTTGTTCTAGTTTTTCCGTATCGATCGCGTTACATTACAAAAATTGCCTCGCGCGAGATAAGAAGGAAAGCCTACAGTCGCGCGCTAATTATTCTTATACCGATGCACACACAACGTGCGGTACATTACGTAAGTAACCGGTGTGGTCACTTCTGTCACCTCCGATGCATCATCTCGCGCGCGTGCAACGCGAGAAACGCCGCGTTCGCTCGTTTTCTGAGCTGCTTCGCGTCGATCTCTCGTCAGTCATAAAACTCGACACAGCGCGTCCCTCACGGAATATTTATTTCTGTATTTCGCATTGCTAGAATCGCGCCCCCCTGCTCTCGCGTGACTAAATTGCGCTCGAACTTTTTTCTTTTTTTTTTTTTTTTCATCCGCCTAAAATAGATCTTCCATTTTCAAGTGATATATTCCACAAAAATAAAAGAAGCAAGAATAAAACAACTTTCTGTAAATATTTTTGAATTTGCACGCGATTTTACTTTCACCTCTATTTTTAGAGTCAACAGAGAGAATGCAAGAATAAAATTGTATTCATATATTTTACTTTTACCGGTATTTCTTTTTATCACCAAAACGATTGAGATTTGCTTTTTAAGGGCGGTCGATTATTGCCTCTTATCGCTTTTTACTTGCTCATTTTCACACGTATTTCCTATCTTTCTACTTTCGGGAGGAACCTTTCTCGGAATACAATTATTTAACTTTCGATTTGTGTTATCGCGACACATAGAGAGAAATCTTTTTCCCGTAAGTAGTTTGTCTATGGAACTGCTCTGGAACGGCGTGCACAGTATCAGAGTATCATCGTCGTCGCGCGCCTGCACACGACGATGACGACAACGACGACGCCAGGAGGGTCGTTTCGAAATAGCGGCCAATCGCAGCACGGCGTGTGCCGCTTTGGTTCATTCAGCCCATGGTCCAGGTCATCGTTTGCCCGGAGCTTTTATGGTCGCCCCTTTGCACGTGACGAGACAAACCAACAAGGGGGAATCTTCATCGTTACACTTATCTCGCGAGATAAATAAACGAACATCGTGAAATAACGACGATATCGATATTGTCGCGCGAGATAAACACGTACACACGTATAATTTATGTGCATATGTATATACATTAGGTTTTGCTGAAAAGAACGTTCCGATTTATTTTTCATGAACAATCTATTGATTCCGGCGTCGATAATTAACGATAAAAGAACAACCAAGACTGATTTGAGCGACACAATTTGCCGAAGAAATTCTAAGTCTTTTTCGCTGATTAAAAAATATTTGATATTTTTCTTTTTATGTGAATATTACGATATTCCCGTACACGAGCATTCGCGTTACGAAATGTTGTTGCCGCGCACGTCACTTTGAAACACAGTTCTTTTTTCGTTAATGACTTTACGTTCAAGATTCTCGCGGCAACGTTACCCTAACGCAATGTAATAAAAAAGAACCATAGAAAATTCCGAAACTCTTTTATACGTCGAAAGAATATCGCGCAACAAGCGCGTTTTATCAGTAATCCGCACGACAATAGTACCGCGCGTTTCACGGACATTCGTATCAACATTTACGAGGGAGATTGCGAGAGAAAGCTTTTCTTCGCTCGCCCCGTTGCCGTAACGTTCCTCGCGAATCGTTGAATATGCAAACCCGCGGAAAGCGACCTTTCTTTCGCCTTCTCTCTGCTCCCTTTCCTCTCATAAAAGATATTTCCCGCTGCGTGAGCAGTTTTCCCGCGATGACCGATCGATGTGAGAAAAACAAACTCGAGTCTTCGTAACAAAAATTGTGAAATTTTTCCAACGACAAGGTTGTGCGCATTCGTACGTAATTCTAGAACATACGTCGGATTATATTAATGTTGTTTGTATGTTAAAAAAAATCACATGCGCGGAAAACGCGGTTTTCACGGTGAATGTGAGCGGCTGCTGATAATTTTGCATAACACTTTGCATAACCTTCGTTTATGTTGCACGACAAGGAAACCAATCGCATGATCTAACAAATAGATGGCATAATCTCAAGGCGATTCTCCGGTTATGTACGCGAAAGGAATTTATCACACCGGCACTTACAAACGAACGAACAGAGACGTGATCCCGCGACAAAAAGTGAATCTCTTCGCCTAACGGAAAATATTCCGACAAAATCCCGGCGATACTTCCCGGATGGTAAATGCATACGGAAAATCAACAAAATAAATCAGCTATGTGTGTAAACGCAAATATCAGCCGAACAAGTACAGAACAGACAAATTACTGATGATGTAAATATTAATCGCGCGGTAATACATATTAATCACATTAATCACATTAATTGCGTAAATCAACAGTCAAATAATATATTTTGCAAATTGTTGAGTGTAATCGTCCACACAACCAAAAATTATAATAAAAATATATTGTCATTTTTCTCATATCTCTCTCTCTCTCTCTCTCTCGCGCACGCGCAAGTATACAATAAGTATATAGTAGCAAATTTCACGTGAAAGTATCAGGGTGAATAACCTCTCCCTTCTCGTTCGACAGGCAAAATTTTTCCGGTCGGCCAGAGACGAGATCTCTGAGGATTCTCGAACACCAGCTGGCGATCGTCAGGTTTCAGCAGCTGTTCTCGCCCTCTCTCTTGCAGCGCGTCCGTTGACTGCCACCCTCGCGACGGGGTTTCGAAAAGAACCCAGACTGCTACCTGTGCTACCTGTGACCTCTAAATGTTCCACCTACATTCTCTCTCTCTCGTTACCGAGACAAAACTCATAGAGCGGCACGCGCCGAGCTAAACAAACGCGAATATCAACGTAAAATCCGAGATGGTGTTAATTATTTTTATTAATTGATCTTTATGTGTTTTTTTTTATCATGTGGCATTTATCGAAGTTAATATTGCGGTTTATTCGGCTCTGAAAATATATTGTTCGGCATAGTTTTACGTTAATAAATATACGATCACAGTAAGATAAAGCATGCGAGCGAGCGAGCGAGCGAGCCAGCCGCGTTTCCCTCGTAAAACACTAACGCAAAGTTATAACCGTGCCCGTTTATCAACGGCGGGATAATCTTTTGCCGCTTTTCCACGACCACTGTTGAAATATAAAACGCGTAAATATCGCTTCAAGTAGGTCGGAAATCCTAACGGACGAGAGTCAGTTGTAACGGACGCGTGCCTGATCTCTCTAATGATCACTTCCTCGGAGACTTTCTTTCTCTTCTCGAAACTTCAGTCTGAGACAAAGATGTAATTTATTGACATAAGGTAATCATTTTCTCGATGTTCAATTATTTCATTACGTTTACAACTATGCAATTCGGTGAATTCGGTCGTAAGTATTAGATTTCTCTTAATTGCATAATCGATTTTTTCCTCATCCCTTTCTCTTTTTAACAAATTATTAATTTTTCATTACATTTCGCTCTCGATCACAATGTAATATATTTGGGAGTATCAGATATGTATCCAGCATTTTATGTTGCCAACATAAACCGCGCGCGTGCTCTTCGTGCCGTAATCCTCTTTGATCCCGAATCGAAACTTCGTTTCGCGGCCATCTGCATCGAACATTGAGAATCGAATTTCTCTCTCTCATTTCTCTCTCTCCTCCCTCCCCCTTCTAGCCTTCCCACGCTTTTCTTCCCGAAAGAGGGGTCGCTTTCAGTGCGGAGAATATTACCCCCTCTGTGAAAATCACAGAGAAGAGAGGAGGAGAACGGGGGTACAAAGGACGAGGAACTCTTTGTGCTACGCGTAAGTGTATTAAGGGCGAGAGCGTAATGTACCGGGTGCACGCACAAAATATCCCGCGAGCGCCCGTCGTGCGTGAGAGAGAAAGGGGGAGAGTATATAGGAGAAGGGTGGTTTGAATTACAGCGTTGGCGTGGCTCTCCCGGACGGGGAGACGAGAAGAGAGGGATTGAAGGGCGAGTTCGATCGCGCGGAGTTTAGGGTTGCGCGCGAGTTTCCGCGACGCGATTCGCCGCGAAACGAACAATAAGCCTGATTAGTATTGATAACGCGCGAAACAGAAATAGATACAACACACACTCGAGCGACGCACACGCATACAGCGCGCAGCAAAATAAAATTTTGCACTTCATTTTCCCCGTCATAATTATGAGATAATTTACTTTCGGCGAGAATAGAAAATCCCAGCGTTAAAAGTTTCGACAGCTCATGAATTTTGACACATTTTTCGTAGCGATTCTTTTTGACTTTCGCGTTTCTCGGTTGTTCGTGATTTCAAAATTACTTCTATTTTTCACACATACACACACACACTCTCTCTCTCTCTCTCTCTCTCTTTCTTTGAGAATTACACAAGGAGTTCGAAACCAGAAAGATCTCAGTATTTTGTCACGAATAAAAAAAAAAAAGAAAAAAACAAGCTCGAAATTGTGCTCGAGAATCGGGTTCGGCGAAATCGCTTGTTACTCAAGAGTCAAAGATACATTTACTTCTCGTACGTTCTTCCTTTTTCCCGGATCGTTCCGGACTGTAATCGCTCCACTCAGCAAAATAAAACTTCGTAGAAGTAATAAAAGCAGTTTCCTCAGTAGATCTCTCCTCAGTGCCCGAAGTAATAAAATGATTCTCTCAATTTTTATACCCTCTGATTTAAAGGTGATTAAACGCTCGTCTCGAGTTCCGCGGGCTTCGCCGCAAAAGAGACCGTCATTGTTGCAGCTTTCGCTTAACGCGCGTCGAGTGTCATCGCGTTCGCGTTTATACGGGTTCGAAACAATACCGAATAAACTCTAATTGAACGTGCGTCTCTATTAAGATCCGACATCGACAATGGGTTGGAACTCGCGAGGAGGAGAGCCATGGTTTCCTCACTTCGGCGACCGTAAACCAGCCGCACCCACACTCTTGTCTCGCTCGCTCCTCCCTCCTCTCTCGTTGCATATCCACCTTCCGCCGCGGGTGCAATGCATCTCGGCTGGCGCGGCACGTGAAACAAGCCGGCCGCTCTGATATCGCGCTGATTTATATACGCATTACCATCGGACTATGCGTGCATTATTATTATGCACGCACCGTACACCGGATAATCGAAAAGTGCGGGACTAATTATCGTAACCACGCGGCTTGTTTTTGCACGCGTAGACACGATTAGACCGAGAGATTCGTATACTTGCGATGTATGCGTGTACCAGCCAAATCGAAGCGAATCCAACACGAAATTTATTTTGCCTGCAATTACAGCCGAGTTTTACGTGGAATACACAAGTTTGTTGCACAATAATGTTGCAACACAATCTAAATTTGGAGAATTATTTTTACGTAAGAAAAAATATATATTGGATGATGTAATAAAATGAGAAATATAAAAAATACTTCGCGTCACACATCTTTCAACTAAACGATATCGAAATTTCCGCATCGCTCACATTTTCATTCTGCTATCTCCAGTAATTTTCTTTTTTATAGCCAAAGGCATCTCGAGTTACCTCAGTCTCTCTCCTCAACCCCCTGACGAAATAATTCCACTCGACGGTGACGCAGGTGGCGCCGAAGAAATTGATTCTGACTTTAGGCGCTCCTAGGGAAGATGGTTGGAAAAGGTGAATTCCATCTCTCTCGCTTCACGCTTTGCACTCTCCCGTCGCGTCCGTCGCCACCCTCTTAATGTATATTATTTAAGTCCAGAAATAAGCGCGACAGCGCGTCGTGTGCATGCAAATGAACAAACGTCGCTCGTTCCAATTTTGCTCATTTCAATCTCCTTCAAGGATAACCCAATAGGATATAAATTATAATATATATAATGGAATATACACAAAAATTAAAAAATCAATTAAATCATTTCATTACGTTTACGTTGCTCGTCATTATCGCCGCATCATTTTAAATCACTCATTAAGATGAACGAGAACAACAAAGTAATGGGATTACATAAAACTTCTTTCTGCGACGCGTAAGGGATGAACGTTTCAAAAAAAAAAAAAAAAAAAAAAAAAAAAAATACGCAGTGTTTCAGAGTTAATGAAGCCGCGGCTTAAGTTCGGGACGATATTAAACGCCAGCAGGTGGTATGGCCGCGCGAGTAGAATTAATAGTCCCGCGTGTAAACGGCGAATTAGTGTAGCGGCGACCGGAAAAACAAGTAGCGATAAAGGAGAGAAAGGCGCCGGGGGAAATAATTGATGGTGAAAAAATAGCGACCATTTCATATGTACACCTATAAGAAGAACAATAAGTAGACAACAAGTGAGTTTTGTTGTGGGTATAACTTGATCGATTCAGCTTTGAGTAATTTATAATTTACACTGTGTGTGTATGCGCTCGTGTATATTAGCTTGTAACTTTACTTTTTTTCTTTACATTTGCTTTATATAAGATATTCGCGCGGCTCTTTGTTATTTCACACAAGAAGTACCCGGAGACCACCTTGAACCGTAGTTTCTTCCCACGCAATCTTCGACAACAGATCGAAAAGGGGGGACCCGCTTATGGGACGGTCAGAAGCGATCAGCGCGAGGAGCGCGTTCAGAAGCACTGGCTCGTGAAATTGCAACGTTAATTCGCGCGTCTTGATTGATAGTGTACGTATATACACCGGTCGTCTCAAAGTCCCAGTTTACTCAACCGAGCAGCTGGCTTCAAAGATGTCCTCTCTCTCTCTCCGCGGTAGCATCCGAACACCCTATGTGTAACAGTCTATACAATCTATACAGTTGATATTAGGTCTGCGGCACACACGTCTGTACGGGACCGTATTGCGGTATATACATGTACATACATACGCGCGCGTGTATGTACGCGTGCGTACATGCGCGTGTATATACATATAGGATTATCGAGCCCGTCGTAGCTCAGACTGTGGTCCAGGGAGGAGACAGACAGACAGACAGACGGTCAGATAGATACATATGTTTCTCATGTTCTGGGCCTGACGTGGCCAGAATGTATCGAGGAAATTAGCAACAATGGGCCTGGTTTGACTGAAATGAAAGCTTTCTGAGCTTTATCCCAGTTTATCTAATCACCGATCGTGTGTTTTCTACTGATCGTTGATTTGCAGGAACTGTAAATTCAAGAAACGTAATTCTTTTTTTTAATGATTCACCGGCTCTATAAATACGAATATATTCAACGTTTCCATTAAGAATAAACTGCATGAATCAGACGTAAATAGACGTTTAGAAATCAGCGTTTTAAGTATAGAACAACTCTATTGTAATTTTTAATAAATTTCCTATTAACGATAATTTGAGTTCTCGATTTTGGCTACGTTCCTGGGGGGGTGTCGGCGATCGCAGCAGCGATGGGGTGCCGGAACGCTCCAGTAACATCACTGGACGGCGTGGACGCTGGAAGGGGCGGGGCCCCCGGAATCGATGAGCGTCGCGACGCCGGGGGCGGCGTCGTCGACGGCGAGGGTAACGAGCCACCGCCACCGCTACCGCCGCCGCCGCCGCCGCCGCCGCCGCCGTCGACGTCAACGTCGACCGCGATGTTTCGATCCGAAGAATGCGTATATATCGCGAAAGTCGCTCTCGCGAAGTTGTATTGAATAATATTACTTTTGTCTCAAAAAGAAAAAATACGATATTAATCAGCGGAAAAAATATTTTTTCCGTCAGTTTACAACATATTTCAATTACGTAATATACTTTTTTCCGATAAAAAAAACTATGACGATCAAATAATATCGATGTTATGATATCCGAACAAACTCGCGAATGCGAGATTTCGTTTTGCGATTCCGATCGAAAGTGAGGGACCGCAACAGTTACTCTCGCCGTCGTTTCTCACGGTTTCGAGGTTAAACTAGAGACCGGTCGCAAAAATAGAGAGAGGAGCGAGTCGGAGATGCTGTCGCGCAAGAGGAGAAAAGAGACAGAAAGAGAAAGCCTCCCCAGGAGTCGCGCCAGCGACCTTCTTTTTCATTTGTCGAGGCTCGACGCGAAAACGCTCAAACTCGCGAAATTTACACTTTCCACAATTTGAGAAGCGAAAAGCTACACGGGAACAAAATACAAAGTCGAAAAAAAAATTAGTACATCTTTTCTTTCTCGTCGATATTTTTTTCTTTAATCTTGAAATATGGATTATTTCTTTTACAGAGTGAAAAGTGATTTTAAAAAGGAAACGAACAATAAAACTCACAATTTTTTTAAATATTTTTCTCTACAAACAAAGAAAGTAATGATATAATACGAATTGTGCATAGAAGAGTTTTTTTTATTATATATGTATTTCATATAAAGAGGATGTTTGAAAATCGAGTGGCACGTTCTATTTGTGAAGAAATGATTTATAGGTTCGGGGACGTTCCATGTAGTCAGAGGACAAAGAGAAAGATCAAGAGAGGCCGAGAGTCGTTGTGGAGGAGTAAAGAACGGCGAAGAAGGCCAGTGGCCGTCACGGTATTGCTTCTGACGCTGTTCGCTTTTCCCTCCACGCACAACACAGTGTACACGTACACGGTGGGATCTGTGAAATCGATTCGAAGCGTGAGATTCCAAATCACGATATCGCAATTAGTTCGCAGCGCGGATGTGTTTACAAGAAGCTCATATTTCGCGATCCAATTGATCCGAGTTTGAAACTTTATTCGACACGCAAAGAATCAAATCAATCCAAATTGAATTTGACAGTCGAATAAGTTTTCTTTTTCGAAAAAATTACAAAAAAATGAAAATTTTTTTTTTTTTAGAAAAATAATTAACATATTCATTGTGTTAAAAATGTGTCCAGACGGAAGCGATCTCTTGGAAATGAGTAAAAAATAGTTGGATTCGCGATTTAATAAGAGAGAAAAACGACATATTAGTACCTTCGCAATTTTCTCACTATTCTTTATTCTATGCATTTGTGCTGCAAATTATCACTTTGCGGTGTTAACTTTAAGTAAACATTTTGTGTTCTGATTCGTTTAAATTCGCGGAAAAAATGACGAAAAGTCACAAACGGTAACAATTCGTCGGTGATCATTTGCAGCCGGTTTGCGGCAGCCGGAATTACATGCGCACCCTGTACAAGCCTGTCGGGGCGGCGAAAGCACACACATTGTGTGCGAAACAGAGCTGTGTGGCCTCTCTGCTCTGTTGTGCTCCCGCCGTCCGCAAATAACCTGCACAATCGCGCTCGCGGCGGCGAGAGAGCTTCGGTTCTCGGGGCTTTATTAGAGCTCGACCGTGTGACAAAAGCTCGCCGTCGCCGCGCCGCGCCGCGCGGCGACTTCAACCACTGTTTTCGGATATTTAGCGCTCGACGCTCCAAGAAAACGCGGCTGACACGCCGTTTCGCGACATATACTTTCGAAAAAGAGAAACTTTTAATATCTTAAGTTCTGGAAAGCGTTTTCTATTTTAACAGGAACAATAGTTATTAGAAAAATGTTTTACATTTTTTTTTATTTTTATCGAAACAGCAATACGTATGAATAGAAGAAAAATAAGTTTTAACAGTCTTTTCTGGCTTTTCAGTTTTTGTTCACGATTATCGTAGAAAAAGAAAAAGATACTTTTTTTGGCTTTGAAAAGTATGCGAAGAATGCATCGCTTTATCTTGCTGCCTTTATTTGTATTGTGTCGCTCGAATGGTTAAAATTTTCTGTAAACTGAGCCATGAAATATTGCCGCATTTTTCGTCGGATTCTGATTTTGTCTCTCCGGACTAACAGCTATTTGAAAAATTAGCCATTGTGATGTTGCAAGTAAAACCTCTTCGGAGAAAGTGGTATTTAAAAAATTTACCTTTTGTCTAATACCATTTTATCTAGTCAAATAGTTGACTTTGGAATGACTCGAGAGAAATTGAATAAACTTTTAAAATTTACCTTACTATCGACTCACATTTGTTAGAAAACAATGTTGCTCTTTATTTAGACATTTTACAACATTGTACGCAATTTTCTGGAAAATATTCGAACGCACGGGTGCAAGGTGAGTCCTCATTATGCGATCGCACCTGCGGGGCTACAACGCGAGCGCACGGGCGAGTCGCGCGCGCGTCGCGAGTTGCACCTGCGAGCGATGCGCGACGCGCGCGCTCGCTCGCGGACTTGACACCATTGCTTTGTCCCTTTTACGGCGAGATTATGGAACGTGCGAGCGCAGGAGCGGGGCGAGTAAGCGGGCATTATCGCAGAAAACTGGTCGGCCGCCGTCGCTTGCCTGCTGCTTGTCAAGGTTACCGCCGACGCGACAGGTAGGTCGCCAGGCAAGAAGTCAATTGAACGCGCAACATCGAAGAATAGTGTGTCACGAAGAATAGGAGAAGGGGAAAGGATTTAGAAAGAGAGGAAACCGCGAATATTTTACGGAATTCGCTCGATTGTACACGTGTAGCGGAATTTACGGTCGTGTTTGCAAACCACTTTATGCGCGATTGTGTTTATCTCGCCGCTTTTGTCAGCAATAATTACAGACGTCAACAGGCTGCGTTGCGCTTGCGACGCACGGAACGTGCGTGCGGTGTATCAAAAAACCAAATAAATGCGTTACCCGAATTTATAGACAAGCGCATCGCGCTGCAATTGACCAATACGTGCACGCGTTGTTTTCGCATCGTGCCATTTTTCCCTTCTTTTTTTTTTTTGTTTTTGTTTTTGTTTTTAACGGCTTCAATCTATCGTAACGGAAACGGCCGTTTTACGGCGACAATACATTTCGACGAGTACTCTCACTTTCCAATTCGCGAGGCAAAATGCGAAACAAAAAAAACAATTGCGAGAAAGAGCAGGAACCAAAGGTTCCTGTTATGATCAAGGTCGTGATGGATTTACGAGTTCTCGTATTTCACGAGAGTTCCTCGTGGAGAGAAGCGATACGAGCAGATAGATAAACCTGCGGATAAATATGCGAAAAATTTTCACTTTTTTTAAACATCATCTTCCGATTTTATAAAAAAAAAAAAAAAAAATAAGAGAGCAATACATTTTTTCTCACGAAACAAATTACGTTTTAATAAATCTGATAAATTACCATGACGTTTATCAAAATATAAGTATATATAAGATATTGTTCTTGTATCAACTTAGTTCAAAATGTAACTCATCTTGAAATGCAATGAGTCCCTTTTTGTAGAAATATACATATTTTTGTATCTTTAATATTTGCAAACTTTTTTTTATTTTCACATTCCGTTCACGCACAATAAAGGAATGCCACTCGAATGGTCTCTCGAATCGAAGAGGAGCCTAAATGAATTACTGTTGAAACCCGCGAAATTTTTCGCCGACGCCGACGTTATTGCATCGCGTGCACGCATCCATATTACAACAGACGTGCGCGCGCGATTCAGCCGCGCTTTCCGGTGCAGAGAGCGAGCGTAAAATTGAATTTTTTTCGCTCGCCAGCGACGACGGGCTAATTCAATGCGTTTCCCGGATTGATTCGCGCTCATGACGGCCAGCCACGAAAGCGGCGCCGTGTCCGAATTCCGATATTAAATCTTTCTGACTAAACGATCGCTACTCTCGCGAGAAACAGATCTGCGTTATTTTGTTTTGTGTGGTTTTTTTTTTTTTTGTTTGCGCTTTTACATAATTTCCGACGTCGGCACTTCACAGCGGCAAACATCTATTTCCCGTGACTCAAGTTGCACGATTTGCGTCACTGACAATTTTTTTTTTTTTTGGTTTTTAACATGCGATTCTATCACTTTCTATTGAAATTCTTTAACGATCGAATTACTTTTTTTTCTCCCGCCAATAAATTGCGACTTTTGTTAGTCATTTTGTTGCATAATTTTTTATGTATAAGAACAACGTTTCACAACGAGATAGAAAGACGTTGCAGTTAAAGCCACGTCGACATTTGCAAAGAAGCGAAGAAGCAATTAAAGCGAGCGGCTTCTCATCTCGCGATCGATCGCCAACGACGTTTTCGTCGTTTCTCGGTGCTACTTTTTCTGGTATGAGGGAAACTATCGATCGATCCAGGACGAGAGCGGTCCAGGACGAGTGGGGGATCCGAAGAGGACGTGCTCTCTCGCAGGCAGCTGCGGCATCACCTGCTTGGCGGCAGCTGGCACGGGTTTCGTCGCCGCGGCTTGGTTTAGAGCCTCGCCGTCTGATCGCTCGTTTAAATTACCCCCAACGTGTAGACTTGGAGTTAACGTAACCCCCGCTGCCATTTTATCGTCGACGCGCTGTCCGCAATTAGTGACGATAAGACGTTATGCCAATTTATCCACGACAAAGAACAGAGAAATAAGAAGAAGAAAAATTATCTTCTTAAATATAATATTAAAAGACTATAATAAATGTTTGAAATATATTGATACATGCAAAACAACACTTTTTCTCGGAGTATCTACACTGAAAGGGTGAATAAATGTTGTATACGATTCGCTCGCAGAAATGGCCTTTATCAGTGTCGGTTATCAAGTGATGATTTCGCATCCGACTGGAGAAACATTTATTTAGGCGCGAAAACGAGACGTCAAATGTGCGTGTGTATTATCGGCGTCACTCGATACATGTCACGTCAGCACTCCCGAATAGAACCGGAGTTCCGCTATCGGGGATTCAATCGACGCGACGACGACGACGACGACGACGACGACGACGACGACGACGACGACGACGACGATGCCACCGTCCGTTGCGGGAAAAACGCCATGCTTTCGGAACCGCAGTTTCCGCTCGACGCTTTTCCTTCTTTTTCGCACGCGCGCGCGCGCGCGTAAAAGCACTCGTCGCTGTCGCGCGTTGTGATATGAAAATTTTATTCACGGCTTAGAGAAACTCTCGTGCGATATTTCGATGAAATCGTTCAAACAATGATGTGATGTATTTATGAGCACTCTAGACTAGACGCGACCGACACAGACACGCGCGCTATTAATTTTAAATTATTTTTCATTGAATTTTTGATGTGCGTTTTCATCAATTATAATAAAATCTGAAAGTTTAATTAATTTTGTGCGTTCGCAGAAAATTAACAGAATCAAGTTGATAGCTCTGTCTAGCGGAGTTTTGCGGATTTTTTTTTTTATCTTGCGGAACGATGCAAGAAAAGGGAGATCTGATTTAACGGAGCTAATCAATTCCCAAAAGGATCATTCTCTCTTTCAATCTTGGCGCGACTCTAACATCGATTCTAATTTACAGAAACGCGATCGCACGGCACGCGATGAAGATGGTTTCGTGTTTCTTGCACCTGCGAGCACTAGCAGTACCAGTCGCCGTCGAGCATACGCTTCAGGAATGCGTCGGCTTGACTGTATACACAGTGTATCGAACTTACGCAGAGATATTAGAGCCTCGAACTTCGAATAGCACTAGCGCTCACATATGTCGCAAGATTTTTTTTTTTCAAACGTATTAGAAATCTATTACAACCGAGTTTTTAGACTCTTTTTTTAATTGAAAATTTTGCTGGAATCTATCAGTTGTTAAAAAAAAAAATGAAGAATATAAAATTGTCAAAGGTGCGTGAAGAGCATTAGAATCTCGAAAATGAAATTTCATAGTTTCGATTACATAGTTCCCTTGCTTTGCAGATCAAATTTTTCGGACTTTTACATCAAAACTTCAACAATTCGTTTATTTACAAAAAAAAAACAGTAAATTACAAAAAGACGCGATTGTATGAAAGAAAGTGCGTTTTCCGAGACACCCTGTGTGTGTTGCCGTCAGAGATGTTTGCGCGCGAAATGAAAGAAAAAAAAAGATATTCTCGCGTTCGACTCGTTACGCGTTCCAGCGCAAATGGATATTAATTGCCGAGGCCATTCAGGAACTTGTTGAATTAACCCTTACATGAATATGTAGAATCTTTAAGGACACGGAAGTCATCCTGTCACAAGTTTCGTAGTATCGTCGAAGTTGGATTTAATGTAAACTTCTAAGTGTGTATCGCGTTATCTATATGTTCGTAATTAAATTACAACGTAATGAAAATATAACAAAATTCTAAAATACATGAGAGAAAAAGAGAGAAAGAAAACATTTTCTCAAATTAATTATAAAACTACTTCTTTAAAAATACAATCGTTATTTTTAATGATGTGTGCAAATACTTTATCATTTTTTCTTTCGAAAACTAATGCACTTTGTGCATATATAAATAGATAAAGGAGTTCATCAAAAGACGAATTGAAGTTCGAAACTCGAAAATTCTATTTCGACGAAACGCGTGGAATCGATAGTTTCAATGACCGCGTTTAGCAAATCGCCAAAAGACGCCACCATGCAATTGTCCGTGAACGAGAGCCGTGCTTGTGCAATTTACTGCAATAGCGCTCGGAGTCAATGCTAGGACCTTGCACTCCACGTGCACGCGCGTATATTATTATAGCATGCACGTGCGCATCGGAAGATTGTGTGCACAGGGACGCGGAGGGATAAAAACACGGATCCGATTAGATTACATTATCGCGTGATGTGCTGTGTATTATACGCTTCTTGAAATATATTTAAATTTCAATTCTTCTCTGGCATTGTTGTTTTTTTTATTCTTGTATCATAGAATCACACAGATAAGATATTGCAATCGTTAATAAACGTGATATCGTTTCGAACACATTTTTGCGCGTAAACAGAGTAAAATAAAGAAAGATTATGTAGTAGAAAAAGAATATTGAGACCAATATTGATAGTTCGTTCTTATATTGAAGATCGTCTTAAGTTTATCGTAAAATACGGTCCATCTCGTTGACTATTAGAGCATCATGAACTTAAGACGATCTTAAATATAAGATTCGACTATAAATACTCCGATCTAAGTACGGAACGCAATTTAAATCGGATTTAACAATATCGTATCACTTTTGAACAACGCATCTTGGAACAATTAAAAAAAAAAGAGAGAGAAAAGAAAAGAAGTTAAAACTTTAGAAAATGGTTGAGAGTTAATTTCGTTTATGAACAACGCTTGATTAAAAAAAACGGTATAAAATGCCGAGTGATACGGAATCGCTAAAAGTGCAACTTTAGCGAAGCTCGCTTCTTTCTTCCTCTCTTTTCTCCTCTCGCATTTTCCTAAGTCAGCTCGAGAGAATAAGGTCGAGGCGCGCTTCAGTATCGTCCATTCGCACGCTATAAGCGTGTCTTGTCTATCTTCACTCGGTTTACAGGTCGACGAACTTGTTCGATATTAAAGAAGGGCTAAACTCCTAATTAAGAGATAAAATCCAACGCGCGCAATTTTATTGATCGCGACGCTCGATTTCCGATATCCCCCGCGCGCGCCAACGTCATCGGGGATCGACCGTAAGCCGAGATAAAAGCCGTTTTCTTAACTCTCGATCTTTTCATAACCCATCCAGCGGAATATTTCGAGAGAGTATCTTATCTCACATCTAACACTATTCGAATAAACTTCGAATGATAGGAAAATTCTGAAAAATCAAAAATTACGAACGTAGTTTTTTGATAAGTCCTTGCCCTCCAGTATATAGTTAAGTTCTAAAAAAAAATATTTACAATAATATCGCGTCAAATAAAACATTTAAAACCCGAAAAGCAGCGCCAACTGCGTCTTAAAGCGAACACCTTGTGTGTACGATCGGATACAAGATCGAGTGGAGCGGCCGCTCGCTTCTTAAAGATAGATAAATCAAGCAAACGACTTCACACGACAATACGTCATCCCGCACGCCACGGGAGTCGGAGAACTCTATATCGTTGTCGCTGCAAGCTAGAAGCGCTTGTGAAACCTGGGGATTTTCGTGATGTAACCCGCGCGCGCGTGCAAGAAAAAATCATAAACGTTCTTTTCCGTAGCGCACGGCAGAAAGCGCGGGAAAAGCCGCGAGATTTTCTTTCGCAGCTAACGAGGCGGGAGAGAGCGAAAAAATGCTGTCTCTTCGTAAATATTCCCGGTTATATACTATGATAAATATGGACAGTGTCGTAATACAAATACTGTTATAGAGCTTTTGTTTTCCGTTTCGCGATTTTTCACAATCGGCGGAAGAGAGCGGCGAATTTAGTTCATTCGTTATGAAGTACCAATATTGGAATATCCGATGTTATCGGCGTTGCTCTTTCTCTCCCACGGGCACTTTACACGTTCTCAAAACACACACACACTTTCAGTCAAAAATAATAATTCTTCTTCAAGTAAATTTAAGACGAGGATTCTTGCCTCCTTTTCGATAAGGATACGCACTTCAGAATGTTATGTTTTTAATGTTTTTTTTTTTTCACGTACACGTTGAAACTTTTCAAAAAACTCTATCGCAATGAGCGTAATGAAAATATTACTAAAATATATAACGAATATTTTTATTTAAAATATTCTTTTAATAAATATACCCAAAAGAACGCGTACACTATGCGTGTAATGAATGAAATAAAAGTTTATGCACTTTGTAAGCGTTTTATTTACTCAAATATATTTTCTATCAAATATTCATGTGTGTGTACACACGACCGCACGTGATCAACTTTCGCGACAACAGATATAATACACAGTAGCATTTTCGGGGAGCACACACAATTTGCTTTCGGGATGTTAACGAAGTCACGTGAGTTGGTCGTGACTTTTTCATATCAAGCTAAACAGCGCGTGTTTCGCCCGTTCGCGTTGCGGCTCTTTCTGTCAGCCGCAAAAAGCGGAAGTCGGGACTCGCGTGGAACGTGAAAAGAAGCAAAAGAGTTTTCTTCAGTTTGCTCTCACCAGTGAATACACCTTGCGAGTGATCTACGATTGTCGTACCTTGTTGCTCCACTTTCTACGGGAGCATCGTCTACGTGCGCGCGCGAGCGGTAAACGTACATATGAGCTCCGCGTCCAAGTAAGGAAAGAACAAAAATAATACTTCACTGCGCGACTATACTTTCCTCTGTTTTGAACGTTTCTAATAGAATTTGTAAATTTTAGAAAGATCATTGTGGAATTATTCGGTCGCGTTTGCTATAATCAAAAACAATTTCGAATAACGTGAAATAAACTAACTCGACGCGAGTTTAAAAGGAATCAGAATGACGGAAAATCTTAAAGAAACATCTCTTGAGAACTTTCTAGCTCTTTTCACAAGCGCTTCTGTTCAAATTTCAGAAGTTTCTCAGATATATTCGCAAGTTTCAAATATTAGGTTTAAAAACATTTGCAGAGAAAGATCTAATTCAGGCGATAGAGTTCGCCTGAATACAAAAAATATAGATTATTTATTTAGAAGTTAATTTGAAATAAAATTATTGTAAATTCGTGTCGTATTTTGATTTCTTCTGTAAAAAAATTCTTGTAGATATTCTAAAAACAATACCGAAAGTAAAAGAATAGTTTTTCCCAATGTTCCTTTGATCGGTCTCAAAAAACCAATTATATATTTGCTCTGCACAATACAGAGTAACATAGAGATGTATTTTTTTCAATTACTCACCAAACGACACCGAAGGCCCCGTAGCCGATGGGTCGGTCCGGCTGGACGGGATCCTGGGCAGGCGGTGGGGGCGGGGGTGCGGGCGCTGCGGGGTGATAGTAAGTGGGGGGTGCCGCCTGGGCCGCGGCCGCCGCGGCAGCGGCAGCGGCGAGGACCGCCTGGCCCGGATGGGTCCCGGCGGCAGCGGCGCCGGCGCCGCCGCCACCGGCGCCGGTCGCCCCCGTCCCACCGCCCTGCATCAGCGGTATGGACACGCTCATTGACACCCGCGAGTGCCGGCTGGGCCCAACCACTGCCATCAAAGCACTTGCTGGCCCGCCCCCCCCACTTCACGGGCCGTGCGCCCTCACCCTCTCGGTAAAGTAAGCCACCGTTCCTGTTGAAGTCGCCGCGTGTATGATCGACGAGATAATCGATCGATCTCAGATCGACACGAGAGGCTCCTCACGCGAAAAGCATGGTTCCACTGTTTTATCTTGCACGTTGGAAGAAAACTGTTGCTGCACACTCTCTTCTCGTTTGCTGCCTGGGTTTTTGCACGCTTTTAATAATTGTGGGTCAGCTGCGAGTCAGAAGAGAGGAAAAAAACGCGCGGCTTTCTTTAATCGTTAAAATGATAAGCGACACTATATGTACATATATATTCTTTCTATTTTTCTTCGCCTCGTCACGCGCTCACACTGTTGACGAGGACACGCCGTTACTGTTGTTCCTGTTTCGTCCTGATCCCGACGAACCTGTCAGTGTCTCGAGTCGATACGAATACGCGTCTGTACATGTATATTCCCTTCGTTATCGTCCGATATCAGCAGCGTGACAGCAAACAGCACTTAGCGCGCTCGGCAACACTTAGGTTATGTTTGATACACGCATGTACGCACGCACGCACGCATCTATGCACACACAACACTGTACGTACGCTCCAATCACGGTCCGCCCCACTCTCTCTCTCTCGTCGCGTCGCGTTCGTTCAATCACACTCGGCGGCGGGTCTCATAACAGCATCGTCGGCTGCTGTTCTCCGGGGGGGTACGTGACTGAAGGGGAAGGCAACGTGGTGTAGAAGCGTGGAGGCGGCGCTTGATTCCTAGGAGACACGCAACGGAGAAAGGAGAGTCGACGACGAGAGTTGAACAACGAGAAAACGTGGAGCTCTGCGGTTGTTCCGCACAATCACAAATACCGCGCGCGCGACACTCTCCCGAGAGAGACGAGTCCAACGTACCGACACTGCGCGAACGTGGTTGTTCCCCTTCCGTTTGTCGCGTACGCACGCACGAGTTTCGACGAGTACTGTGCGCTACAACTATGTGCGCGCAGTACACCGCCTCCTTTCGGAGTTAAAATTCAGAGCACACGCGGGGAAGAGAGAGAGAGAGAGAGAGAGAGAGAGAAGCACCAATGCACACCAAGGGAGCACACGCGAAATAGCGTTCTGATCAAAGCCGATGTAACACGCGCGACACACGCCGCGAGATCGAATGACAGATAGTGACAGATGAACGTGACGAAAAGTGTAGGAAAAGAGAGACACTCACACAGAGACTTAGAGAGAGAGAGGGGAAAAAGGAGTCTCTCGCGTAGCCGCGAGAGATCGAGCCACGCTCCGCCGGCGACACACACGTCTACTCGCAATCACGGCTTGCTGCTCACTAACGCCACTAGCTGCGCGCTGCCTTGCACCACTGCTGCGTCCTGCAACACCGACACAAAGGCGATCACGTGACGATGATCTCACCGCGCCATCTTGGATGCGCGGGATTTTTAATTCTTCGCGACTATTTTTTCCATAATTTTCTCTTAACGTAAATACAAAAAAAAAAAAAACAGTATTCAATATAAACGATATTAAACGCATTTTTGTACGTAACTAGTTTAAGATATTTAATTAAATATAATAAAATACAAATATGACTGCGATAAAATTTGTTTTCTAAATGTATTTGGCAATTCGATTTCGTTGAATTTCTTTTGCACGACCAGAAAGGGATGAGGGTTACATAAGGAAGGAAAGCGAACACAACACGAATAGCTTTTGCGACGTGTGTATATATTTACACGATTGTTGTAATCTTGATCGTATGAAATTAGCGAATTTGTTTTCTTTCTTCCTTATACAGAATCTTCTCTTCTTGTACAGGTTTTTTCAACAATTTATCGTCGATTGTACGTGGTAAAACGTGTGGCCGTTGCATAATCGAAGCGAGCGATTTACACGGGTCTTTTTTTACTTTACTTTGCGATTGTAAGAGAAACTCACGTTACAGCGCGTTGTCACGTATATTTTTTTATTTTTTAAATATTTTTTTAATGAATATAGCAGTCTCATATTAATTATTGAACTTCTTAAATGCACAATCCGTTATTGCGGCGTGGATAAAAATTCGTCTTACAATCACAAAAAAGCTTTTCTTTCTGATATAATCTTTTTCTATTTACTTTAGCCATTCTTTATGAACTTATCATTCTATAAGTAGTAATCGAGTAATCGAAACATAACGAGTAACTCATGAAACCGAAACAATTTGTCACTTCACGAACGCTATGTACACAATCGTCAATCCTGCGTTCACTTAAAACCTCGAAAGTTAAATATAATCATTTGTATATTATATGTACATATACAAATTACTTAACAAGATCCAATGAAATTTTTACATATCAAAATTAAAAAATAAATATTACATACATATATATAACAAATTATAATTATATTGCACTTTCGATAACAATTACTATATATGTTACATGCGTATCACTTATTCTAGCAAAAACAATATGCAATAAGTATCAATCTGTGTATACACTGTATCAGATAAAAGTTTGATGTATATCTTAATTCGATTATAATGCTGCATGAACGCAGGGTTGCTTTACAACACACACGTCCAATCTTGTAGGAAAATATGCAAAGATTACATCTCGAATCGTTCGCTTCTATCTTTGGTCTATCATTAAATTTCCTCTGTCTCTCGCATCATCTTCTTCTGTTGGAAGAACGCGTTCCCGGAAATGAGGCAAGAGAGGAATAACAATATTATTACTGCCTTGTTATTCACGCAGTATTATTACGTGAAGTTTGTTTTTCTTATTTGTGCCCTTTTTCGATATTTATTTATTTAACACACGTGAGTCCGCATTGCGATTACAGCGGAGGCGGAATCTTTTATTATAGCAAAACTTTCGTCGATCTTTCTCTCAGTTTTTGTCTAACGATCTCTTTCGACAAGAACGAACACACGTTTTTTTTGTTTGCGAGCGCCCGTGGAAATTGCAACTTCGGATCGTTCCAAATTGCAATCTGATTATACGCCGTGTCAAAAATTCGTACAAAAATCTTGTGAAAATATCGTGTAAAATAGATCGGCGGCTTTCTCGCGCCACGCTCTACCGCTTTTACTCTTCGTATTGAAAACAATTTTTAGAAACTCGCAGAGATAGATTTTTGATTTTTTTTTTTTTTTTTGTTTTGCACGCGCACAAGTTCGTTCACAGAAATATTGCGCCGTTTGAGGGAAAACGTTAATGCAGGGGTGGTAAATCTCTTTGAAGTGTCAGCACATATCCCCGATATATGTAAAATTTCCGATCTTTATGTAAATTATTTGTCATTTTTTGTTTTTATGTCTCTAAGCAATATAGCAAATTATAAATATATGTATATAGTAAAATTTACAAAAATGTACAAAAATCTTATATATAATAAAATAAATGCAAATAAGCTTGTAGACATTTACGATTATAAAGTGTCATTTCGATATTAGTTTGAAATGACTAAGCACAATAATTCTACCATGTACTAATGCATAAGACACGTAAGATGTTAATTTTCTTTTACTTCTCAATTTAACTTAAGAAGTATTTGAATATCTGATTATCAGTCATTGAAAAGTCCGCGGTAAATTTTTTTTTTAACGCGATTTCTTTTTACGAAAATACGTTTACCACCCCTTTAATCTTAATGTAACGATTTGATCAACGACTCTATTCACTAACAAGCGCACAATTATCATCTCAGCAGTTATTAAGCTCATGAGGTACAGTGTATTTCACATCGTTAATATATATATGTATATGTATGTATGTGTGTTCACGAAAAATATCGTAAACAATGCTTCACTCTAAAATATTCATTCATTCTCTCGTCGTACAACGAAATGTACTTAGTTATTTAGATATATGCATGTACTTAACAATTATTTCTTTGCAGTTATTATTGTACATCCTGACGTCATTCGCGATGTTTATCTGTAGTTGTTTGAATAAAATATCGCAACATCGTCCAAAAAAAAATTGTGACATCATTCCCTCCGTCAGACGATCACACACGTCTGAGAATCAGCGTTAAAAGTGACGAGCTATAAATTACGTTGAGTCGGAAATACGTTTAGGCACTATATTTGACGATTTTTATATAAAGTCAATAATAGGTCTAGTATTAGCTCTTTTGAAACTTTTTGCGATAAATTCCGATAGGCAATCTTATTAAATCTATCGCGATATTTCGATAAATTCGTGCTGATATTTGCTCGTCGCCTTTCCGCGTTTCAGGTGAAATTGTGCGATCGGCAATATGAATCTAGGAAAGTTCGAAACCGGTGTTACTTGTAACAGCGTAGCGCAACTTCTCCCGTAGCGTGCTCTTCTTCTGATAATTCGGCAGCTTGAGCAAATTGAAACACGTCGACGAGGTGGGCAGTCGATTTTGTGGATCCTTCTTGCGAATCGTGAAGAAACCTCTGATCACGCTGCCTGGCTCGTTAAAATTTTAAGAAATAAATTACAATAAGTGATTAATAAATGTGCTGTGACAGCACTTGTATAATATTCATACCGATCGTATCACCAGTGTCCTCATCGTCGCATACTTCCACGCATCTTATAGAGAAAGGTGGTTCTAAGTGAGCAAAACCGAGTAACGGTGATTTCGAGCAACTCGTCACAAACTGTTGCAAAAGATCACAATCGTTAATATAATGATTGGTGATGATGGTATAGAGAATAAATATTAGAAAAACCATATTAGAAACCATTTTTGCGGTATGACAAAAGTTATAGATTTTTTATTATAGTCAATACCTTTAGGAATAAACCTCTTTCTTCTTCTGTAAAATCTTTTTCCAAAATGTCCCACAGCCAGCATACCACTCGGTGACTGTCATGGAAACCGCCGTAATATTGTGTGTGCTTTCGTAAATCTCGCAAATCCAAAGGAACATTATCACCCGAGATTAATCTCTGTAACTAAAAAACCATCCTTATTCATTTAACTAATATGTGCAATTATATATCACAAATAAGCGGTTTTAAATTTTTACTTCGGGCGTCGAGAACAATGACAGCCACTCAGGATTGATGATAGAACGAAATCCCTTGATGAAAGCGGCGGTCTGTTCTCTGATTTGATGATACATTCTGTAGTGCGCCATGTGATGGATGTATTGAATCTTGTTCTGATTGGTCACGGCAGTGGTGCGTCCTCCCGGGATAAGCTCGTGCGTGACCAGTTTGCCAAGCACGTCTTCGTCGAGCGAGAATGTCAATTCCAATTGACGTATGTCGCCCTTGTAGTGTTTCACCAAAGTCAAGCTACGATAAAGATCGCGATCTAAAGAGGCGAGTTCGTCCAGCCAACTGTATAACGCGCCGCCAGTTTGTCCAGAAAATTGTGATACAAAAAACGACGCAAAAGGCACATCCACAACAATGCCCTGAAAAATAAAGAAAAGAATTTTTCTGTTTTCTCTAAAAACTTTTTAAGAATCAGTTAAAAAGCTGACGTCGTGAAGACTTTACCTCATAAACTGCTTTGCCGAGCATACGCCCAACAAATTCGAACAGTTGCAAATGATTGTCCTGCATGAAAGACGTAGGAGACGGATAGAGGCGATTCTCACTGGTGGCCTTAAATAAGTTCAAAGATGGATCGAACACTCGTTTTATCGTCTCCTCCAGGAACTCTTTGAAAACGCCATCCTGATCGATGCCGGCCTCGGCTAAGCCCTGCTCATTTACAAAACGCACTCTGATCACACCTTTCAATGCTTGCGACGGTAACATGGCTAATTGTCTGTAACCGTCTTCAACTATCCGCGTTCTGTAAAAAGATTTTATAGTTGTACTTTTTCAATTGTTTTTAAATGGCTTACAAAATCATAAAGTATGCATCAAGTGACCTGTGCACAACGATGAGAGTAGTCGGTGGACAGTTACAAGCACTTTCGGTCAGACCCATTACTGCTTTCTCGTCGGCTATATGTTTGCGAAACAATACGACTCGTTCGGAATGAGGAATGACGTGGGGCATCTTCGAGAGCAAAAGCGCTGCGCCACGTCGACCTTTCTCTAAGTCTGCCAGAAAGCCAGACACTCGTACCTCCTGTTTTCAAAAACAAAAAACTTGTGAACTACGAACGTTTTTGCGCAAGATATATTTGAAACAAGAGAACAAAGATACTTACCTTCGCCAACCAGTGACCTTCCGGACAGAATGTTCTGCGACAGTCACGTCGATAGATCGCCATCAGAAGAATATAAAGCGAGATAAACAAGGGATTACTGGACACCGATTTAACATCTGCAAAAATAAAAAAAAAATAAAATAAAAAATAAAAAAAACAAATCGTTAGTTTAATTAAACAAGAATGTTAGAAATTGTTCGCTCACCGAATAGATTAGTGAGAACAGCTTTGTACAAGAACTGGTTCAGAAAATACGACATGGTAATGAAATCTGTAAGCTTGAAAGGATCTTGCTGCTCGTACATCTCCATATCGTCTAGAATACTGCAATTAAAAAATCAAGAAATCACCGTTTACGAATATGATAGGGAAAATAAGTTTTTGAAAAAACAAATCATATCACTTACGTAACATAATGCGTCATACAATCGGCAAACAATATCAACATCTGAAATTCAGGTGCTGTGCACTTGGTGTTGGCCGCCAAAAGATCTAGAAATGCCTTCAAACCACAATGCGGTCCCAGGGTGGTCAGAAATAACCACATGTGATATAAAATCTTGCCTTGATAGCATAGTCCTGTTTTCGTTCACACATAAATCAAGATTATGTGTATATTACAAGCACCAATGTATGTACAATGTGTTGTACATACCGGTCAGTATCTCGATCTTCATTTGCGTGAGTGTGTGCAGCGCTGTTTGATATAACGAACAAATCAAAGCTATCTTAGTAGCTTCTGGGCTGCCAAGCTTCCTGTAGTTCTTTGTGCTGTTGTTTCTGTTGGTGCGAGCTTCTAGAAAAGCACGTCTGAAAATATTGGCACTCACAGAAGAACTGCTTTGCTGTTCTACCGGAGGTGGCACTTCTTTCTCGACGAGTTCGGTCAGTGGCTGTTCTGGGAAAAAGACAGAAAAACCACAATGTGTAGAAAAGAAAAAATAATACGTTTCTGTAATTAATATGTAAAATTAATAACTCACCGATTAAGTGCGTGACTATTCTACCCGTCCAAAGACAAGCCAGTTGAAATTTTACAAAAGGGATCGATTCTTGCAACGAGGTGTCGATTGTTTGCGCGAACCAGCCTAGTACGGGATGCCAGTGCGTCAAATTACTCCGTTTTGCGACCACATATTGTTGACATGCTTCTAACATTCTTGTCACAACGAACTAAAGCAAATTCGCAGAATATTATAGATTATAATAAATTTATAAGAGTTTTGATAAATGGAAAAAATTTCTAACACAACTTACTGTAAAGGAAGGGAAACAGAGTTCTCTTAGCACCTCTTTCTTCTCGATGTTTGCCAGCTGTATTAAATTAGCAAGCAAACAAAGTGCATAACTGCCTTCTAGGGCATTAAACACAATTCTTAGATTCTGCTCGGAATTTAACAGCTCCAAACTTCTAGCAAACAGATTGTTTGTCATAAACGACGAAATGCACTGCAAGTAAATGTTAGAAATTTTATAAGAAAACATTGTATAATAATATGATAAAACTAAGAAATATGTTTTTACCTCTGGCGATAAAACATTCAAATGATAAACGAGAGCTGGCACGCTAAAAATATTGATTAGGAACAATGATACCAGCTTGTCAGACATCTGTGAAGAGATCAATGGTCTCAGTGTCAGTGTGACCGCCGCTGATAGCGTAACTGGTTTCAAAGCAAGTTTTGACCTACCCAATCCTCTTATTAACAAAGCCTAAGATAAAGAAAAATGTAATTTAGAATTAATTAAAAGTGGAAAAATTGTTATTTATTTAAAAGTTTCTTGTTGTTATCATTACCTGCATGGTCGTGTAAAATCCGTTGTTGACCAAGTGGCCCATAATGTTCGCGCACAGCTGGTTCATGCCAGCCTTTAGTTGGTCCATGCCTTTTACCTTCTGTATAGCCCACGTTCCCGGCGAGGTAAAACTCACCAATGTATGCAATCGCAGCAATATAGACTTGTGGTCCGACACTCTCTCTGGCTTCAAACAATCCAAGCCGGAAAGACAGTGATAGAGAATTGTCTTCATTTGTGATATCCATGATATGTAGTGATCCTTGTTCAGTGCTACTCCGACATAAGATATCTTCGGAGATTCGGAATCGAGAGTCAGAACAAGATATCTGAAAAATTTCTCTTCTAAAAGCACATCTTGGATCTTTACCGGGGGAAAAAAATATAAATAGTTATACAACAATATGAACTCACCTGCATAATTTTTCTATTCTTTCTTGATCTCTCTCCTTCTTGTATATTAACAAAATTCGAGAAATGATTCTGTACACCTCTAGAGCAGGTTTTAATTCCACTGTTGCGTTATCAGTTCCAGGCTCATCAAGAAAATAGTTATCAAATTCTTTTCTAGAAATAATAGAAAAATTATTTTGTCAAAAAATTTATTCCAAATCAATATAATCTATTTTTAGTGTAATCACAGTATCTCTTTTATTGATTAACTTTTAGTTTTAGAAGATTTCAGCACATCTCTTTCACAAAACAGTACTATATTAGTGCTATATTGAGAGAGATTAAATTTATCTTTATATTTGTCTGGAATACTGCTGATTTAATTGGATTTGCTATCAACAGTATTCGTTTACACTTTTAGCAGATAAATACAATATTGTGCAGCTTTGCAAAAAGTATTTTATAATACCAATCAAGTTTATATACATATTCACACAATACAAATATTTACATAATATAAATTTTTGTAATAAAAATATTTTGCATAATTGTTTTCTTAAAACTGCAAAGTAAGAAAATTCCTTTCTTTTCACGGAATACACATGTTCTCACGTTCTCATCACACAGATAAACACAAATCCACATTCATGTTTATCAAAGCTACACACTTATTGACAGCTTTGTCACCCCATTCTACTGGAAAAAAAGTTTTCGCGTCGCATTTCGCACTTACAAAATTCGCTGTGTGAATCGGACACGAGCCAGCCAGGTCCGGACATGGGCCTGAATCAAAGTAGCCGCGGCTTCTCTGCGCTTCTCGTGGGCCCGATCCTCCCGCGCGGCTTTTTTCTGTTGCAGAAAGTCGCCTTTCGACGACGAGCCTTCTGCGCAGAACATTCTCGAACCTTTGATCGCCACTAAACCCCGCAGGGCTCAATCCTCGGACAAACTATCTAAGCTCCTCTTCGTCGTCTATATCGCTGGCTGCTAACCACGAGACTTCTTCGAAGCATCCTCGTCAGCTGACGGGCATCCACAGACTCTCTTCTCTCTTCGTTACCCCTTCCATCGAGGAGAGATTTAATCGACAGTATCGGTTAACGTCGTATACAGGCCCCAAACAATTCAAGTCTTTTGTAGAAGAAAAAATACATTCAAGAGAAGTAAACAAGATAGGAATATGTAAACGCTTTAAATTATATTCATTATTTAAAGCATGAAAAACAATAAATAATGAAATAGTTTAGATAATTAGCTAAAATTTAGCAGAATGACAAAATGAAGAATTTGTAAATTACTCATGCGATTGAAGAACATTGTAAGCAATTGTAATATACAAGAATATATGTTATTAAAAAATCTTGTAGTCTACATCTGTGCATTTTCCTTTTCTTGCCTTTTTCTCTCTTAGGATTTGATTGTCTATTTCATTTTGAGTATATAAAGCTACACAACAAAGAGAGGAGAGTACTTCGATATCACGTTCGATCTCTCGAAAATTCACATTTGTCGACCTATCGATTTCTCTGTCGCGCACACTGATCGATCAGTCACTTTTAGTTTATTTCTCAAGACTGTTTACAAATTTTACTCGCATTTTTATGTCCTTGCTGTTGCGCTACTTGTTGTGTATACTTTAAAATGTTTGGACTTCAAAATGTGGTTATTTTCTCCTGTCAACTTTTAAAATGTTATAATCCATTTAATCGCGCTCACATCTGACGCAAGCGCAGAAGACTTTGGTCCACTGTGCGCTGCACATCTATCTGTCTTTGTTGCACATCTCAAACTCAATTAGTCAGACATTAAGTAGACTGTTTCTCTTCCAGTGTGTATGCACTAAGTGTATGGTTTCACACATGGTTTTTATTTCAGACATGTAGAATTGTCAAGTCTTTTTATCCTTTTTTTTAAATAAAACAGTTTTATACACGGAGTTATTTGACCTGCTCGATGGTAATTTGTCCAACAAATAGATCTTCCTGGCGATTCACAGTTTTGTTTTCAAAGAGTGAGTAGAAATAAAAGTGCTATCTGGCGAACATGTCTTTATCTGCTATTACTCATCTACAGAGGAACAATGGTATGGACCAACTATCAGTGTACACTGGCTGCACTACAAATAGTTACAGGCTCATTTAATACTTTATCAGTCAAGTAAGTACATCTGTTATTGCAGAAAAAGTAACATTACAATAGAAAGTAAAAATAAAACACATAAATAAAAAATGATACTATTAATAGACAAAATGCATATCTGCAATATGCATATATGTGTATGTATGTCATGTTGAAATTTTGTGTAATTTTATACTTTACATTTTAGATATGCAGATCGGCAAGTAGTTCTTGGTGAAGATGGACAACTTAGGTACTTTAATCATCCATTTATGCAATCATTGTTTATGTTTTTTGGAGAGGCTCTCTGTTTCTTAGCGTTTAAAGTTTTTTACTATCATTATAATCGAAGAAATGTAAGTATTTAATGATTTTACACATGTTACACTAATTAAAGTAAGAAAACAAAATTTAAACTATAGCATTGGTCTTGTTACAGGATGGTTCTGTTGATAATAATGTATTAACTAAAGGTTCCAGAACTTTCAATCCCTTCATTTTATTAATACCTGCCTTATGTGATATGTGCGCCACATCCATAATGTACATTGGCTTAAATATGACTTACGCCAGTAGCTTCCAGATGTTGCGTGGATCTGTGATTGTTTTTACAGGAATATTTTCTATTGCATTTCTTAATAGAAAATTGAGATTAAGAGAATGGACAGGCATTGGTTTTGTCATAACAGGTTTGGCATTGGTTGGTGCTAGCGATATCTTAACAAAGGAAGATACTGATACCAGTGCAAATTCTATAATTACTGGTGACTTGCTTATTATACTTGCACAGGTATGTTTTTTCTTTGTAACTATTATTCATTCACTATTATTAATTATACTTAAAGCTTTTGGATACTTATTGCATATAGAATTACTATAAGAAATCATAAATTTGTGATAAATCTTCATAAATTTATGTTATTGTGTGATTATTTTCACAAATTAAGTTTTAAATTAAGAAAAATCTTCAGATAATAACAGCTGTTCAAATGGTTGTTGAAGAAAATTATGTGGGAAGACAGGACATTCCTGCCTTGCAAGCCGTTGGATGGGAGGGTTTGTATTTCTTTTTATGTAAACTTTCAACCTAGAATCCGTCGAGTTAGCGTATTGGTATGTTTGAGAATAATTTCAACTTTCTCTTTTTTAATATGGTAGACTGTCTAGTCGTCTAAGTAAACTTGTTTTGGGCGCGAAACTGTCGAGTGTAATATAAAAATCGCATAGGCGTTAATTGCAAAGATTTAAATCTATGTAAAACATGTTAATCGAAGTTTAAATCATTCTGTTTGTTATATATACTTTTGCAGGTATTTTTGGAGTTATTGGTATCTCTCTCGCTCTGATTCCTCTCAATTACATCACCGCACCGCCGCCTTTTGCAGATAATTCACGTGGTACACTTGAAGCCACTTTAGAGGCTCTCACTGAAATTAACAGCAGTTACAAATTGTTGATAGCTATTATTGGTCAGTAGTTTATTGTGTCCTTTTCAGATTTCTACTTTTCATATTAATTACTTGGTAACACGTTATAATTAAAAATTACAGGTATAGCCTTCAGTATTGCTTTCTTTAATTTTGCTGGTATCAGTGTTACAAAAGAAATGAGTGCTACAACACGAATGATCTTAGACAGTGTTCGTACAATCATAATATGGATCTTTTCATTAAGCTTTCAGTGGCAAACTTTTCATTATATGCAGGTATAATTAAAGCTTATGTGTTATTGTTAAAAAAACAATAGTGCATGTGAAATGCCACTTAATTTTTTCTTACAGCTCATCGGCTTCGTAATTCTTCTAATTGGTATGGCATGCTACAATAACATCGTTATTCCACAATTAGTCAAGAATTATTTAAATCGACTGGGACGTAATACAACTGAAAGCGAAGATCGTATAATTAATACAGCCGCCGACGATATACAAGACACAATATAAAAATATATATATATATATATAATATTTACTTAAATATATTTACTTGCCTTCTTAAATACATATATTTTTCTTCCCTTAAGTCTGCAATTTGTCTTATTCTTGGTTGATTAATTGATGTGTTTTTGGTCTTGATACAGACCAAAAAAAAGAAGAAAAGCTTTTACATATTTACAAAAAAATAATCAATGATATATGTCAAATTGACAAAGTAGGAATCCGCAAAAAATTAAAAAATTAGAGATGGCGTTACAGAAGGCGTTTTATTTCACGCATGCGCATTTTTTATTCGAGATCCGGCTAGTCGCTGATGTAGCCCACTGGTGAGTTGAGTGAGCCACTGTGTATATGTCGGTAACACAATATAATAATCATTCACAATCATGGCGACTATGGTGGAAGATCAGCTTTCGATTGATATGAATGAGGATAAAGATTCAACGTAAGTTTCGATATTTATAAATAGCAGTGGCAAAGTTTATTAGCGAGTTGATTGTGAACAAAGAATCTAATGAAATTCGTCACGTTGCCACAGTTTAAACCACACTCGGTGCAATTTAACCTAATGACACCGTTTGTACATTTGAATTAAGGCGATTTAATTTTTCATGTTTGCAGTTTTCCAATTACACACAATTGGGTGGACATCACTCAAGAGTTTTTTGAAGCAATTACAGGTACTTAATTATTTAGAAAGTTTTAAGTTCAACATTTTTTTTAATGGAACAGCATATTTTCATTAACACAGTAATAAACACAGTTCAATAAATAATTAAAGTCATATATGTAATATGTTGACTTTTAAATGACCTCAGACTATAAAAATCGTGTTTCTATAGGAAAAGAAGAATTTTATAAAATTTACTCTCTTAATTAACCTAGTCAGAAATAGTGAATCTCAACATGTGAATACACTATATAAAAATAACTTATAAGCAGTATTCACATAATAGTGTTTTCAAAATTATGCTAATATGTTTGTTTACATGTTATATTTAGAGTTGGAACTGGGAGAATTGCTACATGATGAATTATTTGGATTATTTGAGGCCATGTCTGCTATTGAGATGATGGATCCAAAAATGGATGCTGGCATGCTGTGCAATCGAGGAAACAACAAGCCTTGCACTTTTACTCAAGCAGTAGATTCAGGCGCAATCAAATTGGACAATTTTACACCAGCAGAAATTATAGGAATAATTGATTCAACATATGCATGTATAGTGTCCTGGTTGGAAGGTCACAGTCTTGCACAAACTGTTTTCACCAATTTATACTTGCATCAGCCTGGACAAATACTAGACAAGCCCTTGAAGACTTTTTGTTATGCAGTGTATAAAATAATTGAAATTATCAAGGACTGCATTAACAAAGCTTTGGTATTTGAAGAAGAAGATTTTCAGAGTGTCACCTATGGCTATAGATTACAGCAAGATATTACAGAACAAAAAACAATATCAATGTTACGAGAAGTAGAAGAAGAGCTGCACAGAAAAAGCAGAATAAAACTTGTGGATGTTGAATCTGAAAAAGAGGTAAATATTATTTTTTGTGTTTAAACTGGAAATATTTTTTCAATCTTATTGGTATTTAACAATTTAATTGCAGTATAATGATGGAATAGCACTGTATGCAAGAATTCGATTTACCAAAATGTTCTATCAAGTATTAACACTAATGGGTCGGAAACAACAACTGCAACAAAATTTAAGTGATTGTCAAAGATTATTATCAAATTGCGCCGATATGCTTAACATCATGATTGTAACAGTAAATCGTGGAGAAAAAGCAGATGAAGTTTGTAAGTACATACTATGCATACAATTAGTTTTTTTTTTTTTTTTTTTAACTTAATGTTACTGTTTTATAAAAAATCAAGTTTTAAATATTCTTTTTTGTATGTGAATAAATATTTTTGTTTATGAGAAAGTGTGTGAGAGATTTATTTATTTTTAATTATAGCTAATTATCCAAACATTATGGGATTTGATCCAATGGTAAATCAACGATTATTACCACCAACATTTCCGCGATACACCAAAATTAAGCCAAGGATTGATACTCTGGAATATCTAATGGAACTGATAAACAGATTTAAAATGGTTACCAAGATCACTAATCACACCGGATTTCACGCAGCCTTGGTAATTAACAAAGAGTTTGCGTTCTTTGTCGATGCGAGGCTCATATACACAGTAAATGAACTTCCTTTTAGGACTTTTTCTTAGAATTCTCGCGTCAGAATCCGTGCATATTGTCTAGATCCATGCTGCAAATTGTTTACTTGCCTTCTACTAATCGTGTCTTTGGTGTGCACAATTTTGCCGACGTTTTGAGGGATGCTGCGCGAAATTTTATTGCGCCACCTGCGTTGATGCCAAAAAGTACGTTGCTTCAAAATCATCAGGCCAAGGAATATGTGGACAGCTTTCTGTCACATTGTGTGACTCTATTTGGAAACCTGTTGCAACTTAGTGGACATAATAGAGCGAGGCAGAGAGATAAGTTGGCACATTTATTGGAAGATTTTGCGACATTGCAAGATGAAGTAAGAATCCGCTCGTTATAGAATTTTTGATTGTTATTTCTTTACCAAACGTTAACAATTTCGCTTCACAAATGTCTAGCAAAGACTTAAAAAACACAAAACGCATTTTAGGCAGAGAGAGTCGACGGATATTTGCACACTCTATCTCTGAAGAATGATCCACCTAGAGCTCACTTAGCTTGTTTCGGCACTTGGATCTTGTATCATACATTACGTGTAATGGTCATGTACCTTCTAAGTGGTTTTGAGCTTGAGTTATATTCAGTGCACGAATATCACTACATCTTTTGGTACCTGTATGAATTTTTATACGGCTGGCTTGTATCCGCAATTACGCGAGCCGACACGATTTTAATGGAACAGGACGTGCACAACGATATGCATAAGGGCAGAGGTGGCAAGAAAAGCTCTAAAAATAAGAAAAAGAAGTCTACGCCAAGGCCATACAATTTAGAAATAATGATGTACCAGGCACTGCAAAATATATGTGGCGGATATTATAAAGTATATATATGTTCTATATGTGTATAGATTATGGATATGCAGTTTAGTACAGGTAAATATCGTGAAATTTTTAGGCTCTAGTCGGTTTTCGTATGGACGGAAAAATACCACTTCCAGAGATGCAGTTTGATTCTGAGCGAGTAAGATACGAGCACAGATTATTGCCGTTTTCAACTTTGATGACGCCACCGCCTGTGCACTATCAAGAATTTCTAGATATGACAAACGCGCAAATGCATAAAAGGAATGTAAGTGTAATGCTTAATATCACTCCTTTGTGTTTTTTTTTTTTTAATTAAAAACAACGAATTATTTATAAAGTAAATTACAAACATTTTATTTTTCAAATAAACTTGGGAAACCGCCTAGTCAATGAAATCAGGAGTTGACTCAGTTAATGTTAGGGACGTTTTGATAATTTATTCTGATTATATTTCAATTTCTATTCTTGCAGGAAAAAGTTACTAGTGAAATGCAGTACGTTGCCGGTTGCCGACATTTTCATCAAGCTAGAAATATGTTAGAACGCGCGTTGTTGCTTTATCCATCAAATAGTTTAATGGAAAACGAAGTAAGTTTATAAAAAAACAAATATATAACAGCTTCATAGCATTATTATCATCTTGCATTTTTCTGTTTTGTAGATTAACAACTTGTTGAAAGTAGCAAAAACAAACTTTGTGGTATTGAAGCTATTAGCTGACGGACACAAAAAAGACTCGAAAGAACCGCCAGTCTTCGATTTCTCTTGCCATCGGCATTTTCCTTTAATTAAAATAACCTAAATTACATATTGTTATTTTTTTATATCGTAAAGAGAAAATGTTATTTATTTTAGTTTTCTGTCATATAGAAAAATATCTGTCTCATTTGACTTTCGACGTTCTTTGAAATGATCTCTATTTTTATCCTTTCTTCTATCGTTCGATACAAAAATAACAAATTATTTTGAAAGATTTGATTTTAATTCATGTATAATTTTGTACATTGTAAGTGTGTGTAGGAGGGAGCAAATTATATTTATAATAATACACATTGTATTTATGACAAATTGTATCTAGGGCAGATGTTTAAAATGATTATTGTAAAAGATTGTACTAAGCTAAAGAATTAAAAATTTATGTGAGCTGTGTAAATATATACATATATACATATATATGTATTAAAAAATTGTCTGATATATAAACATTTTTCTCATATTTTAGTTTAGCAATGTCATTCTATCAGAATTGTTTTTGCTTTCCTAATTTTCTACGAACTTATTGGTAAATTTAATGAAGATCAAGATTGATTTTAACATTTACATTTGTATACGTCATTGATATACGTCATCTCTCTCTCTAATATTTTCTTCCTTTTACAATATATCAGCTTACAATAATAATTGTATTTTAAATGCGACATTTGCGATTGTCAGCACTATCTTTTTCTACAAAACGTCAATCTACGTGATTGGCTGGTTTTCTCTGTCGATCCAAGCGATTGGTCAATTTTGACAGAATAATCAGCTGCTCGGAATGACAAAAGTGATCCGTAGAATTTCCCAATTTGATATATTCTTTCTTCAAATGAACTCACAATGCGCGTGAGTTGGCTGGGCGCAACTTGTCCAAGAGTCATGCAGCTTCATGTGAATAGGCATTTTCGTAAAGGACCATCGGATTTTCTCGTCTCTCGCGTCTCTCGGATGGTGTATATATACGCTGGCAGATCTCATTCGTCCATTCGTCGAGAGACATCGGGAGACACCTGCGAGTAATGTCCAACGTGCTGTGCTCGTGCTCAGAAAGATATCGTTGATAGATATCATGCGCTTCTAGAAAGACACAATTGTGAACAGCTTGAGTGTGGTCAGTGTGTCTCGTTCGATGTTAATAACAACTCTCGGCCACAAAAGAAGAGTAAGCCATAATATGGATGCATGCGAGTGTTAGTATTCTCATTTGAGAATTACATAATATATATATATGCATGAGTCACAATTTGTCACAGGGTGAATATTGTACGTGGGGAGGGGCAGGGAGGAAGGAACTGCAAACGTCAAAGTTGTACAGTAACGATGACTGTTCTCGTTGCTTTCTGTTGCTTCGACAATTACAAAAAGAGCCAACTGTCGTTTATTCTTTGAGAGTTGTAATTGTCGCGTTGTACAATAGAGAGCTCGTGTCGGAGAATTAAATATCTTTCATATTTTATTATGTATGCTTATGCCGTTTATACCCCATTGCGGATGCGATTAGTTGTTATTCCTTCTAATGTCGATTGCGTGATGTGCTGCCATTAAGTCTCGCAGAGGGTATGTGCGATTTTTTTTAGCTTCTAAGACATATCTGTTTCCCTTAGAGACTTGCCAAAACTTTCTGCGAGAGAATAGTCACATTTCTTCGCATTGTACCCTTTAAAATTGATTGACGATTTAAAAAATTTGTTTTCGAACAGATGTTTGATCGTCCTCTATAGATGTTAGGTCGAATAACCCCGCAATCACTATCGTTCGAATCGCAAATAGACTCGTTCGTAATTAAATCGTACTAAATTTTGCTTTGCAGGTTTTGCAGGAAATTCTAAGGAGCTTTTTATAACAGCGATCAAAGAGTGTTCCTATTGAATGACATTAAAATCGTCATTGTGAGCAATGATAGAATTATATCTTTTTGTACCGATGGATGATATTTCGTAGCTGTTGGAATATTTATATTCTTTTCTATTGAGAGCTCAGTGGTTATCTATTTACATTATTGACATCGAGAAATGCCAGCACCACCTCCACCTCTTTCAAACTTATCTAGAGCACCCATGTGTGAAAAAACAGAAGACACTGACACAATGATACCAAACAATGATACCGATGATACCGATTCTCTGCCCTCTTGGGCTAAAATCACACTCACTCCCATAGAAACTGAAATTGAAACTCTCATCGCACGAAATGAATTAAAGGAAGCTGAGGTAACTTATTTCTGTCAAGTAGAGCCAATTCTTCAAGATGGGCCACAGTGAGTATTGTTTAATGTCCATTATCTGTAAAAACAAGCTGGATCTTATTAGAAAAAATTATTTACTGTTTTTTATATTATATATTTTATAGTTAACATTTAATAATTATTTTAGTATAAAATAATAAATATTCTGTGTACAGATGTGGTTTAGTAGCACTTGCAATGGCAGCACAAGAATACACAAAACCAGTCTCAGTAAGCCAACTTCTTGCTGAAGCTCGTGTTAGAGGATTTACACAGCACGGAGAAGTATACAGTGTTGATTTTATGGGAACATTGGCAGCAGAATATCTACCTGATCACAGACCAGACATACTAGTAGATTTACAACAGTGTCCAGATACATTAACTCATGCTCTGGCACATGGAGCATTAGTGTTGATTCCTTATGATTCTGATTTCAATCATGCTCCATGTTTGAAGAGAGGCCATAAAGCACACTGGGCATTGCTTGTAGGACTAATTAGTTCTAGGTATAGTGTTTAAACTAATCAAAAACATTTAATGTTATTTCTAAAAAATAATATATATATAATGATGATTTTTAATATCTTTTAGACAAGGCTATCATGTTTTGGCACGGCACGGCAAGTCTCGTCATTTGGCTTGCTGGCCCTTACGAGATCTAATTGAAAGTAATGGCAACTTAGAAGAAGAGGGTACAGCGAGACATGCAGGAGGATATGTTATACCAAAGGGTGGTGTCGGAGGACAGAAAGGTTTACGCGGCAGAGCATTGGCATTACATCCATACATATAGTTATGTCAAAAAATGTAGGTAATTGATAATACTAAGAGAGAGAGAAAATAATCTACCAATATGTACGATGTTACTTTAATCCGCATTACAGTACGACGTACATTCAAAAACACAATACTGCACATACACGTACACACACACACACATACAGCTTTCGCAGGAATCAACTAATAATTATATGTACAACATATGTGACGCGCTTTAATACGTACATTTAAATTCTCAATCAGTGTGTACGATCGAAACTGTACATTTACAAAATATTTTACGCAAATATTAATTGTAACATTTACTCACTGAAACCGTTTTTTCCCGCGTCATCGGAAACGAAATTTACAATAGTCTTTTTATTTTCACTCACGAATTATTACAATTGTAAATAAGAATTTCAGCAGGCCAAAGTATGTGCACGCAATCAAACTAAGACAATTGTCTTAAAATTATGCAGCTATTATATTGAAATGCAAGAAATATATGCATGCATGGTAAGGCAAATAAGATATTAAAAAAAATGTTTACATAGACATATACGAGTATGTATTAGTAAGCCGTTATCGAGAAAGATGATTGTGGTTTGCGTTTTTTTTTATGTTGGTGCAATAAATAAAGAGTAAATCTGTTATAACAATTTTGCAACTATATTTCAGGCGACATAACTTTATATTAGCATGCTGTATATCGATTTTGATAACATCACTTTTAAGTGAAATCACACATGCAGCATGTTTGGTTTAGGTACTAATACATATAATTATAGACGTCTAGTTAAAATAGAAATACAAACCTGTCAAGCTGAAAAAAAAAAAAAACTTACACGTATGGGTACACACGCGTGCGCACGTGTTCATACGTGTATATGTATGTATGCATGTATTTTGAAATCTTTAACGATGTGATATATTTTTTTTCATATTTAAATATAAAATATTTATTCTCTTTTCTCTAATATAAATCATTAATATAAGAAATTGTTAAAATCACCACTAAAGCTAATACTTGTTACTAAAGTTCGTCTAAGAGCAGTTACTGAAACAATTTTAAGAATTATGCGCTGACACTCGTTTGCATGGTTATCGATATATCGGATATCAATATAATGGATTGTCATAAAGTATTATTTGAGCAACGCTTTTCCAATCGGTTGTAGCGCCCAAATATTTAGACTTTTTGCGTTACTTTCTCGCAAACTGCAGTATTACGCGAGTTTTCGGTGTCTTGACGAAGTTTTATTTTATTTTATTTTTTATATAAGTATTTATGTTTTAATAATTATTTATTGCTCTATATGTGAAACTTAAGTAAATATAGTTTTCTACAATATATGTAGATACACACTCGAAGACTTGAAAAGGATATATTCAATAAGTGGCTGATCTATCTTCTCAGTCAAATATTCCGTATGTTTTTATATATATATCGAATCTATTCGTATTCGCGTAATAATGAAAAAAATCTAAAGAGATGCTATAAATTTGTAGACTTGAAACAGTTTCGAATTAATCGAGAGAAGCCTTTAAAATGAATTCTACCTAAGTGCCGTAAAAGACCGAAGTCTATTTATAATAGAAAGTATATACATTACAGAATACACACGCAGTCCTATTTTCAAGCTTCTCATTATAATAAAAAAAAATATATATATATATACATATGAAAGAGCGATGTTCACAATTCGCTTCTGGCAAAAGAATTTTTTTTTATTCGTACATATATTGGCATATAATATGCATGTCCATATGTACAAAAAAAGGAATTCTTATCTAGAAACGATTGCGAGTACACCGCTCCATCAATAATATAACATTTACCTGTTTTGTTTAAAAATACGTATTTTGCAGGTAACATAAGTGTGGCTGAAAATCATCTGAAAATTTAGGATGTTTTCGAAGCGACTTTGATATCTCTTAAACGTTTGTGTTATCAAAAATATAAATATCTCTTTTTTTTGTAGAAATTTATCAAGATGTAAGCGCGATGTATGTAAAAGTATAAGAAAATGATGTCTTCCTTTATCATCGCGATACAGTCTTCATACAAATATACAAGAGAATGAACAAAGAAAGCGGAATATATACCAACACTGTGTGTAACACCACAGTGTTGGTATATATTCCGTATTTTAATTTATGTAAGAGTAAATACTAATTTAATATATATTTTATTGATTTCTATATATAAAATTATTTAAAGAATATGTTACAGTTTATAATGTAAAAACGATATACATGTAAATTCTCTTGTTATGTTCATTATAATTTTGAAAATAATGTGTGTGTGTATATACATTTTTAAATATATATATATACACACACACATATTTTATGATGTGTGTATATATATATATAAACTGCGATATTTATAACATGTTAATTATATTGTTACAATTTGTTAAACGTGCCTATATATATTTATTTTATTACTATTTTTCTTAATTTAAAACTAAAGAGAGACAAAACACACATGAATTTGTATAACCGGCGTAGATTTTAAATCAACTTATTTATATATAAATGTATTTTACATGTGTAAAAAGAGTATAACATTGCATGTTATATAAGGTGACTGTATCGGATGTAATTTGGTGCTATGCTGAAAAAAGCGGAAAAAGAGCGTTACACTTATACGTGTTTTCTGAGAAGGTATAGTTCTATGAAAAAATTTTATTTCTGCGCTACAGAATCTCAATGTGCAACGATAAAGAGAAATGGATTGAATCTTTGCTTCTTACGAGATATATCGGTTATTATAATGTATCAAAAAGTAACATAAAATGTGTGCGAACTAACGACTTTAGATGTCTACGTCTCGGAATTGGAGAAATGTAGAGGTGATTGTAAAAGCTAACCGGCAATGTACTCTTTTTTTTTGTTGTTACTTTTTTTTTTGTATATTTTATTTATCCTCCAATTGCAGATACTTGTTTTTGCCAATATTCGACTTAGAGTCAAATATATTATGTTATATCCTACCTGAGATTGAGGATGAGTTTATGTCTGAGATATTATTGTTACTGATACATTCGTTTGCGTCTGTGAAATTGTACGAGCTGCCGTTACTAAATAAAATGGCTCTCCGGACAGAGTTCTTCTTTCTTCTATAAGTTTTCAACACAAAATATATATGTATATATACTAATTAACAAGTTAATGTCACACAGAGCACTTCATTTAACTTACACTTTTTAGTACGTTCGTTATCAGGAATACAAAAATGACGAGCTTTTTTTATTTAAAAAAAATTATGTTAAATTTATAGTTTGTCTTTAAAAACTATTTTTCGGTCTCTTTTTGAGCGAACCAAAGATAATTTCGAAAAAGTGTAATTCTAAACGCTTTATCAGTTTTCTCTATATCAAATAAAATTTTCCATTTTTATATTTAATGTGTAATAATTTACATGTTGAGCTCGTAGAAAGAAACATTATGCGCTTATCTTTCTCTTTTTAGACAGTTTTCTCTCTCTCTTTCTTGGCATTTTTTCTCCTTTTTTTGGTTTCTACTCTAAATTTATATTTTTTACACAAACTCTCAAATATACACTCTTCAAAAGGATGATATAAAAATTTCACAACATATACACCAACGTGATAGATACATTTATTGCGAAGTGTCGAGACACTTCTTTTATCGACACGTCTTCTACGTATTGTAAGAATTGCATAATATCCTAGAGCATAATCGGTATAAACATTTGAAAAGCGTTTTTAACAAGTATGTATTTGTTATTGAACATCGAATTATTTGTTCAACACACACACGCGCGCGTTTTCATTTTATTTCAACATATGTTAATATCTACATCTGTGTAATTATGTATATATTTATATCAGATATTATTTAATACTCAAAATTACTCAGTATATTCACACAGATAATATTTGGTACGAAGAAACAATTTCTACACAAAACTTTACACGTTTTTCTTGTGTTCGATTAATTGGAAATTATTTATATGCAATACAAATAAAATGATAGAAACAACTTTTGTTTATTCAGTTTTTTGCTTTGTAATCTATTTCTCAGTAAATTGTGTTTTCTTTTTATATTACAAATCTTTTATTTATTCAATTCTTGTAAATTTTATTGACAACAATTCGTGTATACATGTACACACAAAAAAAAAAGACGTCGTGTAATAAGTACAATGAAGACGTCTACGTTCGTAAACGTTAGAAACTATCTAATAATTTTTATCGAAAGCTTTAATATATATTAATTAATATTTCTTGTAATTTATATATTATTAATTATTGTAAGCTTTATCGTGAGCTTGAGCTCTGGCCTGCCCTTATACGATAAAATTTGCTGTACATAATAAAATAAAAATAAAATTTTCTAAGAAAAGCTTACAACAAACATGCTAACAGTCCTTTGCAATAGAATATATCATCTTTCTCATATTTGAAACAAATGAAACAATAGATATAAATATTTTCATATATGTTCAATAAATTATTCATCCAACAAAAGTGTTTTATTCACTTTCGCACATTTAGAAACTACCCGAATCCTATCGTTCCTTTGCAATCAGACTGTAAGCACGTGATTGCTACTCTCGAAATACCTTACGCGACTTTAAAGAGTACAATATTATCCGTAATAATTTAATATTATTTAATATTCTAATTGTGTAAGTGATAAAGAGAGAAACGCGGAAAGAAGCGGCAATTATAGAATTAATAAACACAGGAACTACTATTCTTCACAATTCTTATAAAGAAAAAGGAAACAATACTCATGCTTGAGTCTTAAAAGTCGTAAAAATTTTACGCGCTTATGTTTGAGTACTCTCTACTAAAATCTTTGGTAGTGCACTTTACAAAGCTCGGAAGCACATATAACACTCGTGAAAATTGAAACGGTAGAAGTAGACGATTTGTTTCCTATTGCAAACGCTTTCTATCTATATTGCTTCAAAAACGTAAATAAATTAAATTACGTTTTTCTGATTCTAAAGAGTCATTTCTGACGATACATCTTTCGTGTAAATATATATATGCTCGCTGTATGTTTCATATAAACTAATGTCACGTGAAGAATTAGTATGCAGCAAGTTTGATTTGGCATCTTTTTTTTTAAAGAAAATATTTGTGTAAATAAAGAGTCAGTAAAAGCGCAATTATAAAGAGAGAAAATTACACAAGATATCACACAAGAAAAACGTTATGGATTTTAAAACAATAGAAAAAAAATTTAAACCTATCCGATTTAACGTCGGGAATCTGCATATGTAATAATATATATGGCAGGTTTAATTGTTGAATTCAGTCCAGCACGTCCAGTGAAATAACGGGTTTTTTTTTTTTTTTTTTTTTTTTCATTTCGTTTTAAACACAGTTCTGATGAGTTTTATCAATAACACATTTTCGCAATTAATTATCAACAACTGTTGTGAGTTTTATCGTCAAGACTATATCATTTTATGGCCACATGTTTCTTTATATACTATTTTCAATATATATATATGTGTGTGTTTATCGCGCACGCTTGAATATATACATCAAGGATCATTATTTTATTCGATAGTTTGGACGAACAACATTGTCATCAACCATAGATGTAAAACGTACAACTACGTATGTATCACTTGAGACACATTAACAACTAATTGCGGACTAGCGAGAAAGAGGAGCGCAAACGGGGATATCTCATCGTTATGTTTACTTTGGCAAGACACGATCATCACCAATGTCATCGTTTTAGTTGCATTATTGAGGGATATCGTTACACCATTTTTTCTTGTTGAGACAAATCAGATAGGCTCTTTTGTTATTTAATTTGGCATTAGGCAGTCAGACAGTTTCATCACTAAAAACATTACTCTACGCTAATTTATATACTGTCGTTCCACTTATATAAATCTAAAAAGACAAAAAGTCAAAGAGAATTTTTTAATGACTATCTTATAGTAACTCTCTTCGCTTTTGCGATATTTGCACTTACATAACATTCAAAGACATTTTAACATTTTTTTTATATGACTTGTAAAAAAAATTTGTAAGCCTCTTGGAAGTTAAGATTTTTAAGAGCTAAAATAAACAAATATACACACAATAGATTAATAATAATAGATAATTCAATTGTTTACATAAAAATAAAAATGTTTCTCATAAAAGTTGTCTTTAAAGCGAAATATTTATATGTCGTATGTTTCAATTTCCGTGGCCAGAAAAAGCTTGTTAAATAATTTCATTTAAAATGTACAAAAGCATCTCAGAAAGCCAGATAACGAAAACAGTGTATCATTATGTATGAGCAATTTCTAAGAATACTTCTTATTTACACATTTGTCACATTATCTTCACAAGTTTCATCTCCAATCATCTGTTTCCCGATTATACAGAGTACATTGTACAACACATAAATTTCTAATCTTGTGCGCTAAAAATCCGTTTGCCTGTATCACAGACCGATCCATAATAACGCATTATATATAGTATCTGCGCGGGTTGTTTTTCTAACGTTCAAATGTGTATATACAGCGTGCTCTACATATTTCGCACACCGAGCTGTGCCGAAATTACATGCACTCTTTGTTTTTTTATATATATAATAAAAAATTAGCGCTGTAAACACAAAACTGTTCTGTCTTGCATGCGTTGAACACATCGCAAAATTGCTTCAAGCTTATTTACTATGGGTGCTTTCCGGTTAGCGACACAAGTCGACACAATAGCTATATGTCTTTGTTCAGTGAGAAACAAAAGAGAAAATGACTCGTGTCGACTTGTGTCGCTAACTGGAAAGCATCTCTATATTCAAACAAATTGCACGTCACAACGATCTATAGATATCTATAAATATCTCTTGTCGTTTTTAAAAGAATATGTATCTTAGTAAAATTAGAGCAGCGACATGTTGCCATATGTGCTACGAATTAAAATTTTTTGCAACACACAAGTGTTCTCTGTCAATCAACAAAAAATCTTCGTATCAATGCATATACTTTATATATAACATTGCTTATGATATGTCGACGAAAGAACGTATTAGCGATTTCTATAATCTCTCTCTCTCTCTCTCTCTTTCATATTGATGCAACTTATATATCTATGAAAGAAAGAGAGAGACACATCTACAAGTTATATATAATTTTAACGTAATTTCAACGTAGAGTATGAGCATGTACTTGATAAATCGTCTGTAGACACAATATCTATTTATCACACTATACACGTTATATGTATAGGAGTATCCCGAGTATGTTCATCACTCTCTCTGTATCGTTATTATCAAATAATGGAATGAATACGCATCTCAAAATCAGAAATTTATAACATCTGCTAATTCTAGTTCTTATTGGGCAGTCTTAAGAAGTTGATATTATCGAATTGTTTTTTCATTCGAAACGAATCAAATGGTTGGTTATCGATAATGATGCAGAATATAGAAGTCTTCGTGAAAAACAACGAAAATTTATGTAGCTGTTGAGATTTGTTGTTGAGGATTATATTCCAATAATGCTATAGGAAACGTCTTGATGTGCGTTTGCCATTGCGCTGATAGTTGGAAGAATTTTACGCCGTACCATTCGGTACCGTCAATACTCACTGTATAGCGAGAATTAAATGTGATTATATATTATACTTATATTAACAAAATTGCATATCGATATAAAGATATATTTTACCTCTTAATGGAATGTTGTGAGTTTTTGCAGAACATATGAGACGTGTTACACCATCTACCGTTTGACTTTTTGGCTCACTTTCTTTTTCCTTTTCTTTCTTTTTTCCCAGCCTCATTACTGCACAAAAGAAAAACTTTTAATGCACAGAACAGATAAAAAAATGCTTATATTTTTAAAAATTGTAGAAACATTTTTCTTACTTTTTTGCTTTTTCTCTTTTGTTGTGTAATTCATAGACAAATGGTGTCCAGGAGCTTCGCCTAACGAAGGAAGTCTTTGCACGTGTAACGCTCTGAAAGCTTGGCGTAACGTATTCTTCCCTTTTTCACCTTGGGTCTGTTTACCCCAATAATCCAGCTGAAGTTCCACTGGTTCCCATCCTTCTCTTGCGGGCTGTCCTACGTTAGGACTGCTAGGTGGTGTTAACTTCCCGGGAGGTGGAATGGGTAACGTGGAAGGAGGCAAAGAAGGTGGAGAGCCAGACATACTGATATTACTTTCTTCTAGATCAACAGATGCGGAAGAACTGCTGTCCGGGCAACCCACACGAACATCGTTTATAAATGGAATAAAAATTTGACTGCTGTCATCGGTTTCCCTGTACGCATCAAACGTGCATATTTTCAATTTCCGCTCTCTCAAAAGATAACTCTATTTTAAAAGAAATTTTCGTATCAATTACCTGTATGTAACCATAGCTTCAGCAATAGGTAGCAATAAAACCGTGTTTGATGCTGCCAGATATTCTAATACACGCGCTGCACTTTCACTCGATCCACCGCCTTCTCTTTCCAGTACCTCTTTCCACTCATCTCCGAAGAGCATGGAATATTTCACGTCGATAGAGCTCAAATATTTCGTCAACGTATTCGAACCGAGTGGCACCACCAAGAATTTCATATAATTTTGCCAATCCGGCGGTTTAAAGCTTAACAAGTCAACATAGTGACGGAGAACCGCGTTTATGAAGCTGTCTCCACCAGCAATAATCACTTTTATGGGTGCCGGAGGTTTTGCGGAACTGTTGCAGCTACAAATATATATTTTTATCGTTGAAAGACAGTAAATGTACTTTTTCTTTAATAAATCTTTTCTCAAGAGAGATAATTACAATTTTTGTATTCGTGCTACCAGACATGTGAACGTTGCACGAATATCAGCCGGAGAAGCAGTCGTTAAGACTTTAAGATTTCTTTCTTGAAGTCTCGCGGTAAGAACCGCACCACCGGGATCCGCTATCGATACGAGCGACACAGCTTCTGGCAAACTATCGTCTGGTAATACTCGACTAAGTTGCTCAACTAAAGCTCTTCTCGGCTAAGATTACGAGTCAAAAATAATTTATAAACTTTTTCCTTATTATAAAGTTACATTGAATATATTTTTATGTTTAAACATATAATATTTCATCCAATATATTACTTAGCATATCCAACTACAACAAAAGAACAAAAAACATTTAATTACCTCAGTATTTAAATCAGATGAAGGTTTCAAATCGACGCTCAGACTGTGCTTTTTAGATTTATTACTTCCGGGCGTTCCCCTGTCGCGCGCAAAAAGTCTGCTTCTTCTCTCGGAACTCTCGGTTTTGTTAGGCTGCTCCGATTTTGGTGGCGATCCCGCTACGTAATTCGGCGGATCGTTTGCCTCGTGATCCGTCCAATTTTCAGGATGAGAATCACTATCGGCTCTTCGGGAACTGTCATCGCTTTGCCTATCCACGCCACGTTCTGCAATGAAATTTTGTTACTTCCTATCGGAAATATATAATTGTTACTTCCTAACGTAGTAACTCGAGAGCATTATTTTGAGATAATATCATACAGATTTCGAAATCACCGATGTTTATTTTCAGAGACTATTTTTTTGATATATAAATTCTCGATATTAAACATAATTAAAGGCAATAAAGCCTCTAATTAATATTGCAAGAGTCTCACATATATAACACAAGATTTATTGACACATCAACATAAAAAACGGATTGTTATTTTCTGGCTTTACGATTAAAATTTAGAATATCGGTGTTTTTGGAAAATTCTGTATTCAAGTTAGATAAGTGTAAAGTGTGATAAAAAGCACTGCTATTGTGCCACGTATAGTGAACTGCACAATAAATACAGTAGGCGCTAGATGTGTTTTCACACTTAAATTGTTAGTTTGTGATCGAACTCATCGTATTTAAATATTCGCACATTATATATATATATATATCATTATATAACATTCAAAATTTAATTTCCACATTATGAAATATTATTACCTATCTTTTTGCTTTATATTTACGTAGCTGTGTAAATTAAATTTGCGAGAATATCTCAAAATACGATGTGTGCGATGCGTATTTGTGTGCCTGGTGTAAATCACAATAAAACAGCAGTGATTAGACTCGTCGAAGTTAAGATCGCTCAGACCAACCTATCAAAATTCACGACTTGGCGCGAGAGATTTATTACAGGATATTATTGCAAATAAGAAATGAAATCGTGTGAGGTAATGCAATTCGCAGCATTGTTAGAAAGCAAAAGTACCAAAGATTGACAGAATAAAGGATACGTACGTATACAAGTAGATAGAGAGATACAGGCCAGTATCACAGATCGAAGTTTAACAAGATTTACATACAAGAAGCCGCAAAGAGACACACAGCGCATGTAGAAGAAATACAGATTCTCATATTACAAATATACATATACATCATATATTTAAACTGCGACTCTTTTTCGAATAAAAAAAAAGCATTCGCAAAACAATTTACGTACTAACAATAACTGCAAGAAAATTAAATGCCAACACAAATTTATTTTCGCATTGTGACTTACGTCTTACATAATATATTGATACAGATTTATGTGTGTATCCTTTTAGCGAATTACTATTTTACTTCAGAAAAGAATGTAAGAATAATAGAAGATACAAAATTGGAAGGAACAACATGCTATGCATATATAAATTCATACATTCTACACACAAATTACAAAAGTTAACTACTTTACATCTGATATAATTTTGGAGTAAATAAAGAATGACTGTGCCACTTCAATTATTCTTGCATTTAGCTTTATATTAGAAATACGTTGCATCACACATTAAAGGGAGAAAGAGAGAAAAATTTATACATATATAATTAATATATAAGTATTTTTTAATATAATATTACATATTATATATTAAAAAATGTTATATGTAATTATATATTATATACATTAATTACTTTTTGCTCGCGGGTAAGTGTAAATCGCGAAGCCACTTAATTACCAAATCGTAACACCAAACTTCTGTCGATTAGCAAGGTCATTCATGCGCTGGAGTTTCTTCTCCAATCTACAAAATTGTTGTCGCTGAATTTTTTTCAGTTTTTTTCTTTGACATCTTTATATTTATTAGAAATACAATATATTATTATAAAAAAAAACCGTTTTTTCTTTTCGGGACTTGGACGTTTTTCTTAAATTCACACATATTAATATTGCGTGGGAGAGAATTAAACTCAAATATTGATTGAATATGTCATCCAGAGATTTCTCTCTTACATCGTGCATGCTATGTTCAAACGCAAGATACGTGCTGTTGGTATAAGAAGCAGAGTCTTTAAATTTTCAACTAATCGATTCTGTCGTAGGATTACAGAATTGATGACATATATATACCTGGAGTAGTGTGTCCAATACGATGTTTCTCCTTAGTTAGTTGACTCACAGGTTGTTGACTCGTTGCAGTTGTCGAGACAGTTCCAGTGTCCTCGCTGGTTACTACTATCGAATCGTAACATGCAACAGTGCAAAGCCAACCCACCAGATTTTAACTTAGTTTAGAGGATCTGTATCTGAGTGAGCTATGATTTTTAAGAACCTACATCTTAGATAGTTCTTAGATACTTTTTGTTTACACACTTTTAAAAAACAACTTTAAAAAACAACTGCAACTAAAGATTTTGCACTCTGCTTGTTTAGCCAAAGATATTTATCACTCTATTGACAAAAAAAGCACTTTTTGTCGGCCCGATAGTGATACGCATATGTATAAAAAATTATTTAATTAATTTATTTAATCAAAAAAATCTGTTCTTAAAACAATATGTTAATAAAAACTTTGGATAAATCTGCAAAGATATTTGCAACAGCCATATCATGCTGCTTTGCCAAGACACATCAACAGCCTAATTGAATCATAAATAGTAATACACTTTTGGCAGTTACTAATCGTTTATTTTTAGACTTTGTTAAATGTTTTTTTGACGTTTTATCTTATAATTTAAATATTAGAGAAAAAGAAAAACAATTAAATTTTTATTTCACTACTTTTAATTAACTGCGAAAAGTGAATGTTTATAAGTGTAATTGATATTCTATAGCAAAAGCATCAAACACGACGTGTTTTTAACGAAATGTAAGTTTAATCCTTACCGTAGAGAATGTTAACGTATGAGTTAATGTGATACCAATATTTGCTTTAACACAACATCGGGCAATGAGATATACACTCTCTGATATAAAACGATAAAATATTTTGCCACATGTCGCATGTTACTATTTGTCATGTGTCACACATTTTATCCAGATACGCAAATAAATGAACTATACAGAAGGCCTTACCAGAATGAGGTGGCACAAGAAGAGATCGACTAGAGCTGAAAAAAGGTCTTAACGACGGTTTTGGTGTACTACTAACAGACATAGTGTCCAATTCTGGTCCACTATCCGACAAGTCTTCTAATTCGTCAAACAATTCTTCTATTTCCATATCGCCACCTTCGACACAATAAATGTACATTGTTTATACATAGATAATGCATTTACTTTAGTCTTTAATTTTGATTTACTGCGTGTTAACTAATTACTTTTAATAAGTACCTGACAGTTTTTGTCCTATTTCTTCTTGATCATGTTCTAACTCTTCGGATACTCTAAACCGCTTTAACAGAGCTATGAATTTTTGCTTTAAGTTTCTTTGCTGTAAAAACACCACGAACAAATTTATAATCTGATCCGATAATACATGAACGTTTTATTAAATTTTATATGGAAATATTTTGCGCGCACCCTGGCATTTGTTGGGATCTTGGCGCGACTCTTTCGCCTGTGCACTTCCAATGTTGGTTCGCTGTCGCTACCTTCCGCCTCGCCCTCCGAGCTGAATTCTTCCTCTTCGTCGCTGAACTCCGGGCCGAGCCTCTCGTTAGGATCATTTATCAGTCTTTTGTCGTGATCAACCGGCTGGGAGCTCAGAGCGACGACATTCACGCGCGCTAGCGGGACTGCATGACCGCCGTACTTCTCCGCCTTGTCCGATATAAGTTCCAATTCGAGATCCATCTGCTTCTGCAGCACCTGTATTCGAACATTGGATATTTCGTTATCAGCACCGTAGCAAAGTCGATGTCTGGCGTATAAAAATTACAACGCGATTACATTGCTCCTCGGTCGAATTTCAAGCTTACTTGTGCCATATTGATGATTCCTTCCGCGAGTGTTTTATACCCGAGCATCGTGCGATTCTTATATCGTTTTCGTCTCTGCAGTAATATCAGAAGTTTATTGCCGTCTCTCTTGAGAAAATGCGGGTACTGAAGCGCGAACTGTAATTCTAGTTCTGTGTCGAGTATGCCGCCAGTCGGAATAGCCATTTCGTTGGAGCGTAATGTTCTCTTTGAACTTTGCATCTTAACTGCGATGCTAATGGACGCCAAGTCTGAACCCAATGGCCGGAGTATCACTAAACGAGTTAATGTCAAAGAACACAACCTGAAAAACACGATAACGTATTAGTTTTTAGAGTAAAAAATTGCAAAAAACAGAATCAACGTTTACAAATAAATTAAATTTGATAACGGACAACATATAAAAAAAACGAGATAAAAATAGAATGTTTATAAATTCTGATTGCATTGATATTGAAATAAACTCTTTTGTTTGATCAATTCATACTCTTCGTATGTACAATTTGTTTCTCGATAAACGCGACAGAACTTAGGTATATCGAGAAAATCGTTGACAAAACTCTAATTACGTACGAGGGTAGTAAAGTGGTTGTCTTTATTTATGAATAGGGTTTCCAGGGAGAGCGGAGGCGAGTGCTAAATATAACCACAGAAGGGTAGAACCACAGGTGGCACATGTTATTATGTATGCGCGCATTTATACTGAATGTACTGTTTTGCCGGCAATACAAGGTCAATACACACAAAGTGTGTATTTAAAATCTGATATCGATATTTTGAAGAATTAAACGTTTAATTTTCTTCAATATTTAAATGTAAAATTTTAAATCTTTGTTTTATTTTAATAAATTAAATTATATAAATAAACAATAGAGAAATCTTATTGAAATAACAAGAAAACAATATTTCTAATAAGAGTGTGTATTTCTCTTTATTACAACTCATTAAACAAGGAAATCTGCTCTTGTATCTCGAACGTATTTCGCAGAAAATCTTTTTTTAGAAGCTTCTTGAGAGAATCAACAACTTTACATCCGGCAATGGCATTAACTACAGCTACGTTGCGTGCGAATTTATACTCGACTCAAACAGCTGACTCTTGCCAAATACATGTCAACCACAATTTGGCAGACACGACCGCGTCAAGCAAAAATACAATACTTATATGTCATTATATCATTTGCTACGTACATTAATAGCATGAGGTTCAAACAGATTTTTGAACACTTTATGTTCTTGCAATTAACTTCTCTTTGTCATTGGTGTGATGTAAAACATTTTAAACGGTAATAATTAAATCATATATAAGAAATGATACTTGGATTTATACAATTTTACATACGCATGAATACAATATTTTTAGAACATTAAAACGCATTTCGTAAAATTATATAGTTACTTAAAAAAAAACAGCAAACCAATAGTTTACAAATTGTTTAATTTTTTAAAATTAACAATAATACACAATAACTTATCTAAGATTTCGTAAGAAAAATATGAAACAGCGAAAGTTAGAAATATCGATGAATTATTAAACGGACGATTCTTCATTCATCGCAAAAAGCGACAATCTGACAGTTTCCGTTGACAGTTGCGGTAGTTTCGAAGTAATCGCAAGTAAAACTGCGACGTGATGCGTCATCCGATTGCAATTCGATTGTGATGCGACGCGATGTTTCATTCCGTTCGCGAGCAGACTCGAAAATTTAATCGGAATGGAAACTTTAAGTGACGACAAAAGAGACACAGAAAATACGTTGTCGTCGAGTATGAGAAACCTACTTAGCGCATCCATTATGTCGGAAAATATCGAGCGAAGAGTTTCGCAAGTCGTCTCTCCAGGTTGCCAGGGCGAGATTGGCGCAAAACACGATATTATCTATTTACCTGGGTATGCAATTAGGAGGCGTGCGGTCCACTTCCCAGGTAGCAAACAGCTTCATTGGAACGGGCCGGGTAGCCGGGGCCGTCACCTTCGTCCGTTCCGCCATTTTTGGCCCAGCGGCCCCGGGACGCACACAAAACTTACGCTCCACCACGTCAGGCGGCTCGTACACAACTACACATCCACACTATCATACCTATCAATCTGTCCTCTGTGGTACCGACTGATCGGCAACGTTCGTCGGTATTCGTTAACGCCCGGTGCCGCCGCCCGAAGTTGCACGAAGTTCGGCTATACGCAGTGGATGTATATTTGTTTAAAGAAGTTTACAGTACGTTTATATTCTTACCATTTTTTTAAACGCACTATTTTTTTTATTGTCGCAATAGCAACTAATTAGATTATAAGACATCTGTTAGAAGTGGAATCTTGCTATGGATTTTTCAGTCAAAATATAGGAATAAAAAAATAGTAGGGGAGTCTGATGGTTTTTTTTGATTATATCATATCAGTATATTGTGATTTTTATCAAAAAATAATCATACAATCGAGAGGCACGATAGTATCGTGCCAAGTTTGTATACAATAAGTCGCACATGACAACAAATTATTATTTCCATCTAAACTTGCACAAAAAGACATAAGATCCATATAATGTAAAACTAGACATTATTACCAAAATACTCTTTATACTATAAGTATTATCAAGCATTAAACCAATAATGAAATCAATTCTATTATTTAATAGTACAGTAAGTGTACTTCTATACATCGTACATGTACATGACTACCAATGTACTTATAAGACACTACTTACTGATTATACACTTACATTGCAAAAATATTAATATGTCATTATATAAAATGTTCAATCTGAACCATATGTACATGACTTGTTTATTGTGTAATACGTACAACATATAAAATATAAATACTTTTGTACAACTCGTAAAATATTTTTTTTTTTAACAATAAAAAAAGCACTTTTAACTCAAGTTCTTTTTTGAATGAGACCTTGTAACTCTTCCAGGAACTGAAACCAACAAATCATTGTATTCTTTTTTTAATGTTACTTCACATAATGATCAAATCTTTTCTTGTATCTTAATAAAGTGAGACGGAAGATAGCTCGATGGATCAATGCTGGCGTAATAACGCTAAGCTTTTACCGCACAATACCGAGATCAAATCTTGCCGCTTCACAGCGAAAATATTAATATGTTATTATATAAAATGTTCAATCTGAACCTTTTGTACATGACTTGTTTATTGTTTAATATGTACAAAAAATAAAATATAAATATTTTGCAACTTGTAAAAAAAATATATATATATAAATAAATATATTTTTGTGAACAATAAAAAAAGCACTTTTAACTCAAGTTCTTAATATGTCATTATATATAAAATGTTTAATCTGAATTATATGTGACTTGTTTAGTAATAAGTGCAACATATAAAATAAAAATAATAATAAAACTTACGTTCTGGAGTATCCCATGATATAAGATCTTCATCAAAAGTATGCTTGCTTGAAGATCTCTTGCTGTAACGTTTCACATGAGGAGTTACAGGTAGTACTGGTTTATTTTCAGCACATACTAAACACGCTTCAGCTATGACAAAATATAAATATATAATATAAAATGGCATAATATTAAGTTTGAATAGTAAGTTTTCAAGATTTACCATTAAATGCGACACTTTTTCGAGTTGATTTTCTCCTTTTATCAGTATTCTCTGTCATTGTTACGTCCTTGTTCATTGTTATGTTCTCTTTATTTAAAGTTTTAGAATTTTCAGTTATTGATGATTTTAACATTTTTCTATTTACTTCTATAGAACTTCTTTTTTCTATTTTACTTTTCCCTTTTGGAGTCATCTAAAGATTATTTTTATTAGTTGTAGAAAATTGTGTACATATTTTTGAAATAAAAAAAAACACATAATATAAATATATATTAAAAATTTATATTATTTATTATACAGTAGAAATATATATTAAATATTAGAGCATTATTACATTTAAAAAATCGGTTTTTTTTTTTAAACAACTATCTTACCACTTTGCTTCTTCTGTTTTTGGGAGTATCATTTGTAATAACAGTTCTATTTCGAAGTATTCTTATTTCTGGAGTACTTTTTACATCATCTGTTAATGTTTTTTCATCAGATAACAAATATGTTATGTCATTTAGCGGATACATGTCGGAATCTGAAGTAATCTCAAGTGATTTCTGTGTGTTGGGTTTGGCTGCTTCTGCTTTTAACTTATATACCTCTGAACTTTCAGAATCATCTGAATCACTTTCAAAATTTAACTTTCTTTCAATATTAATAGATTCGCGTGAATATATTTTGTCCATATCAAGTGCATCTATTTTTTTGAGCGCAGTAGTCAAGTCTAATTTAGTCTGTGCTTCCTCATTAATAGGAACTTCAGTTAAACGTACTTTATCATCAAAATTGACTTTTTGTAGTGATTTTATATGAACATCTTTATTTAAATCTTCAGATTTCTTTAATATGCCTTTACCCGGAGTTTGATCAGAATTGATATATATTACTGTGTCATCTAACTGAACTTCGGGCGTTTTTAACTTTTGACTTATTTTCATAAGCGCGAATGGACTCTTCGTTGATTTAGAAGCAGTAGAAAATTGCACTTTTTGTACCGAATTCCTAAGACTCGCACGTCGACTAGGAGTCGATTTATTTTCTTTTGAATTCAGAGATTTAGACCTATTATGTTGGGAATCAGTATTTTTTGTAAATATTACCGACTTTCTGTTGCTTTGCGAAGGAGTGACATATTCCGCATTCAAACTTCTATCTTGCAGCATCAGGTCTTCTTTATTTAATGTTCCTGCTTCCATTTTCTTCTTTCTGGCAGCTAAGATCATTGATCTTAACGCACTTGGCTTTGACGATATACCTTTTTTTTTAGTAGGCTTTTGTTTTTTGACAGCAATTTTGGTGACAGTGTGTTCCTCCTCTTGCCATCCTCTGTTTTGACGCTGTTCGAGTTTCTCGAATCGTGAATCGCAGTCTTTGACTTCCATATACGTCATATCCCAAAATCCTTGCAGATCTCTGCATGTAACTAACATTTCTCCTTTGCCAGCCTCACAATCCTGCACTAAGCCACGAAATCTTTCAAACTTTTTACTTATTAACAATTTTGTTTGTCCCACTGCTTGTTGTATTTCGTACACCACATCTTCTGGAATATTGTCATCTGCTTGAATCGCCAACCATTTCATACAAAGGTCCTGAAGTCTATCTATTTCTCTATTCAATAAAAGTTTGAAATATTGGGCTGTACGTTCCTCATCTTCAACAGATATATTTAGATCTTGCATTACAGTGTCTTTTGTTGGAATTTTGCCAAGTGATGATTTATGAATACCCAGCCGTTGCTGTTGTTCTTTTCTAGCATTTTTCTTGCCACGACTTTGTGTGATATACGGTGAAAATATAATAAGATTTTCTGCATCATTTTCTTTCTCAGAGGATGTATCAGCTGAAGCAGTTCTCTGTGATGATGGTGTCTTCATATCACTTTTGTTTAATAAAACTGTATTTTCTTGCAAGGAGTTTTCTGTTGTCTGTTCTTTTAATGACAACCTTGTTGTTATACCTTCATTTAATTCAGCTGAAATATCTGGAGTGGAAGTTGGTATGTGTATTGTTTTTGATAAGTTTTGTTCAATTGGTGAAGGCATAGAAGTACGTACTTCTTTAGCATTTGTAACAGAAAGAGTGGAAGTATCTGGAGTAGAAGTACGTAGTACATGTACTTTCTTTGATGAGTTTTGTTTAATTTGTGAGGATGTGGAAGTATGTACTTCTGTAATATTCGTAGAATGACGTTTTAACTTTTTTGCTACTATAGCTTCTTGTTTCTTTTTATCATATTTCAATGAGTCTTTTGACTTGCTTTGTATAAAGAAATCTCCTTTTTCCTGTGGAGTTTCTTCAACTGGTACAAGACCAAATAAAGGCATTTGTTGCAGTCCTGATGGAGGTCTAAATACATGATTAACAGGAGCAAATGATGGCTGTTTCTGTATATTAGATGTTGTCTTTTTGGTATTTGTAGTATGTTTTGACGTTGAAGTTGTATTGTTGTCAGAATTTAGTTTACGTTGTAGTCGCTTTTCAGTTGCTCTTGTAATTCGTTTTTGGACAGTATTTGGCTGTGATGGTTGCTTAAATGATTTTGCAGCTGTGGCAGCAACATTACCACTTCTAATTACAGGAGAACATACAGAATGATGAACAATACCAACTTTGAATGGAGGTTTTTTATTACGAGCTTCTAATTTTTTCTTTCTTTCACGCTCTTCTTTCCATTTCATCAGTTTCTTTGTACGTTCATCTTTAGTATTGGATACATCTTGTACCAATTTCTTTTTACGCTTATCTGTAATGTTAAATATATCTATCAAAAATAATGAAAGTTTCTGTTATTTAATAATAAATGCAAAAGTGTAAATCTTTTTGACCAAAGATTCTCTTTAGCTACTGATAATTTGAAAAATTAAACTTCTTAATATCAATGACTGCGTTCAGCAGAACTCAGCACTTAGCAAGTGCTTTGCGATTATTGCTTGTCATTGGCATATACTTTCATATTTCCAACAGATTTATAGGAAAAGGCCAATCACAAACAATCTCAAGGTCAGAGTGCTTGCTGAGCACTGAGTTCTACTGTTTTGACCTTTTACAACCTTATAAATTTCAATTAGTCTTAACAGTTTATGTAATTTGTTTAATTATTACATGTGACTGACAAAGATACTGTATATTCAAGATATTTCACACTTCTTGAATATTATATATGTAATTAAATAACTTATTGATTGATTAATAATAATTTATAGATTAATATCCTTAATTTTTGTTTTTACTGGCTTATATATAGGTTAATATGTATATAAAAATATAAATTAGTTAAAGAAACAATGTTTCAATAATATATAAGCCTGGCAAAGATTGCTCCAAAAATAAATAAAGAATCTAATTACACATCAATTCAATTACATATTTTCAATGTAAAGTCTCGACATGATGCCATTTAATAGAACAAAATTAAAGGAATCTTGATAGAAGTCAGTCGCAAACTTTTCAGGTACATTATTATTACCAGGAGAAATGTTAGATGGTGAGGAAATATCTTGTAGCTTCCGGTTCTTGTTAAAGACTGCCGTTCTGGTGTTCCTACGCGATATATCGTGATTGTAGGCACGCAAATTCCGACTTTCCTCCACATTTCCGAATCCAAGACGTGGATTCTTGTATTGTTGGTTGAAATTCGACATTGCGTAGCGTTAACTATTTCAAGTAACTCGAAGAAATCACACTGAAACACATCAAGCACACCGCGTGATCATTCGCCAAAGCGATACAACCGAAAACGATTTCAAATTGACGAGCAACACCCAGGCGCAGAGCGTCATGGTAATTGGCGCGCAAAACTCTCATTGGCTAACTCGCAGATGGTGAAGTCAGGCTAGTCTCATCAACGAAGCTGCGTTCCAAAACCTCACACCCGGGTAGAGTGACGTTTCATTGACCAATCGGGATAAGAAGAGCAAAGATTCCTTCATTTCTGACTGATCAATCGATGGAAATGATTGAGAAACCGGTCCTGTGAAAATCGACACAATTGGTAGATGCGTAAGCATATACCAATCACAGATGCTTGCTGTTATGACACGTGAACTGTACAATTTCAATATCGCCAATGATAGCGATTATCATTTCGCTCTATTGGATCTGTAATGGATTTTATTTATTGTAAATACAAAGTGCAAATACAAACACGAGTGTCTTCATGAACCAGCGCGCGAAGCTGCTGGGGGTGCAACAACGAAACAAAAACTGTATGCGATTGTATTGCGACCTGCGTATGCGTATGCTTGTATCACATCACATACCTACCCTTGTTTATCGATAACTTTGTGAGAGGGAAACACACGAACTCGGATAAGAAAAAACGGGAACTGACGTATTGCGTGTTAATTATAAGTGCACGGAAAAGGCAAAAGCGCGCACGTTCCCGCGCTTCTTACGGCGCGCAAAACTCATATTGTTTGCGCAATTTGCGACGCCGACGAGAATCACGTCGGACATATTCTTGTCTCTGGGCGCGAAAGTTTTTTTATCAGTGTGCGAAAGCTTGCGCGGTGGTGCTAGTGATTGAACAAGAGAGAAAGAAAAAAAATCCAAAGTCGCGCAGCCGGCTTGCGTGAGGAACGCGAGATGTGCGAGAATCGGTAGTTACGGTACGCGAAAAAAGGCTATTAAACGGAACGGAGAGGAGAAAGACGTGACGAAATGGCCACGATCTTGGGCATGACTTTCCCGAAAATGTTGAAGACGTTACGTGAGAATGGCAATATTAAAGAAAAACGTGAGATGTTAACCTATATCTCCAGGTAAAATATATGCATCGCGTCTGTATCTCGCATGTTTTCGTTCTGCGTGACAAAGACAAATCTCATGATGGTTTCCGTAATGCAGCAATTTGAATGGCTACATAGACCAATCCTCTTCAAGATAAATCAATGACAAAGAAACATGCATTGTATCTCATAGCTTGCACTTTTTCTGTTTTTCTTTTGTACATACAAAATCAGTATCTCAAATGTCAAAGATATAAGGACATGTAAATCTAAAGTTTATAACTGATTTATCTCTATATATTAGTGTTCCTAATTTGATAGTAGATTTAGACAAGATCAGTCATGTTATTATTTATTTTGTTCAGTATATTTGTGTTATTTAATAAAGACATTAATGTTTATATATGACAACATGCTTCCATCATTTTTAATAATGAAAAGATAATCATATAATATATTATTCTTGTAGTCAAGCTAGAAAATTGGAGTTGAGTGGTGTTATCAAGGAAGAACGATATAAGGATTTGTGCAAAGTGGTTGTAGAAGCATTTACAAAACATGAGGGAAATCTACAGAACGAAGCATTAAGAGCTCTCACTGTTATTGTACAAGAATTCAAAACACATTCTTTACATCTCTTTGAAGCAATGTTACAAACAGATAAAAAAACAAGGTTTGCCTCTGATAATTTTTGCAGAATTTACATGAGAGAGATCTAGAGTTTAGCAAGTTTATTATTTTCTTCAACTTAATTTTAGATTAAAAATACTCAAGTTGCTGGAAGTAGTAGAGGACAATGCTGTTACTGCAGTTGTCAATGATGATCAAGCTGTAAACTTCTTTAAAGACTGCCTACAAAGTGTACAGCCTAGTTTAATGGAATGGATAAAACCAACAGCTTGTGTAGATAACTTAGATATGTTGACAAGAGTCGAACAACAAATCATGTCTGATGAACAAAAACTAGAAGAGGATGTGATAAATTACTCACTTAGTCTCTTGAAAAGATTGTACAAATTAGCTTCTATAACATTTGATCAGAATATTCACAGGGTATAAATATGCAGAAGTATATTACAAAGTTTATTAGTATAGTGTAATTAAGATAAGAATTAATGGTTATTTTTTATTTTAGTTTGATGAATTACTCCTGGATAAAATAGTAATATTGGCCTATATGGGACACAAACGTCAGCGAGTTTCAGCTCTGAGAGTTTTGCAGCAAGCTGTTGCAACTAATTCATCATCATATATTTATAAAGAATATCCTCAGTTGTGGGCGCAATATAAAAACAATTTGCAATCTGTATATTGCAAACGTATGTTGTTACTAGTATCAGCGTGCGAAGCTGATTGGGCTCTTCAATGGAACACTACTATCCAGTTTCTTGGAACAGATCTTCATTGCGGTGCCAGTTTCATCAATAATTTGCTAAGTGTTGAAGAAAAAGCTTTCAAATCTACCGATCCTATTATACGAAGGTGAAAAAACGATTCTGTAAACTGATTATTATATTATCTATAAAATAGAGAGAGAATAATCTAATGTTGTGCTGTTTTTACAGACAAGCTTTTCTTTCATGGAAATTGTTGATTGACAATTTTGCTTTAGATCATCAAGAACTTGCTACTCCTAGAAGAATAAAATTATTGTGTATCCCATTAAATGCCAAGAATAGTAAAACTGAATTAATTGCACTAACAAAACTAGAAGTTTGGTGGCACTTAATAATTAAGTTATATAAAGACATTGCAAAATTTGCTACACCCGTTATCACACAATTTTTAAACTATTGTTTTGGACCGCTTGGAGATACACCTCTGCTTTCTTTAAAATTTGATGTTGTTGCATCTCCGGGCAAAAGATTTTTGAAAACAAAAGTGGTTGCTGTGGATGCCTTGTGTCAGTTAATTGTCAAGAAGGAAGATCTTATTGCCGTTTGTGCTCCAATGTTAGAAGAAAGACTTCCCCATCCTATATCCGATGAAGTGTTTCAAGAATGTTCCAAAAGCGTCATTCATAGTATAGGAGAGGCTCTACTCATTCTCGGTCAACTTACAGATCAAGAAATGAAGAATAGTTTCCAACTTGGCAAAAAATTATGGACAAATTTGTTGGCGTATATAAGCAATACGAAACTTGCAACAAAGGTAGTATATATATTTGATATATTTTGTATTACCACAAAAAAATATCTAAACAGAATTACTAAAAACGAATTTTGGAACTATGGAAATTTTACACATTTAAATTTTATAGGACCATTTGTACAGGGATGTGATATTAGTTGTAACTGAATTAGGAAATCATACAGATAAGCAAATGATAAAATTTATGATCTTCAATGTGATTTTACCGGACATTATAAAACACGTTATTAATAAGGTCGAAGGTCACGATAACATATTGTCAGAAATGGTATTAAAACTTCTATCAATTCCAGTATTTAAAGAAGTGCCAAAACTTATTCCGTATGTATATGTTGAATTAATTATCTGGTTTATCTATCTGCAATATCTTACCACATAGGTATTTTACATTATTAAATTATAGGGATTATTTTAATACAATGAAGTGCCTTCTGACACAGTGTATTAGTTTGAAAGAATTTCCACATTCTAAAGGTTTGTTTGATTTTTTGGAAACAGCAATACAACATGTGAACGCAACAAACGAGTTAAGAAATACGTAAGTCCAAAACGAAGATTCTTAATTTTAAGATTAAAACTATAAATATTATGAATAAGTGTATATTTTCTCAATGTCGAGAATATCTCAATGTTTAATAATATTTAATTTATTAAAACAGGGTAGTTATAAATGTAGGTATAATGCCATCACCTAAACTACATTTATGGGTTTTAATATCAGAAATAGTAACAAAATTCTTAGCAAACTCTGATATATGTGAACACGACAAGTTCTTTAAAACTGTGAAAAAACTTTTGTCATTGCCGTTTCAACATTCCACGGATAATCACGCTCAGGTTTATATAAATTTCAAGAAACTCTTATCTCAATATGTACTTATTGCAACATATTGTATCTTTCTTATATTGATAATTTATTGATAGTTGCAAACTCAAATAACTACGTGGAAAGCTTTATACAAACAGTTCGAGTCGCATCCAGCTTTGACAGTAACACCAAATAAAATCGTACTGGATGTTTCAAGTACGATGCGAAATTTTTTGATCGCAAACAAATGTTGTTACACTTTTGTAATAAACTGTCTGGATGTTGTAGTGGAAAGCTTTAATTACAAGTATTTACTAGGTATGTTAATTAATGTTACATAGTTGACTATTCAATTTAATGTTCAAGACAGTCTGTTATATAATCCGCACAATTTCAGATCAGGATGAAATTCCATCCATTTTACAACTAATATTAGACATTGTAACAATTTCTTTTAATGATGTACACAATACAAAACCTGAAGTAGCTCTGAAAACATTAACCATTATTCTTAGTGGCGTATATAGTCACAATATAGAAAAAACAATTTTGTATTTACATCGTTGCAGACCAGTAATTGAATTTATCATCACATCGCGAATAAAAGGACTTTTTAAAGAAGTATGGTTTTGCAATACTAAACGCATTTTTTACATTTATTCAATACTATATATATATATATATATAATTTGTAAATTCTCATTCTATATTCATTACTTTATTTTATAGGTTGCAACTATGTGGAAATGTATAATCAGCATGTTCAAAGGTCTCAAACAGCAGATGAATCATGAATTTTTATTGTCGTACAAAATGACATTTGCAGCAGCTATGTGTCATCCGAACTCTGATATAAAATCTGCGACACAGTCCATTTTTGAAATAAAAGATGGCTTAAACGATAAAGCTAAGAGCGCGTTGGAGGAAATAAAAGAAACTATAGAAAAATCTGCGTCTCATTCAAAATCTGACAGCATTAAAAGAAAACAAACAACAGAACAAGCGAAAGAGGTTCGTATATGTGGGAGTTTTTTGAATAGAAAATCAACCAACAAAATGGCAATATCCGATAAACAACCGGCGAAAAATGACAAAGCGTGTTTATTATCTGAGCCTGATTCACAAGTAAATAATTTGTTTTTTTATTGTACACAATATATCATCTTTATATTTTTTTCCGATATTCTTTACAATCGTACATTTGCAGGATTATGTGTACATAAAAACGGAATTGAAATTTGATGTCAGTCGTTTGACCGAGCATCAAAAAGAGACTTTAAAGAAAAAGAGGGAGGATATACCAGCGTTGTACAATGATCTCTCTCAATCATCATCGCAAAACTCTCAAAACTTGCAAGAATGGTTTGATATTAAAGCCAAGCATATTAACGAATTGGACAAAGATAACAGTAAGACCGACGGTGAGGCTAACAAAGAAAATAAGGCTAGCGGTGCACAAACATCAGAAGAACTTACAGATATGGTAGCAAAGTTAGTTGACAATATAGTTAATAGCATCCATAAAGGTAAATCGGAAGAAAGTAACGTTGAAAATATCGTTAGCGCAAAACAAAACAGAGATTTAACCAAAGAATCTAAGAAAGATGATTCTAACGAGGAACGAGTTAAACGTATAGACACACCGAAGCAAATCAATTTGACTGTATCCGTGGCATCTTCTAGTAAACAAAATATATCATTAGAAAAAAATGAGGAAACAAATACCTTAATATCTGTCGCAAAAAAATTAAATTTCGAATCCCGAGAAGAATATCCCGATCAGAAAATAGAACGATCATCGTCCCCGTCGATGTTAGACAGTACGAAACGACGTCGTTTGAGTATAATAAAAATAAGTTCGTCTTCAAAAAATGAAGACATCGAGAAAGAAAAAGATCCAAGCACGGATGTCGTGCAAAAGACATTAAGGGAAAGGGACATACAGGGAAAATTTAGCGCAAGTAATAAACAATCGTCGCTCGACGACAGTGATATTAAAGACAGTGACAATAGAAAAGGCATTAAACGTAAATCTACGTCAGATACTGAATCAGACGGAATCATGCAACGTCGAAAGCGAAAAAGTACTGGCAAGGATAACGGTGAAACGTCACAGAACAGTGATAATGTACCTCCAGACATAAGTATAAGTCAACGTACGAAAAATGAAATGTCTCGCTTAAAAATCGACATGGTGTTTGATTGTAATTCAGCAAATCGCCGTCGAATCAAACATTTGGATGATGAAAAAGAAACAAGCGTATCTGGAGTAAAAAAATCTGATCAAGCCAAGAAGCGTAGAAAAGTATTCACAAAACAGGCAAGAGAGACAAATAAGATTAATTTGGATGTCGTGGAAAAATCTGACGATAGTGTTGACAAAGAATCGGAAATTTCTGATGCAAGTGCGACGACCGTGTCTTCAACGTCCAATCAAGACGTACAAGATGTTACGATTAATAAAATTCAAGATACAAAAATTGATGAAGAAAATTTGGAATCTGTCTCAAATACAGAATCTGCGGAACTTTCTGAACCAAACGAAAAGACTCGAGATGACGTGGAAGATGTTGTTGAGAGTTCACAAGTTCCTAGAAGCGGCTCGTTATTAGATAAATTATGTAGCGAGAAGCAATGCTTTATTAAGATAAAGAAAGTAACGAATGTTACTGCTCTTAAAACTTCCGATACGATTGCTAAAAAAGATTATGTACCTGAATCTACTTTTATAGATTATGAAAATGATGTGCCTGAGTCATCCGAGCAAACAAATGAAAATAATTCTAAAGATAATGTGGAAACGAATGACGAAGAAAACAAAGATGGTGCTAGTACAGATCCGATTCAGGAAATTGATCATTCGATTACAAGATCTATAACTGTAGTTTCGGAAAATCAGAAAGCACTTGACAATTTGTCTTCGAGTAAGTTTCCAAGCATTTATTCTTCGCCAAAAAGCACAGGCAAGGTATTTTCCAAGTCCAAGTCTTTTACAGGACGTGCCGCTCATATGTTGGGTTTAGTTACGAAGCAATCTCTAATCGAAAGCGATTCAGCACTTGATGACGAATCGGTAATAAGAAGAGCGAGAATCAAGGATGCAGAAAACGAAATGTCAGCGAGCAAAAAACTGTTAGCGGTTAAAGAAATAGATAAAATAGGTGGCCCTTCCGGTAGCCGACAAGAAAAGATGTTCAGCAACATGAGATCAGTTGATTATTCTCCATCGAGACACACGTTCACCACTTTGAAGAATGATGGCGAGAAACTTTCGTATAAACTGGAGAAAATTATGTCCGATTCTTTGTCATCAATAGAAACGTCAGTTGACAAGGAAACCGAAAAGAGAGTTTCGCCTCCTCATGAGAAAAGCGATCTACCAATACTGGAATGGTCAAGCGCTAATCCACCCTCGTTAACCGCATCACCAAGTGCTAGTATTCTTAAACGTCAACGATCAAACGCATCGGAACTGGATTCAGATTCTACTCCTAATAAGCGAAAGCGAGTGAGCTTTGCCGATCCGCCTGTTTCGAAAGAGATGGGTTACGAAATCTCCACTACGGAATCTCCACAAAAACCATTTAAATATTCTACAGCACATAGTCCTATGTTGAGAAGGGATTCTCCGTCGTTTAGATTCAAACAAAGCAGACTTAAACCACTTGATGTTGAAAAAATAACAATAGAAAATGATGCTCAAGCTGAAGGCAGCTCTGAAATCGCTTTAGAAACCGAGATAAAGGAGTCACTAATGAAGAAGTCTGAAACATCTTCTGAAATTATGAATGTTGATGAGCAAGTATCTAGTATTTCTGCAAAGAGTGATAGTGCCGCTGAAATAAATTTCCGCGCGAAAATTATCGTTGATGAAAACCTAGAATCTGCGCAGGAAGTTGAGATAACTACGAATTCACAGGAGATTCCGAAACGCAAGACATCTTTGATACGAGGAGTAATACTCCACCAATCTGCACTAACGATGATGTTCCTACGAAAAATGATTCGGCAAACCCTATTAAACTGGATGTAACCAATGACTCTGTGATAGCAGCTTTATCTACCAAAGACGATACGCCAAATATGGAAGACACTATAGATGTTGGAAATATCACCGGCTTGACGTCTGTAAATACAGATGAGGTATTTTGCGGAAAACTGATACGCACCAGCACACAGGAGACGGAAAACATGGCAGAACAGGACACACTGTTAGTAACGGATTCTTTGTTTGAGAGTTTATCATCAGTAAGTGAAGAGACTGAGAATAATGTGGATCTTTATCCCGAATGTCTGAATTCCACGCAATCCATCTATCCGACATTGTCATCATGCGAGGAATCTATCAACTCGATTATCGGACAGTTGACTTATCCTTCCTGGACGGGCATGCTAGGTTCATACTTGGAGAATAGAAGTGTGCGCACAATTGGTGATCTTGCTCAATTATCGGAACGCGAAGTCAACAGATTACCTTTGAAAAGCAAATCAAAAATTAACTTAGTGAAGGGAGTGCTGCAACATTTCGAAAATAAGAGCATGTCCCAAGCGAAAGATAAGAATTCGAATATCGAAGATTCACTGTCGCCGGTAGCGGTAGAAGAAACAACAATAGTGGCAACAACATCTGACGTCGAAGCAGCATCTGTAACAATCAAATCCTTGAATTCTAGTACACCGCTTAACCGTTCGGTATCCGAAGAACTCGATGACTCATTGAGGAAAAAATTATCTACAGAACAAATAGATAAAACAGATTCTCTCACCAGTGACATGGACGTGTCACCGGAACACGTGTTCGTGAAAAAGATCGACTCTCTAGTATCAACAACTTCTACGGAAGATATACAGACGAGCACGAAGGTGTCAATCATTGCTGAAGATGTCAGTTCATCTGGACCATGTACAGATAACGCTAAGTCCATGTCACTTTTAGCCTTTGAAGACACGTATGTAATCTTTTATATTTTTATTTGATAATGAAAATATTTATTTGATAAGTTATTAGAAAATATTTATAAAAATTGTTAGCGAAACTCTCTTATTAATAAACGTTTGATGTGAACAATAACTGTTTAGCGATTTAAGCAAAGAAATACCGTCTACAAGTGCCAGCGTAGATGTGTCACAAGTATGTACCGAACCTTCAAGAGTGTACGATGAACTTCTCATCACGCACTCATCTATTGGGACCAACACTGACGAAGTGAATCTCTCAACCCCTGTTCAAAAGGCTACACGATCAGTGGAATCTCAGATGGCTCTTGAAGAATTATTAGACGAAATTGATGTAAACTTGGTGCTGGAGAGTGCAGTTAGAAGATGCACTCCTGAGGCACTTATGACGCATTACAAGGTAAATATTCTTTGCTTCGTATTTTTATTGATTACATCAATGTGTTGTCAAATAGATAAACAAGATCTTGCTCTTCAGGGAAAGATGGGAATTTTATCAGAGTCGGACTTGATAAAAGAAACTCTCAAAATGCTCTGTTTTCAAAATACACAACGACTTAATGACGCGTCATTGAGAGCAGCTTGTCACGCATGCGGACTCAATAAAGTCCTTCTCAGATTGCCTGATATTTTCAGTAATGACAAACAGTTCTTTGATAAAGTACTCAATGTGTACAGCAAAAAGCTTAACTTGAACAACTGTTTGAATATCTTCGATTTTAACGAAGTGAAAAAGACCGTCTCTCAGAAATGCACGTCGTCTGAACTCGTTGAAATGCTATCGGAAAAACTGAAGGAGGAAGAAAAAGAAGGTATCAAGCAACCTATGCCGGAACTGTCGAGCCTGGACGCCATGTTGCAGAGATTACCGATGGACGTGATTATTAGTCATACTGTAGCGAATGAGGAACTTATTCCGGCGTCGGTGGTTCTGGACATAGCTTTGCAGAACAATAGCTCGGAATATATAGCACAAGCATTAAAACAATCTCCCACTTTGGCTAAGCACGTCTTTGACAAATTATGGTCGTCCCAATTCGCGGTCGCACGTATCGACAATGATCAAGTATCTAAAAGAAACTTACTTAACATTTTTAAGAGCATAAGCTCTAAACTGACTGCACAAGAACTGCTGGACGCTTATTATGAGGCTATGTCAAAGAAACACTTGGAGTGAAAGAGAATAGACTGGAATTGATGGAAATCGCAGTTTAAGATTCAGTATCAAATAATATGACTGATGATTTTGTAGTAAATATTTATATCTATTATATTCCTAAAAAATTGCTTTTTCTTTATCTCAAACCCTTATCAATCCATGTATTAGAAATTGTGAATTGGTAATTAGAATTCCACTACACTAAAATCGAGTCAAAAATTATCTTAATTGTATTTCAACTTCCTCATTCTCAATCCTCCACTAAGGGGCTTAATTATTGAGTGATTTGACTTTGTCTCCATTTATCTGTGACAATTATGGAGTTTTCACTTGCGCCTTGTACTCATATTACTCTTTTTTTTTTAATTTTTTTATTTTTTGTTACCACTGTAGTTATATTATTGATTTTAGTCTAACACAATTTATTTGTATAAGGATATATATTTATATGTATATTTACATTTGCCATGATTCTGTATAAAGCATATATGTATTAGATGTTATACACCAACATGTACTCGCACTATCTAATCAGTTTTTTTACATGTACTCTCTACACTTTCACTGAAAGAGAATGCTTTATTTTATACATAAATCAGAATTTGATGATTTGATTGTTGTCAATTGTTACGGTCTAAACCAGCACCTTTATTTTGTAACTTTGTAACGCTCTCGTTACGAACATACCGCGTGGATTGTAAATCTGCGCAGGCAAAACGTATGACAAAAATAAGAGCTAATTTCATTAGCTTCGATTAATTACCCATCATTGAAATTAATTAATCGCATCAGTCGGCGTTTAGCAGAATTGATCAATCGCGGTTATCGCGGTTATTCTGGATTAATTGAATCCAGAAATGATGAAACCCTCTAAGATACATAATATTAATCTTATCAATAATTTCAATAGTCTTGAAATACGTTGAAAGGAGATCACTGAGCATTCTCTTAAAACCGTAATACATCGAAACCATAAAACAAAATTGCGAATTATTTTTTTTTTGCACTCTCACTTTATTAGAAAGTTTAGCTTAGAATTGCTGAAATCTTTTCAAGCTAGAACAATTAATTTCAGATCTCGAGCATATTCAAACAGTTCGCATAGGTAATTCAAATCTTTTTGACAACCGGACATGGGCCGACTTACGTGTATAAAATTAAGAAAAAAGCACTGATGAACAGAAAATAAATTTATATGAATTTGTTCGAGAAAATCTGTTTTGTCTGCACTCTATCAAGTATTTGTTTACAGAATGTTATTTCTATTTTGTCGATGTTGTAATTAAACGGATTAGTGCTTTAATAATCCCGTAAAGATGATATGTCCACAGAGGTAATATGTATGGCATAAAGTTTGGAATAGTTACACAGTACGGCACATCGATGTTTTTTGGAAGTAAGGATTTCTTTCTGTGCGTGTGACGTTTTTCACCATATCTTAAGATTATTGAAACAAGTCACCTCAATTCTTTTTAATTACCTGAGATTAATTTTGTCTGTGCGGAAAAATTGGTTAAAGTTATATGTATTTTAAAGAATTGTTATAAATATTATTTTTTCAAAGAAAAATGTTGCTTTACCAGTAAAACAAAATACAAAATTAATTCATTTTTACGTGCTTTATATATCAGATATCTGCTTTTTGCAGATACAACTCTTTCACACTAATTAAAAATATTTATTTCTAAGACAGCTAAGAAAAATAGATACTTTGGACACATACAAGTCCGAAGTGTAGAGAAGTGTAGAGAAGATAAAACAGCATATACACATCCTAAGTAATAATTTTTGTAAATTCGAATGGTAATTTATCAATTTGTGAACACATATCGGATGTGTTTGGTTTATATCTCGAAAAAAAATTTATTCCCTTCTGATATTTTGTTAAGGTAAACATTGCGACAAATATCACTGCGGATAGGAGTAGAATTCTTTCTTTGTTTTATTGATATGTTGTATCATCATAAACACACAGCTTTTACTAATAGAAAACAATCACTAATAAAAAAAAATCTATTTACTCTTTTCTTTGATTTGACAGTTTAAATTATGATCACGTCTCGAATAGTGCTGCCTCTTGTTTCTAGATATATCTAAGCTATTGTATGTGGAATGATCGAAAAAAACAAGTATTTTGACTATACGTGTATAATTATTTATTTGTAAACAGCAAACTTTTTTTCAATTAAGTTTGTAGACTTAAATAGTTGTTTAGTGACGATATATTGTAAATACATGTTTATATTGATGAACAATCAATATATTCACTTAATATGCTTGTTATACAAAATAATGTATCTCTTTTGTTTGTCTTATACGTAATGTGCATGTGTATAAACACAATTAGTATTACGAGTCAGAAAAAACATTTGCAAATGTGAGAAGAAACAAACATTGAAGAAGTTATACATTGTACATATATAAGTTACGCTTAAAAAATAAATATATTGATAACATTAATGTATTATATATTAATAGTTATCAATTTTCTTAAAGAAAGAAAACGATATCAACTACCTTCTGTGATTAGTACAAGATACAAAAATTCTAGTTATTCATTATAGTGATTATATATAAAATCATATATATATATACATAAATTAATAATGAAGGATATTAATTCATTAATGAATATTAATAAATATATGACTTTTCGTAACTTCTTCGATTTTTGTTTTAAACTAAATTATAAGGAAATGTTACTCATAGTACACCATGTATGTCTTTTAATAATAAAATATTTTATATAACTTCAATCTCTCTCTCTCTCTCTCAGATATTTTGATATCAGCTCACGTTATTCCAACAATATTTGATAAAACGTATTTAATAAAAATACATTTAATAATTTTAATCCTTTTTTGTAATTTTTTTCTCTTACATTCTCATATCAAGATTTTCTGTATATTATGTAGAATAGACTTTTTTTCAATATACCGCAATCAAGAAAGTTACATGTCATGTTTGTTTCACATATGTGCGTGTGTTTCTTCAAATTGTGCAATTTTCATGTGCAGATCGCATCGAGAAATATAATTGAGGCCACTATTTGTTTCCTGTTTACGTCGCATTCGGAATATCGATCTCGCGCGGTATTCGCGAGTGACAAATATACGGTCAATTATAAAAGAAATTCTAGATTCCCCCCGAAAGACTTTGGGTCAAAATACGATGCCACGGACGTCATAAGACCATGTGATATCTCGGTTCTTATTGCAAATCCCCTGGTTCGCCGCAAACGATGGCCTATAATGAGAATTTTCTATTCGTATTTTATTAAGTCCCGTGCGAATTCAAGAAAAAGATACATACTTTTCTCCTGAATATTCTTGTTACGTTCTGGAGACTCCGATGTTCGTACAGCGAAACATGCCGACATATGTTAAAAAATACAATTTTAAATAAAGTTTCGAGACATAATAAATAACTCAAACGGAGAAGATTATTCCAAATAATGATAAAGAGCGCAAAAAGAGATCGAATCTGTCAATAAGACAAACTTAAGAAGTACATAGCAATAGTAAGGAAGATGAAAATTACCGAAACTACTTTCCAAACAAGATTTCGTAAATCTTCTTATCTCCGGACGGAAAAATATTAAATTTATAAAACCAGGGAAGGCAGCGGATGCAGATAAAAGTTTTATCATATTATCCAAAAAGGATAAAAACACTATATAAAATTTTATTTGTTTACCTTCCGCAATGAAAAAATCAAATATCAAAAGTTTCGAACACGTAGATAATTAATTTCTGCCTAATAGCATACGATAATATGTGGATAATATCCGAAAAAAGTTTGTTGATCTTGTGTTAGTGGTATTATATTTTACAGTATAAAAAATATTGATAAATAAATCATATAAAAAATTGAAATTATAAAAAAATTCATTGAGCTAGTTTAAGAACAATATTATTATAAAAAATGTTAAGATTTAAGAAATAAATATTTTTTTTCTTTTTCTAATTGTACAATTCAAGTTGCAATATACAGTTTTAAGGATATAAAATTATCAATATTATATAATTTTATTTTTTAATTGCTAATAACATTAAAAATTGGAAAAAATATTTACGAGTTGAGTAACAATAAGCATTGTAGAAGAAAAAAATAATAGGGATCATATCCAACAATATAAAAACGAAGAGAGACAAAGAGAGAAGCCGACACGTCAGTAAAGACTAATGTTATTTCAGAAATGTCAAGCGTAAAATTTCCTCAGAATGTTTCGCGTTACATCTGAACAGCAGGTATTTTTTTTAGAGAGACGTGGCGCAATAATTACTGTAATTTTTTTATCTTAGAATATTAAAATTTTACCTAAAGAATCGCGTAATCTTCTTTTTTTAAACTTATTGTCTGCGACAAGTTGGTTTTCAGATTTACCACGAATTTTCTACAACGAGTTCATAGAAAAGATAATAGAAATTTTCCAATAAAGTGAAGCGAAACGGCGCGCTACTTCATGGTACAACACTATAGTCAAATATTCCTCACCGACGACGCGCAATAAACGTGAATATTAGCCGCGTTACAACTTCGAAATACTCTCACCCTCTCTTGTAGTGTTTTTTTTTCTTTTTTATCTACGTGAAAAGTCTATGGAACGTTCTGTTTCACCATCCGGGATTTGCGCGTATCCCATCATCGTCGCCGCGAGGGAGGAAAAAAAAGCCGCGGCTACGCGTACATCGTATGTGGGTGCGCTATGGGGCGAGGAGAACGCTCAGGGAGTGAAACGCCTGCGCCGGCTGCACCCTATATAAGAGGCAAGAGGTATTGAAGCGACACTCACATTCGGAATCCCGCGTCCCAACGAACAGGTTGATTGCCTTTCAAGAAGATGAGGTCTACCGGAAACTACCTCGTAAGCCTGCTCTTTTACGCCTTCATCGTCAACGTAATTCGTTTGCCTCCGGTGAGTTGCTCTATTTTTAATTTATTTGATATTTTCTCAACGTGCGAATTACCGTGGTTATTAAAAATATTAACTTATTCATTTTTGTTTAAATATAGGCAGCACACAGAAAAAAGTGACACATTAAGAATAATTTGTTATTATTATTGACACATTGTTTTTATTTTAAATTTCAATTACACACACTTTGATGAATTGCGATTTAAACACTTAACATATAAATATTTCGTGTTTGTTGTTGTTTTATTTGTATTTAGTTGTCAGGACTGTTGTATTTTATTAATAATCATATAAATAACGAGTAAATTATTTTTTAATTCTTAATATTTAAGTATTTTAAAAATTTGTGTTAAATTATATGTAGATATAAGTATGTAAAAACTATTTCTCGAATCAAGTGTCGAATTGCATTTTATTTTATTTCTTTTAATCAGCGGTTGATTTTGAAGCGCTGAGACATTTGTTTTTTTTTGTTTTTTTATCGAGTTGGGAGCTACAATTTCGGGGCTCGTGTGTTTTTATTTATGTGTTCTTTTTCGGAAATGACGTTTCAGCCAGATTTGATGAAATGCTCCGGTGATAGCCTTGAGCGACGTGTTTACAACGTACTTCCGGACAAAGGAATGTTTGGCAGGCACTTCGACTATGCACTTGCAAAATTGCAATCTCGCATCGCTTTATTGCGGTGTGTGTGCAAATTGTGAGACATTCCGTAACGATTAATTACATTCGCGTTAAAATTCGTTCGCGTACTTCGTGCGAAAATAATAAAAGTATAAAACATCGGGATCTTATCTTATCCCGCGAAATTATATCTCTTACAGAAAAATAAAATTTTTTAAAAATGTGTATAAATTCTGAAAAAAGTTTTGAGAAACGAATGTTCAATGTATGTTTTAAAAAACTTGTAATATACAAAAAAATAAAAACATAACGGATCAAATTTCTTTTCTGAAAACAAATAGGATAAAAAAAAAAAAAGAAAAAAGAATCATCTCTTCTTTACTATTTATATTTCATCACTCTCATCGAATTGCAATTTTTACACGCATCAATTTGCGTTGTTGTACCTATCACAGCTTCCACATACGCGCGGAGTTTCGAAACCTGTGCACGCTAAAACAAGCCGCATATATCATCCGGATATAAAGCGAATGGTAGTCGAAAGGAAGTTGCGCGAAAACGAACACGCCCATTTCACCTTTGTGCATTCGAAATATCGGTCGGATGATGTTCAAATTTCAGATAGCGCTAAATTTTGCCGCGCAACAGCCACTGAATCTGAATCTAGACAATTCGCGGAACGTAATTTGCAGGGACACAACTTTGTCCTTCTCCTGTGGATAATTTAAAGATCCACTCTCTCGGAAATACCAGCCAATATTCACGACTGTGCCGTCGACGTTTTTAAAGAGCTTTACCGGTCCGATACAAAGAGAATTGGTTGGACGGATTACCGCTCTGAGTATATCCGCGACCAGAGCGTATGTGCCGCGGATAATTAAATTTCATCGAAAAATTAACAAATCCACTTCGCGACCGCGAGGCGAATTTTGCACATTTTCCGATCCTTGTAGTTGGTCCTAAAAAATCGAAATCTTTCCATTTCGAGAACATGAACGCGCGTTTATTAACGGCACACAAACTTCGCAACGTTATCTCATCAGATAGAACATCGATAAACCTCTCTAGATTAGTTCTTTGATGACTTTCTACACTTGTCTACTAGTACGTTCTAATTACGCGCAGATTATGCACGATCAAACAGTTTTCTATATACAGTGAATAAAAGGAAGAGAAGAGAGAGATGGAGTACTTTTAATTCTTCTTCGATCACTTTTAATACTTCAACGTGTTTGCGTAATCGGCAAAAATCAAAAGTTCCTTGAATGAACGCGAGAAAAATGAACAAGTATTTTAAAAATAACCCAACGATTGAAAAGAGGTTTTAATACTTATCAATCTATATTCGATGTCGACGATTTTATATATTACAGAAAGAAATTCGTGAAGTTAAAACAATCTCTGAGTAAAGTAAGAACAAATTAATTACATTGTTGTACTAACTTGGTGCGAAACAGATAGTCGATACTTTATCAGACTGGCGATTTCGACAAGAACGAGTCGGTGGTTGTTGAACCAGTCCGTTTTATAGCTACGAAGTTTCTTAATTTCACACTGTAAATTTATACAGAACGTACGCACCGGAGAGATTCTCAACTTTCTAAGCCGCTTCGCGCTTATAAACTCGCTACTTTTCATTTTTATGTCAGAAAATGGAGTCTCTTCCGCCTCTGTTTACTCTGTTTGTTAAGTACGTTTCCCATCGGAGTTTGCAGTAGGTATATCTTTTCAAAACTTGCGCGCTTCGTGTCTTATTTCTCATTCGATATCAAAATAAATTCTGCAATAAATTCTGCGTGAAAGAAATACGGAGTAGTACCTTTTTGCATAAATTATTGTAAGGATCATAAAAATGTAAAAATGTAAATTTCAAAAATGTGAAAAGGAAAGAGAAAATAGAACTATGTTTAACGGAACCATTTATCAAGTTATTTATTTGAAAAAAAATAAAACGATCAAATATCGGATTACGTTCCGATACGAAAGACGTAAAAAGACCGGGTTTACAGGGCTCTTTACTTCGTTCGGTATCAATCGACGCGATGTCGCAAAGAAAACTGTCTCGCCCAAAAAGGTCGAGGGTTTACATTAAAAGTGAAGACATAGGAAAGTTAAACCTGTTGCCTTTCGTACTCACGAAACCGTGGAAAGAAATGGGAAAATGTCTAAGCGCTCACAAAGAGCCGTCTTATTGATCTGTCAAGAGACGTTGCGCTTCTCGAGGAAACTATTTCTCTCTCTCTCGATATAGTAGGCGACGTAAAATTTAATTAATTTCGTAAGAGTGTCCTTATGCATTTTCGCGACACGCTGAAATCGTAGATTTTCACGAAAATTCGCTTTATCGGAATTAATTTGCATTCGCAACGGGAGAGCGAAGGCGTCGTCACTTTCCGACTGACAGGTCGATGAGTAAATTTATGAGATATATTACAAGACATCCAGGCTTTCTCTGTCTCTTCTCGAGTTAGCAAACTGCGAAACGTACGATACAACCGCGTGCACATTGTAATGGTTTAAATAGCGGTGGGCGTTGTTAATCGACGAAAACAAAAGACCAAACAACGTGGTACGTTACAGGCACTATAGAAATTCGTCTCTAAGTAAAGGTGTCCCGTACGTGCACGGAATGCATTTGTGTGTAAGATTACATTGTCAGAGGAGACGGCGCGGGAGGCTTCTTGAAAAGGCTCAAAAAAAAAAAACTGCAAGTTGACATAACCGATATTATAAATTTCATAAAAACACGTTTATCGAAAAGATCAGAAATGATAATTACTAGCATACTTTTGTGACTTCTTCTATTTACCGGAGCTCGTACAAGTGGAAATTAAAAACGTGTCTACAACAGACCTTCGTACTCCACCACGATCAAGGACGTGGCAAATTAGATGCCATGTGTCAGGTATCTAATTTCAGTTTGCCCATTTCTCGAGAACAGGTTGGGAGTCCTTGCTTTGTCTGATATACATCGATCGTAATGGAATTAAAGTCAGTTGATTTGCATTGCAGTTGCGGGAACTTTAGAAGCTCTTCGATCTGTTCGGTTACATCTCCGTCACGAACGAGGATTCGCGATATAGATATCCTATTTCATTTCGGAGTCTAAGTGGTAAGGAGTTGAAGGCGACTGTGGTCAGACCGAGCAAACGTAACTGCTTATAACTATTCCGAAATTCGGTTAATATTCTTCGGGACTACCATATCCCACGATTTCCGGATGTATTGTTATGTTCAAACTTTAGCTTGGATACCTATACCGCGATCGATAGAATTTTGTCCGTCAAAAGCAGGTTTTCGGATTTAAGTTAGTTTACATAAACTTCTTTCTACGAATTACTCTGAAAGCATATTTAAGATATGAACACGCAGAGAGTACAAGATGATTTGAGTTTTTAAATATATTTATTTTAATATAATAGTATAAACTTTTAAAAATATTATAAACATAAAATTTTATTTATTTTCAAATGAAATCGGTTAATTTTATAATCGCCTGTAACGACAAAATTAAAGAATATTTTGATGTCTTAAAGCAAACATTTTGCCGTCATGAATACGCGCAAAGGATTTAAAATTAAAGAGTCGCATCATGTGTTTGTGCGACGTGTCTGATTATTTTCAACATCTGTTGAATTCAGTCGTAATCAGCGCGAAGATTCTTCGTGGCATCTGCGAGTCTCTATCTTCAATCAGTAATTTCCCTTGCACGCGTCTAGGACGAGAGCAAATGAGAGCGCGGTTGTTGCAAATAAAAATTGCTGTCTCTTCGCGCGCGTGTAACATTTTCTAAATTTATTAAACATTTTTGTGCATGAGAGAAATATGTTCCTCAAGTTTATTCTCCGTGTATCGCGAGCACAGTAAATTTCGTAAATTTTTTTCCTTCGACAAATGCGCGTGAAATTACACGCAAAGAGAAGAAGCGCCGAAATAATAACACGACGTGTGTGTGCGTGTGTGTGTGTGTGTGTTTGCTGACGTCTGTGAATTAATTAGAAAGTTTGATTTGCGACGTAACATTAATCACACCTATATACGCGGGGCACTTGTTATCAACTATACGCATCGTCCTGCGTTATACTAGCGCGTACATTGTGATTTATTGTCGTCGCTCGCAGCAGCCGCATGACGAATGATAAACTATATTGATAAAAGAGAGAGAGAAATAGACGTGTTCTCTTTTTTGTTCTGTAGAAAACATATGTATTTAACAGATTCGGAAGTTTAGTTCGTGCACGTATTTAAGCAGATTATTAATATTCCGACGTAAACACGTGTCGCGCGTGCTATGACAACAAAATCGTATTCGTCATCCGATTACTTCGATCGACTCAATTTTCAAATTATGTCGAATGCATGCACAATTAATTGCAGTTTGTAGATTCGTCGGACTAATTACGGGAACAACAAAACTAAAAAATTTGACGTCATTCTGTCGCGTGTATTAACGACACTGATTTATAACACGCACGTATCTTGTTCGTGATGATAAATTTTAAGTGGAGATAATTCAAGTTGCCAGTGAAAATAGTCACATAATTGAGGTAAACTTATGTGCATGAGCTTGCTCGGTTTAGCGATCGCGGCAGCTCGTCGATCACGCTGCGTCGATTATTGTGTTTCGCATTCGTGATCGTCAACAATCTCTCGTTATTGTTCGAAAGAAGTGTATGCAAGTTTTGCCGAAGATTAATGTCACTCGCCAAGTCGCGCACAGATGCGCTCTCCCGGTTGTTAGACCACGCGACATTTTCCGCCCGCGTTTTACGGGAAACCCAGGCAATGTGACACGATTCTTTTGTGCCGCGTGTCGCGCGCATTGTTTGAAACGCAGTCGCGCCAGCTGTTCCAATTTTCCTTGCATCTTCGCGCGTACAGTATGCGTTTATTAAATTCAAATTCGATTAGATTGAATTTTAATTAACGAAACGATAAGAAGTCAAACGATTTGTAATTGTAACGAGTAATGTTGTTACATTTTGTTTTTGTGGATTAAAAAAATGATATTTTTATGTAACTGTAAAGTTACTCTTTCGGAGTTCTAATTACGAATTTTGTGAGAAACTCGCGCGAGGCCGGGATCGTCTCTCGGATTGAATTCGTAAATCTCAAACCACACATCATTACTCACACTCCGCCTTAATTAGTTGGAAGCTTGCGTCGTCTCGTACCACTAAAAGCGAGCTTATCTCTGCTCGCGTAGGAACGAATAAAGCTCGAATGGCACATATATAAATGAATGATCCATCACGTAGTAATTCAGCGTAAAGAGGAGCTTTTGAACGACAGATAATTAATATCTGATCGAAGATTTTTCCGAAATAGAATTCGCTCGGTTCGGCAAATTTGGCAAATCCTTATATATATCGGTTCATCGACTTTTATATTTCTGTCGTTCTGTTTTCACATGACTTATGGAAGATATAAATGTCATCTCTCCTCCCGTTTCATATCTGAAAATCGCTTTAGTCAAGTCTCTTTTTTTTTCGATACGTATATATATTTTTATCCTCAAAAGTCGAGCAACATTGATCGATTATACACTTCGCTCTGAAAAAAAAGAAAAAAAAAAGAGAAAAAACTAGTCACGCTGATCGATATATCAAGAGCGATGTAAAGTGACGCAAGGTCGCACTCTTTTTCCGGCAGCTCGTTTACGCGAGAACATAATCGTGGACGAGGATCTCGGAATTGACGCGACGTAGGACGCGCAAGGACGTAAATTCGGGCAACCCGCATCGTTATCAGTTCTTTTTATTGAGGTTTCCGTCCGATTTTCCTCGGCCGATACGTCATCGAGATGATTTTCTCTCTCTATCTCTCTCTGCGTCACGTAATGATTATCACTTCTAAGAAGCTGATATTTGTGGCCCCCTCGTTAATCGCTTCTGTTCGAAGAAGCGGCGATCAGCTCCGAACTTTGCACACGTCCCACGCGTAAGAATAATACGACGGGGTTTATGTTGGGTATTCCGAGTTTTCGCATGAAAAGATCTCTTCTATACAATCGATTACGTCACGCGACGAGGGAGCGAAGTGCGTGACATGTGTGTATCGCGAAGGATATTTCTTCGAATAAAACAGCCCCCGCTAAATCGGAGGTTACATTATGTGGAATAAATTGGCGTGTATTATAGGAAGAAACCTTTTCTGTTCGTTGGATAAAAATGGAACGAAGTATAAAATACACACACACAGACACACACAAAGTCAGAGATTATTATCTCTGGCGCAGCATTCAGCAAGTAGTACAAATCAATCGCATTGTCAGACAGAAACCGTCGACAGACGCGTCACGACACGGCGCGCGATATAGGAAAGCTAAATTTGCCGCGAGTCTGAATGCGAGCTTTCAATACAACGCGATTATCTCAAGTAAATGAAGCGAGGATGAAGGGAGAAATCGGTTAAGTAGCTGATGCAACGGCATGTCTGACGCGGGTATTAAAAGGGTTATAACGAGAATACACACGTCATGATAATTTTCCGAAATTAGCAAATTTAAGCTCGCGAACCAACAGTCGTAATCCGACTTAAGTGTTAAAGTTACTATAACATATTCCATTACGCGCGTATTAACTTAAGCTCTTTGGTCTCTATAAATGTTTTGTTGCGTTAAAGCGGATAGACCTGATACCAACTAAATTATTCTCGAAACCGCAATGCCAGAAATGATTTCTTCCTATCCGATTCTTGCGAATGAACAATTAAGTAAAATTCGTGCGATGAATTACTCAGAACGAATAAATAAAAATATTGTTTTATAAAAAGATAACTTTATAAGCTTTTGTAGAGAAATGTTTGATTTCTTTTTTATTCTCGCATTATTTAAAATAGAGATCGATATTTTACATAGAAAACGGAGCTTGCTCGTTTTGCTAAATGCGTCGAAGATAAAAAAAAAAAAGAAAAGAAAAGAGTTTTGCCTCCTCTTTTAAATGCAATTTGCAGTGTGAGTGCGAATACGTGTAACATCGGGCAACAATAGCGAAGAACTTTCAAGAGTCTCAGAGAGGCGTCACTAAACAGCCAAAGTCTCTCTTCGTATCTGCTTATCAACTTTTATAGATCTGTCGAGATTCTCTGCTCGCTCTCGTGAAACTCACCGAGTTTTTGTTGCTTATGAGAATGTACGTGTACTTGCTCGTTTCAAAACTGTATAGAAATAATGTTTCCAATTTTAAATGAACAACAAGACATTGATATTATAGCGTGTTATTACGTAGGATGCAGAGTTAATCGCTTGTAAACAAGGCACAGTCGGGAGAATACAAATGCATTCTTCGTTCATGCCTGTAAAAGAACATTTCTGTGCCGCACACGTTGGATGTGGCATCGGAAGATCGGAAAACACTTTGTCACTTGTCAATGCGTTTCGTTCAAGCGTGGTTCGCGATTCTTTCGCGAAAAAAAAAGAATTATGAATTGTTTGCATTTCTCGAAGTGTTTTTCTTTTCTTTTTATGTGAAAAAATGTTTAAATATAAAAAATTTTCAATTTTGACTACATTATGAATGTGACTGTTTGTTGCATTTGTACGTGCGATTGTAAATAGAGTCGGTACTTTTAAAAAGTAAAAAATACATGAAATCCTTGTTGCACCGAGAAATAGAAAGACGTAAAACCTACATTTTATATACCAGATCGATATATAAATTTACTTAAAGCGCGAAAACGCTGTGAAATAAAAACTAGGAGAGAGAAGAATGGGAACATCTGTTAGAGAGAAGACGGTCAGACGACAAGACGAGGCAATTGAAGATTTTTACTACCGACAGAATTTCACCGAAGACAGCAAGAATTTACATTACCTTACTCCGTGAAGAATAGTCTCTGCAATCTGCCAAAGTATTTCGAATATTGCGCGCGAGATATCGGGAGAATTTTATCTCTCAAAGCTGACCAGTATCTATCGTGTATATTTCAAAATTGAACTAACGCGAACGATTCAGTGAAAATATCCATTTTATTAGATTGGCTTAATCGGAAGGATCGTTATAATTGATTTCAGTTTAAATGGTAAAACAATAAGAGTCCCTTTTATAGAAATGATTATTATATCACTTATTCTTCGAAGAAGTTCAGTTATTTTAACACTATTCAGTTACTCATTTCAGTAAATATTTGTTAAATTTTTATGCATGTAATTTTGTTCGGATAAATAATGTTAAAGGAAGATAATTAAATATATGTTTTACATATAAATATTATATTTTGTAGAAATTTTATATTAAACATACAAAAGAAACATACTTCGAGTATTTTATTGCGCTTTATTCGAGCTTTTTATTGCGTGAATATTGTGTTTTTCGATCGCAATAATGACAATAACATGTCGAATCGATTGTCTAGGATTAATGCTTGATATTTAGTAGAGAACGATGTAATCGAACGCGAAAATTTTGCTTGCGAGATATAAGTTGCGATATAGTCTTCTACGAATTCAATTTAGTCTCATGTCGACCGAGAACAATATATGAGTTAGCGCACATCAAACAGGATTTAACGAACAAAAAGGTTTAATGAAACATGGTCGTGACCGATAACACTTTCCGGCGTACGAACAAAATTATCCCGCGACATTTCGTGGAGTGACAAGCCCTGGAAGGATTCCAGAAATTAAATATTTACTTCATTAACATCATGAGAGAGCGGACTTCCAACGCAGCATATTGCAAATTTATCCACACGCCCTTGTCTTCTGTGTAATTTCATTGCTTTCGGTTTAAATGATAATTAAAGCCTTATTAAGCGGATATGTAATTCCTCTATTATTTCAAATGCAATTACATAAAAGTTAATCCGATAAGTTTTATTCGAGCAAATGTGAATAGAAATAACATGGTAAACTTAATTTGCTGCAGCTTGTGTGAATTTCCACAAATATACGTGTGCGTTTGCTGTGTACGCGCAAAATGTGCGTGCGTGTCCCAGACGATAGCAGAACTAGAATTGTGCAATGTGACGCACCGCACACAGCTGCTATTTACTTGTAATGTACAGCGTAGATATGCAAGATAAAAGTATATATTAAGAGCATACAATAGTTTTCGAAACTTGTGTGCCTTGTAAAAAATAAATCTTCTTATCTGTTAAATACCTAGTTACAAAAAACTTGAGATAAGATTTTCATTTTTCTCGAATATATATTTTCTCTGTCTGACAAAAGTCTTACGGACTTCTTGAAGAAGTTAATATTTCACTCGAGCGAACTGAATTTAATCAAACTCTAAGCTTTTCAAATATTCTGACAGAAGTTATCTGATTCCTGAATATTTTTTTACATAAAATAACATAATTCTTCTAATAATTTCTAAAAAAACAAAAACGAGGTTCTCTTAATGCACGATTGCTTTAAATAAATACTTATGTTTTATAATTTTTTTATATATATAAACTCTGTTAAAATATATTTACGTCAGCGACAATATTTAGTTACCGAGAAATTCTTTCTGAGATTCATTCTATCCGATAGTGTTTCAATGCGCTCATAAACGAATAAACCCGATCTCGAAAAACGTCAACGTAGCGGAAAAACAGAATGTTTTTTTTTATAAATATGTAAAGGTTTTTATTTTTTTCAATTTATCTCGCATTACACCGCAAAATGGTGTACTACAATTGTGTGTCATACGGTCTCTTGGTTACAGACGTGCGCGTTGTAGCTATCACGCGCAGAAACTTGACGTCATGCGCTTCACCGAAATTGAGCTTGAAGCGTCACTAATATAACGCTCTAATAACGTTAATTACACAGATGAATATTTCATTACCAATATTGCATCAAACTTGTTGTCCGTTTTCCTGTTTATGTTTGCCTTTATTTGATTTCAATTTCCAATGATTCTCGATTGTATTTAATCTCTTTTTTAAAATACTTGTTTTTTTATTGAAACATCCCATATGTTTGTCTTGTTTATTTTTATTTAATTCTCGATGCGCACTTTTCAAACAGACCTTACAGCCAAGTGTTACGCTTCGATGACAGAAGATATGTTTCGTTGTTTACTGCGTCACGTTTAGAGGATATTATCAAACGCCTACAAGCCGACTGTATATAGTCGCAGTTAATGCCAACGACATCTGACCGAAATATACAAACCGTTTTGGGGTTTACGTGACGCCATGATATTACAAGCGCGATGCTGATTCTATTAGCATGGGATGGGTTTAGGTGAGTCAATATTAAATCAAAACGCTCTACGTCGAAATTCAAACATCAAACATAGCATTAAACAACGATAAACGTTTGAACGTAATTAAATTAATAAATGCAGTGATATGTAATAACATATCTTTTTTCGTAATACAATTTATTTGAAAATGCTTAAAATATTTGTTCTCATAACAGATATACAAAATACACGTCGGGTGTTAACTTCGAATTTTGATAATGCTTTATTGCGTTGAGAAGTATGTGGATTTTATGTAATGCAATAAAAAATTCACTCAGCCGATACACCGGAGGCTCGTATCAACGTGCCGATAAACATGATCGATACACGCGTTACGCGTCGCAATGTTCAATGACAGGCGTTAAACGCTACACATTTCCAGTTAAACGTATGCCTCGCAAACAACGATATTCTCTTCCATTTCCATTTGCGCGTACGCATTCCTCGTAAACTACGAGTGTAATATATTTTCGATCATAAACGGCATATCGCCCGGTCACGCCGCGAGATTTAATTCATCCCTGACACGCAGGCGATCATTTAATTACGGTGCAGCTGGTCGGCATTTTGCGTATTATGTGTACCAGATTAATCCTCGCTCGTGCGAGATCTCTCGTATATCCCGTTGAATTTTCATAAATCCGCCGTGCAACACGATTTATACTGTCGGTTGATACATATCGTGCTGCCGTCGCGTCACGTTTTTCCTCCGAAAAATTAGTGTCACAACGTGACGGACCCGTCGCTGCGCGAAACACGCACGTGACTTGGATCGGCGACGTTCGATTAAAGTGAGATTTAACGTTATTGTAGAAACGCGCTGCTGCTCTACGCGAGTTACTTTGAGCGTAGTGAAATAATAGGAATTGAAATGAAGTGAAATGCTGGAAACATATCGAGCACGTCGTACCGGTATATTTTATTCTCGTAATCAATGCTCGACGAACTCTGTTCATTTCCAAGCTTTTACAATTTTCATAAATCGTTTCGACATATTACCGGTGATTAACATTTAGCCGCGCAAATGTGATCAAAATGTCAACGTATTTGCCCCGCAATTTTTTTTATACGCGTTATCAAATTATTGCGAGAAAACAAAAGATTCAACTTACAATTTGTATATAACTTTTTACAAGAAAAAAAAATTAATCAAAGAAACAGAGATGAAGACAATTCAGATTAAAACACGTGACCAAGATTATAAATATGTCAGAGTGAGAAGAGAAATATAACAAAAGTCTATTGTTCTCGAGATATCGAGCGAAAAATAAAAGGACAGTTGATCTTTCCTGCATTGTGTTGTATTTTTTCGTCGGTCGGTCAAGTATGTGCGCGTTATGTATTTTCTCTGTACCTCCATCTGGACCTAAAGTATATATTTACGCGTCATTCTGAAGTATACTCATGCGTGATATTAGGTGGAAACTTTAGGTCGTTGTCGAGAAACGTATAAGAGAGAATACTATCTATAGAAGACTTATAACATAGTAGTGATCGATAATTTGAAGAAGCCGAAAAAAAAAAATGAAAGGACACGTTTGAAGATGTTCTTTTGACATTTTCAGTACACCCACGCATTTTACATATTAATTTTATTTTATTAATAAATTTTCGTTTATTACTATAATAAAAATAGATACCAAACTATCTTCTATCTTTATTATTCGTGTAATAATTATTTAATTAATAACACATTACATATATATAAATAGTATATTATGTGATGTGTACTAATAATAATAAAAATAAAAAATTAAAGAATGTGTATATTAATGCGTATTTATGCGTATAAATGTGTATTTTAAATATGCTTGAGACAACGTTTATATTTCACTAAGTAATCGATACGAAGAGGAATTATAACAACGGCCACGTTCCTCACGCTCCAGGTGACATGCCAGGACGAAGAAGGCAGCCAATGCATACCAAAGAAGATGTTCATGGAGTTGCTGCGTTTACCGGAAGTCAACTCGAATTTAGCGGCCTACTCAAGAACGGCGAGGATCATTCAGGAAGCGAAGAACCACATGGCTCATCTGAAGGCTCTCAGCTCCGAGGAGAACGACGACGCTGAGATTTGTATACCCGGTGACATTTACTTAGAGCTCTTCAGGAATCCAAGGTTACGGGGATATCTCAGTATGATGGCGCGTACTCACAAGCTGCTCGAAATACCCGAAGAACGTCTTCTGGATGAGGAGATCGATATGATTCCCGAGACAGGAAAACGCAGTCTCGCCACCTTGGCCAAGAACGGCGACCTGCCGGTCACCATACGCGGTGACGAGCACGAGACAGACGACGACGACGAGGAGAAGAGGAGCGTCCCTACCGAGTATGTATTTGATAAAGAGAGAGAGAGAGAGATTTTATTACTATTGTCATTTAAATATTCAATCCAAACAAAAAAAACTTGTAGGAGCTTTAAGAAAATACACACACAGTTTTTTAAACTTTATTAAAATATATTTACGTATTCTTTTCGCATCAGCGACATTGTGCGCGAATTAGGTTTGGAGCATTACGAGATGGACCGTCAACGAATGCCCCAGATCTACGATTATCTATTCGAAGTAGATCCGGAAGTAAACGAATACTTGATGGACAAACGCAATGTCGGCTCTTTGGCGCGGGACTTCGCTTTACCCACGGGCAGACGTCACATCGCCTCTGTGGCACGCGATTACGGTCTGCCGAGCGGCAAGAGGAATATTGGCTCTCTGGCGAGACAGAGCATGTTGCCGTTAACCGGCAAGAGAAACGTGGCCGCTCTGGCTAGGGACTCCTCGTTGCCTTACGGCAAACGATATCTTGGCTCGCTCGCCCGAAACGGTGGCTATCCACGCATATACGACGAGAGTAAACGCAGCATCGCGTCGCTGGCCAGAAACGGAGACTTCCCGGTGTTTGAGAAGCGAAAAGGCGGCACGGCGTCGGGCAGAATGATGGCACGAGTGCTCAGTCGCCACGGTCGATCTCTGACCGACGATCGCGAGACGCAAAGCGAACCCTTAGATCTTCAGCAACTCATCCGACAGGGACACAACGGCGACGAGAACGGCAAGAAAAACGCAGCCGGAAACTGGCAGATCATTCCCTTCAGCGTTTCGGAGAATCTAGACGACACCAAGGCGAAGAACAGATCGAACAGAAGGATGGACGCTACGTCGCAGACGAGACACAAACGACAGCTCGACTTCTCCGACGAATATCCGCTTCCCGTCATGCAGAGCAACAATCTACTTGATTACGAGGACATGCTCGAGGCGTTCGGAAATCGCTATCCGAACGCGGAGAAGAGGTTTTTGGGTGAGTAAAAAAAAAAACGGCGAATAATTTAATTGAAATTTTGTCGCTGCGTGGAATTAATTTCTGGGAATCCTCGTGGATTTGTTTTATAATAACCGCATCGTAATTTTCGCGTCGGAGATTTTCTCCGTCAGAGAATTCTCATACATATTTTAAATTAATTTATGCAAAAAATTAATTCGCTTCAATTATTTTTTTTTTTTTTTATTTTTGCTAAATATTGTCGCGAGTTTCAGGAGTAATTTTTTACACTTATCTAGCGAAGAACTACGTCATGTTGTGACTGCAGCAATGCTCCATTGTTTCAACCGTAAACCTCTATGTTACGGGAACAGGTTCCGCGTCGGGGATGCCGACTGACTCGGGCTACCCTGAAGTATTACAACCGAGTAAGAGACATATCGGAGCCCTCGCACGCCTCGGTTGGCTCCCGTCGTTCCGTTCACCACGATTCTCTCGGTCGCCGCGATATCTGGTCGACAGGTCAGGCCGTTAGGCAGCCGCTCTCTTTCTCTTTCTCTTTCTTTTTTTCTCTCGTATCTCCTCCGTGGTGTTTTTCTCATACATATGTGATGTGTCAACCGTTTTAGTCGTACTCAAAGTAGAAATCTACCTATCAGACTGAGAAAAAAGAAACCTATCGTATTTCTGTGTGTGTGTCAGTATCAACAGATATATATATCTCTAAGCCACGCCACGCCACGTCACGTCAATGATAACTAAATCAAATACGTACCAACCAACCAACCAACTAACCAACCAACCACCTACCATCATCTACAATTACCATCACGTACAAAAAACAATACGTTCTTCAATAGTGTCTTCTTCTTCTTCTACTACTACCACGATAAACCATCTCAGGATACTCACCACGGTAGCTAGGTGTTTCTATGTCTCAGTGTAGTGTCTCGCTGTTAGAGAGACTAGCGGCTCAATGTGACTAGATATATATCTTTAGATCGCTGGTAGAGATCGATGTTAGACGAATTAGACGATGTAGAATTGGTGTATAGTTTGTTAGTTTACGTTTAATTCAGTGTGTTGTTATTCTCAGTGTGTTTAATCGAATGAATTCCAACGTTAATTTTCTCTTCATAAAAGTTGCGCAGAGAACTCTGGTCTCTCTCTCGCCATTTAAATGTTTTAAATAGTTTTACGTTGGAAGTCATTCGTGTTATTTTTATATGGTTTCAGAGAGCTTTACGAAAAAAAAGCGGTGTTACATCTTTGAGAACGGGTTTTTAAATATTATTTCACGCTTCTTTTTGTAATAATATTTCTATATGTACAGATCGAAGTATTATTGTTAATTGTATTGGATTTACCGATGGCAAGTCCGAGAATACATTTATGTTATCTTACAGCAGATTATTTTTTTATCTGTTTTATTTTTTTGTTTTTTTTTTTACAGAGAAGTGGTACTCTCGTATAATTGATAAATAGGATGTGAAACTCATTGAAAAGCGCTGTGTGTTATACCGCGATATTACATACTCGATATTCCAGTGCTGTCAGAGTTGCGAACATTAAAAGCTTAATTAGATAATAAACGGGCTTTTTTTATTAACTTCGATCTAAAACTTTTTTATAATACACTTGCCATGTTTGATATTTAAATCTTTTTGTTTTTTATAAAAAAAAAATAATCAAACTTGTATACGTTCGTTAAAGTAATTATATATTCAAGTGATATACATTGAATATACATTGAATATTTAGTTTCGCCAATTTTCTACCGATGCGCAAACAGCTTTGTCAGCACTGAGTGTTACAAATTTGTTCAAATTTGTTACATGTTTAGAAACGGATCTTATGTTTCCAATTAGTGGTGTTCCGAACGAGAATAGCGTTTCCGTGTGATATAACGAAGACATGAATAATAAATTTCAGGGAGAATTCCGCAGATGGGTCCTCGTCCAACTACACCCCCGACGCGTCGGCTCGGTCACTAAAGCCGATGTTCTCCCCGAAAACTCGCTGCTTGCAGTCCCTTTACGGAGATTGTCGACACGGCTTCAAGAGGTTCTTAATGTTACCAGACATCGATAACTACCTGCAGACGTCCAACATGCGCATCGCGTCCCGTACCATGTAAAATCCTACATGTTGTTTTGCTGTTCACATTCCGGAGCAGCACCGCCGTACAAAACAAATTAAAAACATCAGACTCACGCGTGTAATTGTAAAAAAAAAAAAAAAAAAAAAAAAAAACTGAACGTAAACTGTAAATAATATTCGCCGCACATACTGGGTCTGATATTCTTCCTTATCGATATTTGATCATCTCTTGCCAGCAACGGATATGCATTTCGATTATAAAATAATTAATTATATCAGAAAATAATATAACATTCATTGTCAAAGAATATTTATTGATGTTAAAGAGAGAAAATTTATTAGAAGAAATTAGAATTGATTGAATTTAAAATTATATACAAATCAGATTGTAATAACAATAAGAAAATTGGTCGCTTACATATAAATAATATAATTTGTCAGCGACAAATTTATTATAATTTGAGAAAAAGAAATTAATCTAGTCGCGCAAGACAGATTCGTCGATCGACAATAAATCTATATTTTGCCGACAATAATATCTTACGTAATTCTAACGCAACGCCTTAATTGTGCCGTCTGTTCCGAACAGATTTAAACTGTTAAACACAGAAAATGTACGTCTAAATAAGATTCCGATTACACGTACGAATTTTCCCTCATTCGAAAGGAACTTCTTTTCACGCTCTTAGTTTTCGAGATCCATATGTTATATTATGTAAGAAAGTTTTATGAAAGTTTTATCATCGATAGTTACTGTACCAGTTTCTGCAGAAAAAAAAAACGACACATATTTCTCTTAATATATTTATATCTTAATATATTCGTCTCTTGATGTTGATATATAATATTACTGTAACTCTTAACTTTTAAATCTTAACTGTAACTTTTGTAACTTGTATCTTTTAAAGCAAAGTGAGAAATATCTTTTAACGACGATTAATCGACAATAATCGATCGATCAGCGATTTGAATGACAGTTCTCTTGATTGTTAACATTAATTTAATTCGATTGAAAAAAAAAGCCTGATAACTAATCATTTGCGAATGATTTATCGAGAAATAGTTTTTCTGTGTCGCGCGATTTTTTTTTATCGCTTTAAATAAAACCATTGATCAATTCGATCGTTTATTTGTATATATACACAGTATAGACTTAGTTGTTTTTTTTTCTTTTTTTTCGATGATAAATCACCGCAAGAGCGAAATATTTTACTTCACACACGCGCGCGCGCGCAGAGAATTTCAATTCAAACCGAATGTAACCGCGAGACCGTACGGCATTTTAATGATTATGACTTAGCTCGGGCCTGACTATAAATCATCGTGAAATCGAAACATTTTATACGCCGATTATTTTCTGACATGTAATCATACGAGGGGGATTGTGGTTTGCATACGTCAATTCGTCTGTTATTTAACGAAAACATAAATCGTCGTTGAACGAACTATGTAAGAATTTACTAAGTAGCGTCACAAAGTAGATATGCGAAATGTATAAGATGACTGTATGCGATGTTAGACACGATACACACACAAATCATATCAAAAATTGTCGTTAGTCTCCGGATATTTCTCACCGAGTTGCGAAATATATACTTTTAACGTTTATTGCGAAGATATAGAAAACACTTTCGAATGTAAGAAACTTATATAGAGAAACACGATGTCCGCGGTGTCTGCCCTTATCTCTGTAAATGTTGTCTTGTCTCTCTCTTCTTCGTTTTTCTCTCTTTCCGAAATTCTTCGCGAGAACCTCGACTGGGTGTTTCGCACATATGCGAAACAAGATCGACGAAGCCGGGAAATAATCTCCGCGAGCGTAGTAATATATAAAACGGTGTAAACGCCAGATTTAGTGCTCAGAGCTTAGAGCAAGCTCAACAGTAATAACGCGAAAATTCGGTTTCATCTTCTTAGGTCCCTTTCACCTTTCTTCCCCTCCCCTCTCCTCTCACCGTTATATCTCATTTAAATAACGTGTCGTTGTGTAATATCGTATGTGATAACCGCACGTATATGTAACAAGTCAAGATACGGCTCGATGTCGCGGCATCATCGATCTATCTCTCATTGCTGTGGATGACATATAAAATCTATATCGACTCTCTTTAACTCTACGATAAAGTATACTATGTGTTTATCTAGACAATAATGAGAATAACCATAACGTGGACAATAAAGCGATAATAATATTGAAGTAATAAATTACCCCTTATTTTATTCCACGAGTACGATCGTCCTGTTTTTGATCATTTAGTGCTGCTGTAATAAATATAATTCCAATAGTATACTTATAAATGTAACATATGATTAGCCAGAGACAAGAGGAAGACAATTAAATCAATATATGAATAGAACGTAACAAAAATTTTCTTGAATATACTTTTTATTGTTTGTTTTTTTAATTTTTATTTTTATATCATTTATTATGTCACACATGTGTGTGTTTACGGATAATAGTACTGTGTATCTACAATTTGTGGAAAAAAGTAGAAGCAAAGACACCATCCTTCGATAATCCTATATGTCCTACTACGATATGTGACTTGATTTGAATGTTAACCGAGTCTCAGCAATGAAATAAAGAATTGCAGAAGATGTTGTGCTTGTAGAACTTATTTTATCATGCTTGGGATGTGTTTGCAGAAAATCTGTGCCGCAGAAAATTTATACTTGCTGCCCTAAAACAACGCGTATTATCCAATCGATGAAGATGCGGAACAAATTCCTTATTTCCGGTCTCGGATCTTTTATCGGTTGTGACTTATCGGGATCTTCTATCGGTTGCGACTTGTCGGGATTATTGTTGTCATCGGGATTATTGTTGTTATCGGGATTATTGTCATTGACATCGCCACTTCCGTCTTTTTCGTTTTCACTATCGTTAGGTATATTGTTGTCGCGTTGGTTGTCTTTACTTCCCGAGTTGTCAACAGGAGGTGGCGCAGGCGGTGGATCATTTTTAACATTACCGGAATTTTTGTTGTCTCCGTTTTTGTTACCATTCACCACGTTCCCATCGACGTCGTCGCTATCATTTGATACATCGTTGTTGCTGTTGTCATTACCGGAACTGTTAATTATTAGAGGCAACACACTGCGTCGTTGCACATTTCCCGACTTAGAATTGTCGCCATTGTCATTGCCGTTTACCAAATTTCCGTCGACACTGTCGTCGCCGTTCGAGACTTTGTTATTGTCGTTATCATTTCCAGAGTTATTGATAACTAATGGGAATAATCGCGCAGGATCGCCGTTTGCGACATTGCCGGAATTAGAATTGTCGCCATTGTTGTTCCCGTTCACCAAGTTCCCATCGGCACTGTCATTGCCGTTCGACACTTTGTTATTATTATTTTTATCTCCCGAATTATTGATAATTAATGGAACGGGAGCTGGTCTGTTATTCGCGACGTTACCGGATTCAGAATTATCGCCATTCTTGTTTCCGTTTACTATGTTACCGTCAACGTCATCGTTGCCATTCGAGACGTTATTGTTACTGTTGTCATTTCCAGAATTGTTGATAATTAACGGAGACGCACCTGGTCCTCCGTTTGCAACATTGCCGGAATCGGAGCTGTCACCGTTATCGTTACCGTTTACCAAATTACCATCGACATCGTCACTACCGTTCGACACTTCGTTATCATTATTGTTATCTCCAGAATTGTTAATGATAAACCTACCGACTTGTGGTGATTCTGTCGAACATCTGTCTGTGCCGTTCAGACAAGTTGCACTTGTGCTGCAACCTTTTATCGTCTCATTGTATCCTTCATTGCACGCGCACAACATCTCCTTCAGCTCGTATACTGTTGGGAATGTTTTAGCACACAGATAATATTTTCCGCAAGTATCTTGACTGTCTGGATCATCTGGTGGTTGAGTGCCGATATTGCTCTGTGAGCAATATCTCACGCATTCCTGCTGGTTTTCGTCGAATTTCTGATAATCTTTACATTTTCCAAGGATGATTGGCCCGGCGTCTGTGCATAGTGCGTAAAGACGATTATCTCGAGGATACACGACTATCTTATCCTTTGACCAAATGCAGTTGAAGGTCACGCAATTGTTGAAGCGACGGTATACGCAGGTACCCGTTGCGTGATCGTAAACGTTGTTTCGTGGACATTGGTTGATTGTCGCTACTTGCTTTGCGCACATAATGTAACGCGTGCAATCGTTCGGGTCAGGTAGTATGCCATCATACGGGCATATTTGAGGTGAACTGCACTTTGCACCCGGAATCTAATGATGGTATCAAAATGCGTGATAAAGATAGATATACGATAGTAACACAAAAATAAATTGTTAATTACATAAAACTTCTACTTTTGTAAAATAAATTTACTCGTACAGAATAGATACCTTTGAACATGTACCGTTATTACAATAAGGTGTGTCTCCGTCACAATTTAAAAGAAAAGATTGAACCAATTTTCCCTTCAGGCTTCCGCATATTCTTCCTGTCGTACAATCAGCGCACTCACGTACGTTTTTACATGTAACATCAGGATCCGGCTTTGCAATAATCTTCGTACTGAAGAGATCCAAAAGTTGACTTAATGCTACTTCGCAGCAAAAGATGAGCGTCTAAAAGTAATAATATTATAATTTTATATTAATAGAATAATTTTAAGTATAAAACATAACACAGAACGATATTTTTTATAAAAAGATAAAAATTTTCATGCACGTTTTTTAGTTTTGATTTATTAAATATATTCAATTCAAGACTTTTAGATGAAGACATATATTATATTTGCAGCAATAAATTAAACTTGCAAAGATTAAGAACTTACCACAAAGAACACTAACTGCATGTTGTAATGTCTACCCATTTTGATGGAGAATTCGCACAATTTCGAGCTCTTTCCTCTTATATCTCCTTGATTTCTTAAAATTCTACTGATACATAGACGTGCAAAGACAAATATGTGACGTTACCTCAGAATGTTTGTAGCTTGAAATTATTAGCTAGCAGTAAATCGACTTGATAACAATTTCTGGGAATTTCTTACGTATCAAGAAATGATATTGTGTGACTATTTGTTATTGACACATTCATTGTAATTGAAGAAATTGAAGTTTTTACGTCCGACAATAATCTCCCGTATAACAAATATTATATTACGGATTAAAACAAAAGTATGCATAATAAAATATTGCTGTTAAAAATATTTTATTCCGATAACAAGGATAAAACATGTAAAACTTATTTTTTGTAAACAAACTGTTTTAAATAATTCTGTTGAGTTTGCATATCAATAATAGTATTTGTTTTACAAATATTACATTAGTCCGTGGGAGACAAAATAACATTATTTAAACACATCGTCTCGTTGTTTTTCATCGTGCAGATTTACGATGAGTTACATCATAATATTACCGATCTTAAAGTCTTTTCTATGTCAAGAATGATAAAATCTACTGCAAATTTTGCGATAAACATCCGTCTTTCTCTGACATACAGATTTAGTGACTGATAAGTAATAACGATATGCATGTAATTTCCGCGATTTAAAGTCAAATAAGATATTGTGACTTTTCTTTAAAGAGTTATACACGCACAAACATGTGACAAGCTTCTGTATCTTTGAATTAGAGAGGAATATTACTAAACATGTAAATTATTATCTTTTATAAAAAAAAAAAACATATAAGCAAACAAGCTCCAAACAATAATGTTTTTGAATTTAAATATTTCTTTAACTGATATATTATCACTGCCTTTCTCAGTGTTTCAAACTTTTAAGAGGATAGAACAAAGTAAATAGAACTAAATAAAATCACAGAAGTAATAATATATTATATACAATTTATTTTTTTTATGTACAATATATATATTATATACAACATTTGTAATAATTATACAATTGAGATAAAAATATTCACACATCTCTGTGGAGATCGCATCAAGCGCATCTTTTCTACATCCAACTTCTGTACAGTTGCCGATGGGCTAGAATATTCCGCCCACGCTACGATAATTAAGCTGAGCGTAATCGTAGCTCTGATCGTACCAATCTGTCGTTGCCGCGGCGTTCGACGTACCCGAGGAATGAGTATTCTGATTCGCGTGCGATCCGTGCTGATGACCACCGGTATGACCCGCGCCGTATTCGCTGCATTGAAAATGATTGAACTGTCCCCAACCAAGCTGCGTCCTCGACCAGTCGCTGTTACCTGACGAAAAAAAGCGATCTTTACGTTTATTAATTATTTATCTCTTAGTTACCGATTGTTAATTAAGTATTTGTTAGAGATAGATTATTAGTCAGCAGTCATTACTTGTTTACTTTAGGGATTTTTTTTATATTATCGGGTACTTACCGGTATTGTGCGAAAGCGACGTCGGCGCGCCATGCGCGGCCGGCGGCTGCATCGTCGACACCTGCGCGAGTTGCATAGACGCTGCCGCGTGCGCCGGAAGCGAGCCGAGATGACCGGGAATGGCGACCGTGTGTCCCTGCAGAGCGTTGCTCATCGTAGTGGACACTTGGGACATAGTCGCCATTTGAGTGGTACCGGGCACTTGGTGCACGCTGCTTGGCGTCTGGTGCAGCGCCGTCGGACTGTGATGCAACGTCGTGGGTACCTGCGGTATTCCGCCAGGTATCTGCGATACCTGCGGTATTTGAGCGAGTTCGTGGCCGGCCGCAGCGTATTGACACGGCGTCAGTGGCAAACTGGCTACCGAATGAGCAATGCTACCGGCGTGTTTACGAAGGCGCGCCCTGCGATTGCTGAACCACACCTGAAACGATCCACGTGGTCATTTGAATAAACGAGATTAATTTTGTGATAATCGCAAAAAAATTCGTTGACACGATATACCTGTAGTTGTGTGTGTAACGAAAGGCGCGAGAGTAATGCGTTACAACTTTTACAACATTCTTCTCATTTTTTATTATTTAAATAAAACGTTCAAAAATATTAACGTTACATAAAGAATAATAAATAATTTACCTCTGTTTTTTTTACAAAACCTTAAAACCGAAATTTAAAAACACGTGACACCTTCTGGTAACATTGACAGAAGCGGCGTGAAGATTCTGTTCAAATTAATATTGTTACAATGGACGCGGTGCACTGTATGGTAATGCCGGCTATTAACGTCACGCGGAACTCACTTGGATTCTCGCTTCTGTCAGCCCAGTCCTCTGGGCCAGTTCCTCCCTGGCATAAACGTCTGGGTATTGAGCTCGTTGGAACGCAGCTTCCAGCTGCTCGAGCTGCTCGCCAGTGAACGTCGTTCTGCTTCTGCGTTGCTTTCGCTTCAGTGGAATGCCCGGCTCGCTTTCCGTATCGGAGTCGTCACCGCAGCGACCTGAAGGCCACAAAAATGCAATCGTGTTTGTTACATTGGAGAAATTCGAGAAGCAACTATAATTCGCGCTTCTACTTGTGTTGTTGCAAGGATTACTCGATTAACTTGTCTATAGAAAGACTGTCATATTGATTTATTTACGGGAGAGAGAATTCGATTAATTTAAGTGACATAAAATATTCTTAAATAACATTTTTTTATGTTAACGTTTTCTTACAATTATTTGACAGGCGTACTAGCGCCTTTTAAGAAATTACATTACATAAAGATAGCACGTATGTATTCTTGGCACATTGCGATTTATTCTGTCTATGTTTTAAATGCAAATTTTAATACAAGAACTCACAGAGTCGTTGGCAAATGGATAGAATTCTTAAAATAATACACAAAGATTCTGTCGCGCGTGACACATGTTTCTTAATTTTTTTTTTTTTAATTTATAGAGAAAGAGAATCAGATATAGTATTCACCTTGAATTTCAAAAATCTTATTATTAGCGACAGTTTGCAAGGTCACGCGCCTTTCATCTATTCGACTCTTGTAAAGAGTCGCGTTTGGATGCGAAAGTTTTTCGACGTACGAAGCGCTGCTAGTCGCTGCTAGCGCGACAGCGATCTGATAAATTTCGCGGCGATTATTAATTGGTTGAAAAAAATTGATGTTTAAAGGGTCACCACTGCCGTTCATCAATAAATCGTTGAAAAAACCGCCCTGTCACTCGGCTCGCTGTTGCACCGACGAACTCGCCTCTTTCTCTGAATAGGATATTAATGAGACGATGATCGTCACATATACAATATACGGCGTACGTGCCCGGCGATGACTATCGCGCATCGTCATCGTATTCCATACAGCTTAATTGTTTCCTATGATTGAAATCAAGACGTTCCGCCTATAATATTTCAAAGACGATCCCGGTGTATGTGCGTGTGTGTGTGTGTGTGTGTGTCATCGTATAGATTTATTTTTATAATTTAATTATGTTTTCTAGAAAAAATTGATCCGCTCTTTTCAGAATTTTTCGAATCATTTTATTCGAACTAGTCTTTTCTCTCTCTTTTTCTCTTCAGATTTATTTTCTATAAAACTCAAGAAAATAATCTCAATCAACATTGCGAGCAGTTGAATTGTGTTTCATCGCCTCTCGACCGTTTGGTACTTAATATTAAATCCCTTTTCGCGAAGGATCCCGAGTATCACTTAATATCCTCTCCCATTCAATGAACGTCGTTTTCAAAACATTTCTATGCAATACGCTGCTGCCTCCACGTCGTAAGATACTTAACTTGAGCCAGAGAACAAGTAGCTCGTGCGTCTATTTTTCCTGACAAGAAAAAGGACACGACGTATACACACGCAGAAAGGAGGAAACTGACCAGGTTATTCTCGCCAAATATTTGCCCCTAAGTCGACTCTCCCTTCCTATTGTCCCACATTCATCCTATTATTGTTCAATCGAGCGTTCTCGCGGTCCATTGTCCGGCTGGAAGTCGGACATTGGTCGCGCTTTTCCAGTCCGTTCTTAGCTCCGTTCGATCTGTTACAAAATGAAATTTAATCTCATGTTCGGTTTTTACCGCCGATCGAACGTATAATATCCCAATGCAACACGTCAAAGGTTGAGTGGGACGAGCAGCTTGTTGTGACGTCCGAGAACCCACCCGAGCACAACAAAGACGAGAGGGGGATTAGCTCGCTCCTTTTATTTGTCTACCTGTGCGAGCGCGGTATCGTTCGATTCCGCGATGCGGAATTGAACGATGACGACAGTAATTCCGTTTTTTATGCCGACCCGCCCACTTGGCCCGAATTTTCATCCGCGATGCGTGTGTTTCGCGAGCTGAGATCTCCTCGATTGAAATCTCCTCGAGACTTCTTCTTTGTATTGGGAAAACTCGCAACAGATTATTATTACAATCGCGTTATGTCGAAGCTTGAAATTTATAAAGGAGCTCGAGTTCTCTGGGAAGTCCGATGATAAATTTTCTTGGAATGATTGATGTTTAACTCTGCGTCGAAAGATACTGTGGAAATTCGAGCGAAATTTGTGAAAATCGATGAAATTCGGAAAGCGGAATTCGCGCTATACGCTTAGATCTTTTTCTGTTTTTTTTTTTCACATACAGTAGAACCTGCCTCGAATCCTGTCGGCGGGAATAAAAGACTGTCCTTTGGTTTTCTCGCAGTTTTCACTTCGCCCGACGGGGAACGTAATGTGTCGGCACGATTGCGGCTTTCTCAAGTATACAAGAATTCCCAGCGGTTTTTAAACGCCGAGTCGAATAATGCCCGGTTTTCACCAAAAATAGACAAAAGACTCCGGAATGTTTCATCCGCCGAATTTTCACACTAGTACATAATTAATTGATAAAATTTTTTTGCCGTTTCAAAGCTTCAATTTAACTTTATCGTTTCGCGCCGCATTTCATTTTTGATCGTTTGCTTTCTGCAACGATATTTCCGGTGCAAAATTTAATTTTGAATATAAAAACAGAATTACGTAATATACATAATTTCTCCGATATCGAGTCGCGTGTTTAGTAACACACAGAGGATCAAGTGACCTTGTTCTCGCGCACTTTGCAGTTATTGTGCGTCTTCAGGAGCATTATAAAAAAAAAGCCGATGGACACCTTTCGATGTTCGCCGTCGTCTTCTCCACCTGTACACGATGGCGAGACTGGTAACAAGAATTTAAACCTGGGTTCCGCCACCTTTTACTGTCTGTAGATGCAACTTGTCTCCGGGCCATTCTCCTATTCTTCCGTTTGTCATACGAGGAACGTGAACGAGCCGCCAAAGATGCCGCCAAAGGGAATCCCTTCGTCGAAGGATCCCCCGGCGATCGTTCGACGGTCGCCGGAAAAAGGTCACTATACGTAACCACCTTTATCTCCTTTCTCTAGATGCGTACCGCGCGATTAAAATGTGTATGCACGACGCGCTTCGTACTCCTTTCAGCGAACGAAAGAAACGAAGAAGATAGGCGGGCCCCGCATACGTTGCAGAATATGTGCCGAAGTCAGTCAAAGTATGAAATCGAACAAAGTGTAAAATCTCGTGTACGTCGTCGAATTATTTTCTATACACGCAAGAACTCAAGATGTGATTTGTAAAATTGAAAAAAAGAACGTAAATAATTCTACACTTAAGTTCGTCTTCGATGCGTCCTAAGAACCGCGTCAGTCTCTTTCGTTTTCCGACACGCGCATTCACCGACGAGATATGAGACTAATTATCAATTATCATTATTGGTCCGTTCGGCTGGTTTTTTTCTCCGATGCGAGGGTGGTTCGGCCAGGTGTGTTCCTCGGCGTCGAGGGGACGTTCGAGAGGCCAGGGCGGTGGTGTTCGACGAGTCAGCATTCCTTCGCGCGGCCTCTGACATCGGCGGTCCTCTCAGAGAGGGCTCTCTTTCCGTCTCCTTTCGATCCTCAGAAAAAAAAAAAAAAAAAAAAAAAAAAAACAATGACGACTGCCCGTGAGCGAGAGCGGGAGGCAGAGAAGATTGGATGTGTGTGCGTGCGATCGTTTAGACGCCCATATGTTGGACTTGTAATGAGAGAACGAACGTGCTCTCCGCTCGGGACAGGGAGGCGGGTACTCGATGAAACGCTTTATAGATTATCGCCCCGACCACGTTATTGTTTTATCGCGCGCGCGATCGTCCTGTTAGCGCGTCGGCGCCTGGAAATGTCAATTACGCCTAGCGTACATAATTAAGCCGCGTCTATCGTGGTGGATTTCTCGCATGAACTGCGGCAGTCATCGCGCAGCTGCATTTCACTTTATCTTCGAAATCTTCCAAATTTACCGTCGCGATGAAATCCAATGTAGAGCTTGAGTTTGTGATTTTTCTTTGATAAATAAAATAGTTTAGTATTTTGAAACCTTCGGTATCAGAAGATCGGTAAAAAAAGGAAGTTGGACGTGGAATTCTAGCTCGTAAAAATCCCATAATTTAAGAAACTCGCAGTTTCGGTTACAGAACCGATAAATTAGATTACGAAATTTATTGTATTTTTGAAAAATTGAATATCCTTGCGCGTGTCGTTTATCAGCGATGTAAAACTGATCCCGGGAGCCACAGACGCGTCGGCAAACGACAAATGTTGCACATCTTGAATCTCACTCGCGAGACTCGATCTTGTCGCTGTCGACGACGAGAGCCAAGTTGACTCCGTTGATAGGCACAATCAATATCGGGCCTCTCGACGATGAAAAGCGACCGATCGGGCCCGTGAATAGATCGCGTGAAAAGACGCATGTAATCAATTACGTGGGAAAGGGGGGCGGTCCCGCGGTGTCGAGAGCAAATATCTCATTCGTAGCAACGTCATCCAGAAATGTGCCGGTCAGCATCCCCGCTGCGTGCCGCGTACGTACACGCGTCGCTCTGTCGCCTCCTCTCGTCGATCGCAAGCGGTAATGTACGCGCAAAATGCCGGTTTTGCATATAGCGCACGCGAGTCATTTCGCGCGATTAACACGTTGATCGCCCGGTGAGATTGCCGTAAACACGTCACGGGTTAAAACACAAAATAACTTCAAAGCCGTCATTCGTTTCGATGAAGGTTAACGTTGTGATTACTCGCGTTTTACGAACGTTTTTTTATGATGATGTAATATTGCGGAAGAGTGTATTTCCGAACGAGTTTCATTTAAGTTGCGTGAGAATGTTAGAAAAAACGCACAATCGCGAGGTGTGAACCGCTTATGTGTCACACACTGTCGTCGATGTTGTAAGCTTGTTTTCCGATCGTCGTCGATCACACGAGTAATCTTTTTGATGTTCAGACAGAAAAAATCTATAGTCGAATTCTCAACAGGATATTTGCGCTAGGATGTTCGAAAAATGTACACACACTCGGTGGGTTCTTTCTGAAGACGGGGTGGAGCCTGATGCGGAGAATCGCGGACAAACGGTTACAGGCTCGAGCCAACAGCAGCAGCAGCAGCAGCATCCGCTGTTGCATGTGGATCGTCGCGGCTTTCCTGCGCCTCTCTTTTGCTTTCCGCGTGTCGAATCGGCCGCTGAATGGCGGAAAAGATGCCGCACCTTCGCAGGTTATAAATCTAGTCGTATGGGCTCCTCCCCGGTCCCACCTTCCAACTCCTTTTACCGCTCATGGGGGTCTTGTAGATGCGTGTGTGAGGTCCTCCTAAATGGTAACAAATGTCCTCAAAACGCCAACAATGAGTCCCGAAGCGGTTGACAACCGAGTGCGCGGTCTGTCTTCCTGTCAACGCTTGTGTATGTGTGCGTGTGCGTGTGCGTGTATTACGGAGAGCAAGAGGGATGAGACCGGTAGTCGGTGTACACCGAGGATTGGTGGCTGATCACACTCGACGACAGCTTTGCCGCTACAATTAGACCGAGTTGAATACTCTTGAGGCACGATCTCTCTCGTACATCGTCCGTCGTCGTTGGTGGTCCGCCGTAAGGGCGGTTGTGATGACAGTGCAAGAACACTTTTCTTTATTGTCCGAGTTCCGTTTCTTTCTCTTCAAACAATCGCTTCCAGATTATACGATTCTGACGATTAGGTACTTGTTAGATTTCGCACGGACAATTCGTCGGAAAACTGCTCAGTACGTTCGACAATTAAAAACCTAAAAATTAATTGCGGAAATGTTGGAGTATATTTGAGCAATTTGTTTTTCATTCGTAAGAGAACTTTTAAATGCACGTTGACAGCTCACGGTGACGGTCAGTTTTGACCTGTTTATTGACGTGGCCACAAAATCACGAGGTAGTTAACTGCAAGAAGATGAAACGGCGTCTTTCAGTCTGTATCGCTGGTGGTCTTTTTTGAAAAAAGTCAAACGTGCCGCTGAGTTTCTGGTAATAATGATCGCTTCCAGATTCGGTGGAAATCTGACACTGCGTGTTCTTCGAAAATACGCTGTTTTATGTGTTTTCGCATCCTTCGTTGTAACATTTACTTTACTTCTTAACGCAACTCATGCAAGAGAGAACGTGTATTTCTCTTTTTCTTTGCAAATTATAATAAAGATAAAAACACTGCTCTTACAAAGTTGCGCTCAATAATCTACGTCATTCGAGAAAATATTATTCTACCAGGTTACCGTTGCGTGTGCGAGAACCTGAGCTATATCGCCATTCGCAAAAATATCCAAGTACAGAGCGCCTTTGTGAGTACGACCGATTGATCGTCCTCGAGTTGATGTTGTTGCCACATAATTAACATTTTTCTACGCGCGCGAGTCTCGGGTCTTAAGTGCGCTCGATTAAATCGCGACTTAATGAAAGAGAAGACTACTATATAAGCTACGGAGTCGAGGTGACTGAAAATGAAGGGTGAGGTAACCCAGAAGAGATGGCGGAGGCGATGCGGAGAAGAGAAATTAAACTGATGATGTAATCGCTGAAATTTACATCACGTGCGCTATATTTTATACTGTCATCGCACACGTAAAAAATTAGTTTTTGCCGCTTTTCATAATTTTTAATTAAAGAATAAGTTTTTATAAAAATTTCTGAAACTCTGAATAATTATTTATTATTATATATTATTAGTAAATTATTCGAATACGCGTTAATTATTATAAAATTAGTTTTCAATTTGTACTTTTATAACATGTTTTTTACTTAAAACGAAAAAATAATAGATATATTATAATTTACTTTGCATTTTTACAATATACACGGGAATCGTCAATAAATTCGAAAAGGTTATCTCGTATAAAACTCCGAATGCTTTTTTAATTCAATCCGATGATGATAAAAAGCCGTAAGGACACATGTCGTACGATACCGAGTATGTATCGCTCTCGGGAGGATTATACGCTCGCGTGACAAGGATCGCGTCCACGCTCCCGCAGCCCGATTCGTACGGCGCATTAGATACACGCTTTGATATCAGTCCCGACAGCCGATCTCCTCTTGCTCCCTTTCTCGCATTCTTGCGTCCCTTCTCTTCCCAGCCCGTGTAATCGCTCACTGACTTCTCTCGCATTTTTCATTGCGTCGATGTGTCGACTCTCGAGCGCGATGTTTCGCGACTTCTCGCAGATAAGAACATTAGCGGCGTGATGCAACAAAGTATTATCCTTGATATGACGTTAATAAAGCGAGGAAGTCATAAATAATTAAAAAAAGCTGCATAATTAATCCCGTCTCTACACAACGTTCTTTTTCTACAGATTACGCTAACGAACGAGACAAATATTTCCGATATCTCGAAACTTTTTTTTTTTGCGCGCGCGTGAATATTGTATTTTTTTTATCGGATCGATCGGTTCTCCTTTCGGATGCGAAATAAAGCAAAGTGGCTAGGAAGCGAGATGTAACGCAACATGCAAATCACCGTTTTTAGCGCACCGAGAGAATCCATCTCGATCTTATCGCAACGGTCTTCGAGGGATCTTATTGACTCTTCGCGCGCGGCTTGATAATAGCGCGCTGAGCAACTCGCGACGGTCGAACAATGCGGACGTCGATCGGCGCGATGTAATCTGCAAATTTGATTGCGAATCATGCAAGCGAATCGGCAAGAAAAGGGATCTCTCGCGACGGTGTGCGCGTCGAGAAGAAGGTGCTTAAACATTAAAAACAGTATCGCATGAGCGTGTTGGCGGCGCATTCCCCCCGTGCGAACGATCGCGCGTCGATCGTCGATACAATCAATAAACCTGATTGTGAATCACTTAGCGGCGTTGTTCATCGCGCGGATATACTCTCGTCGGTCCGATCGTGTCGGAGGGACGAGAAAGAGAAAGAAACGGGGGGGGGAGAAAGGGATCAGGATGGATATACATATTATACACGTGTGTAGCGAGGGAAGGAGGGCAGAGAGTGAGGAGGGACGGCGTGGGGGAGGGCGAGCAGGACCCATTAGGCTAATCCCTCGTCGGCGGCCGAAGCCAAAGGAACGGAATAAGAAGGAATAAGAAAGCCACAGGCTACGTGTCATTCCTGCTCGCCTGCCGACACCTATACCCGGACCGACACCTCTCCGCTATAGTACGAGTATATCCGTCCAGAGGTGCTCCCTATCACGATTGCCCTCGCTTCCTATTGCGCGCAGCGTGCGAGCAAACTCGTTCACCGTATGTATAAGTTATTCCGCCGCACGCGGCGCCGACCGCGATAGTAACTCCTCCTTATCTGCTCACGAAAATCGGGATGAAGTGAAATCGGAAGCTAACATCGCGGGTGAATTCAATTAGCGAACTTTTGTTTTAGAGTTGTCGACACACTTAAACGCTGACATGACGCGGATAGTAAAAATTAAATATCCCAGTTTGATTAATAGTGGAGTTTTAATTAGAATTAAAAATTTGAGTTGAAAAAAATTGTTCAGAAGAAAATAATAACTTGATGAGAATCACACGTTAAAAATAGGAAGTTGCTCTCGTGTGTCTAAATACAATTTTTTCCGAATTAATAGTTAATGAATTTCCGTGGAAGGTATATATACGTTTAGAAACGGCACTCGCAATACTTTAATAGCGGTTTAAGTGTTTCTTCGCGTTTGATAGTAATGACAGGAAGTCATAAAGCCGCGTCCATTTCGGCGTTTATTTATTTCCAACGGCGTGAGAGAAGGAGAGACCGGCAACCGGCGCTCTTTGTCTCGAGATTCGCGCAAGCAGCGCACACGGCGCGGGCAAATTGCATCGCCGACGCTTTAATTCGATCGATCAGTGTTAATCAATTTTTGCCAGACGCGGCAAAAAGGCAGTTAATATAGTATAAACGGCGGTGTGAATGAGAGCGAAAAATGTTGCGCACCCGCTTGTTAAATAATTATTCACATTTTTGCACAAGTCCGGCGCGCATCAGAGATCGCGCGAAACGAGATTTCTATCATCGCAATTTTAGGAAAAAAATTATATGAAGCGCGTGCGCGCGCGAGCCAGTTACATATCACGAGTCATGCATAATTAAGCGCACCAGAAGCGATACGCATCTGTAATTGATGGTTTCGCGGTTTGGCCAGAGACGCGCGATAAGATATTTCTAGAGGCGCTTTTTCATCTTGCGAAATTCACGCCTGCTTCGAAAGCTTAATCTGTTCTCCAAGCTTTATCGACTGCTTCTGGTTATTTCTGACTGTATACGTGAAGATTTTTGTTGCTGCCTCTTTTACATATTTCGACCAGATTTGACTCGAGCGAGCTCGTGTTCCCCGAATCGATCGTAAAATATCTTTCGCGCGAGAATATCCGCGAATATAAATTCGCACGCGCAAAACCACGAAACCAATTCGCTCGATTAGATTAATTAAAGGAATCTGTTGGGAAACGACGGGGAGTCGTGAATGAGCACCACTGTCGACGTGTGGCAGGCGGCCCGTTTGATCTCCGCGGGACCCTCACAGGGCCCCTGAGCCTTGAGGCCCAGCTCTCTTGCCTCTTGGCTCTCGACTCTTTCCTCACATTCTCGACGGTCCGCGATCGAAGGATCTTTTCTCGACCCCAGCAGCATCCACGCCGGCTTGACTTTTTAAGACTTTGGGACACCTGTACCGCTAATTCCTCCGTGTCTACCTGTATCAATCACAAAAACAGATTCCCTTCTCGCTCTTGTAACAAACTGACCGATCGTGCATACCTGAATAGCCGCTGGCTTAAAAACCGAATTATTTCCTCAAAACGAGATATAGATCTAGATCGAAAAAACTCGATCTAGCTGCTATTTGTGATCAAGATTGTATGGTCTAATGAAGTTATTTATGTCTTGTATTGCAATTAAAACATTTACAAGAACACGATTGTTGTTTATCTTCTTTTAAATTCAATAAACCGTTGTTAGTCGACAATCTTTATATAATGTTCATACAAGATAGAAAAAAATAATCAATATTAAATTATGTATTTTTATATAAAATAAATTTAAGTTTTACGTACAATTGTATTTATTTTCCGATTCTAAGGAGAAATAAAAAATTTTAATAAGCGTATTGAAACAAACTTCACATTTACAAAAAGAATACAACGAATAGAAGGAAACTCTTGTGACGTCTCTTATGTTACAGAAGGCTGGCGATGCCATCGCATAATCAGGCACGATGTCGTATGCGAAAACCGTCTCACAAATCTCGGGAGAAGGAAGACGATGATGCGGGACGCGAACGCGAAGAGGGATATAATATCCCTTCCGTAAGATATTGACACTTCTGTAATCCGTTTGTGTGTGTGTGTGTCGGACGTGTAGGTAACCTGGCTAATCCCGCTCACGCCCACCGGAGATTAAATCCTGGGGCCGTCCGGTCCGTTGCCGGCTCATTCGGACTAACTCGAAAGTCCCTAACAGCGAGGGCGAAGAGCGGAGGCGCTTAAGGCCTCCGGTATATACGGCCTTAGCGTATGCGTCAAACTGGGTCCACGGGCCTCGGCGGAGGTTAAAAGCTCTTGATGCGAGACGATGGATCGTGCGCGACTTTTTTCTCTCTTTTTTCCCTGCGTTCCATATTTCTCGCGCGCGATACCGCGCCGAGTACAGCGTGGGTCTCCTCCTTTTGCTATATCGGGACCGCTGCGGCGCAAGGATTTCTTTTTCGCCGCTGACAGCCTAAAAGGGTAATTAACCCTTCGACTGTCCGATGAGAGGACTGTACCGCGGCTTTCGCGCGTTCGCACCGTTCTTGCCGCGATAAACATCGCGCGAATGTAAAAGATATACAGTTCGATTGGCTGAGAGAACTGATCGCCCACTTATTATTCGAAATTTAATTTATGTGTGTGTAGAAATGTATCCCTAATAAAAAAAAACTACAAAGAGAAGAAGAATTTTGACTTACCGCCGCCTAATATGCCATTAATTGTGTAATCTTTTTTCCCGTCATCTCCTGGTCGTCCGCCCCGAAGAAGCCTGCTGATGGAGCTGACGCTTGGTGGATCCGAGAATCCTTCCTTCACGCAAACCAGATTTATTAAAATAAAAAAAACTAAATTATTTTGTTGTAAAAAAAAAAAAAAAACTAAAACTACAAATTATGATTACGTAAGATTATATAATATCGGCGATTTGTTGCAAAACACTTTCTAGCGAAGACTATAATTTTGAGAGATACTTTCTCATGCTGCTACTATAAAACTTATTGCATTTACCGATCCCGTCCTTTGTTTCCGTATTAATTCAAGTCGCATAAAAACGTCCGCAATTTGCGAGACGGAGATTGCTAGGTTTACGCAAAGCTTTGCACGTTTCCGTCTCGATCGCGCGCGCTCGCTCGCCTCTTCGCTCCTAGAAACCGGCAAATGCGAATTGATCGATCGCCGGAGTTACGTGCTCCGTGGTGAGCCCGCGTGTGGCACTCGCAACTACAGGCTACCGCACTACAATTTGGCGCGATTATATTCGTGTCGGCATACACATTTGCGCCGCGCCGTGAGATTCTGCGTTATTGCACATTGTGCGCCCGACGTTACCGTTACACGCGGCGCGAGTAACGAAACGAGGTTGCGCCGACGACGAAACACGCAGATAACCGTGGAAATCGAAAGCAGTCTTTTAGCGGTGAAACGGCGCGCAGATCACAGGTCTTGTTGCGCAGTCTTAGTACGGATGATGTAAACGATGATGATCCCGACCGAACAAATCGGTCATTTCGTGAAAGACCGCAAAAGTAAACATTTGTCACTTTCAAAAGTGATCAAAAGTTCCGCTTGTGCTTTTTGATGAAATGTTCGAAAACTGTGTGAATGAATGAAAGAGATGATTTGGGCGCGACCGATTTTTAATTATCGCGTCTTGCAATTGCGAGAAAAAATAATTGTTTATTCGATAATAGCAATAGACGCGATTCCGTTACTCGCGATTGCGCGAAAGATGATTCTTCCTTGATTGCAAAAGGTTTTGGGATTCTTGTAACGACCGTTACGAGAGTAAAGCGAATAAGTCACAAGAGATCGTAAACAGGATCCGTTGGATCCATTAACTTGTCTGTGATTGCGCGGCTTCGACGATTTCAACAAGGTTAATGGATAACGTTAATGGATTGTCGCCATAAAATATGTGATTATCGGAATACCGTACACTAATAGTGTAATAGCGGTCAAGTACAAGTTCATTTCATATAATGACTTCTTTCATTGCGTATAAAAATTGCAGACATATATTGTGTTATATTTAAAAACTAGTTATATATATAACATCTTATATATTTATACATGTAGAATTAAAACAATTAAATAAAAAAAAAACAACTGTTGAACAAAACTTTTATTGAAATTTGCATTGAAATTTACATTTTTACTTAAAATTGATAATCCGAATAATAAGGGCACGGATGATACGAATCGACATTGGACACAGCACGTGGGTCGTGAGCTTGTTACAACGTATATTCACGATTTCTCCACGTATCTTCATAATTATGTATCGAAAAAATTTCATCGCACCGTATCAACACTGTCTCTCGCGAAGCCGCGAAAATCTGTGCACGTACGCACGCGCCGATACCGATCGGCGTTATCGGGCGGCGGGATCGAGAGTGCGTGCCGAACGAGCGATTCGCTATAAAGAGAACGGAGATAAATAAAGAAAGCGCAAAGAGGTAAGATCGAGTGAGCATTATCCCGCGAGCCAAGGAACTGTTTTTTGCTTTTGCAAAAGCTTTAAAAAGAGCGAGTGAAAGAAGCATGAAAGAGAGCAACGATTCGAGAAAGAAAGAAATATAGAGGGAAAGAGACAGGTCGAAGAGGAAAAAAGGGAAAGAGGGTCGTATCGGTGTCGATCGCTATCTGGCGGATCGCCGATCTCAGAAACAATAACGATCCTTCTGTCGGTGGTGGCCGAAGCGTCGGGTCCGGGGCGATGACAGGAAAGAGAGAGACCGATCTGGGCCCGACAAGACAGTCGGGTCCCGGGTGCGACGAGGAGAGAGAGGCGCCCTGCGGGCCTCAGAGCCCAGAAACGCCTCCTTCCAACATTAAATGCCGTATTAATGCCGGCCACGACCGGCCTGCCTCCACTGCAGCGGCGTACGTGTTCTCGAAACCGTTTTTCGTCCTTCTCCGCAGACGCGGCTCTCTCGTCTTTCGGTCCCGCTCTCTTTCTTCGAGCGCTGTTTTCGGCGCTTCTCTCTCACACGCTCCGATCACTCCCGATCACTTCACTCTCGCCCGTCGTCTCTTTCTTTCTCTCGTTCGCTTTTCTTCGCTCTCCTTTTTCGTCCTCTCGTTTTGTGGCGTTCCCTAATTTCTCCCTTGCCTGTCCTTTTATTTATATTCACAACGTCATTCTCTTATTCTCTTTCGTAGATAGTCTTTCTTTTCGCGCTTGTAGTTTTGTCTTTTATTTTTCTGTGATATTTTCTTTAGAGTTTTGTGTTGTTTTCAGAATTTGTTTTATATCTTTCACATACATTTTTATGTATGAACGTTTTAATATTTTCTCTTTATTGTCGATCTTGAAGACAATACGTATGATTCTTTTGAGCGAGATTTATCTCTCTATCAAAGAAATTGCTCGCAGCAATTTAAGGAAGGCGTTCCATCAAAGAAGGGCAAAACTCTTCTCGTCGGAATTTCGCACGGTTTCAGTTTGAGAACCGCCATCGATTTTATCGAGCAGATATGCAGAGATATATCTCCGGGGCTTCGAGAGATCCGATACTTGACGTTTGTTGCTTCGAGAGAAGAGTGCTACCGCGCCGATGATCAAATGCGATAGCAAAAAAATAAAAATATAACAAACCCGGATATAAAATTAAAATTCATGTCGATGTGATAAAGTCACTAAATTAATTCGGCTAGTAATATAAACTATTAGTTTCTCCTCTATAAGATGACAGAAACTTGTAATTAAACATATAAAATATATTAAATATGTCTTCAAATTTAGTCGAGCGCTGAAGAATTAATCCTATCTTTATCTCTCTTCGCGTTAATAACTTCCTTATATAAGCAATTTTTTTTATCGGGAAAAGCATCGGGTGGACACTCGGGGGTGTAATGCGGAAGAGATTATTCATAAGGAAAAGTCCATTTGCATACTCGAAAATCGAGACGCAGAGATGTTACGCCAATGAGGCGTAGGTGTAGACGGCGGTCAGTAACGTATTAAAGGACACGCGAATTGCCTCGGGCCGCTCACGTACCCCGCCGCTCGCCTTGTGCACGCCTCGCGCGTGCACAAGATTAAAAAGCCCCATTGAGTATGATCCCCAAGAGAGATAGAGACACACATCGAGTAACCGCGCAGAAAACGTCCACCTTCGATCGAAGGGGTCGAGTGATGGCTCGCGGGATTTTCGCGGAGTGGAAAAATGTCTGCGTGACCGGAATAATGAATCGCGGCTTGAAAATGTGCACTTCGATACGAAGTGCCAAAAATGTCTTGTAGTTTTTTTTACCGTGCACGAATATTATGCGCGCTATATTACATAAATAATTAAAAAAAGAGAGAAATATGTTAAACAATTCAATATTTAGATTTACCTTCACGAGTTTGTCCCTGATTTCCCACGAAAATATTCCCGGATTGTCCCTCTTTAATTCTTCGATCCTCGCTTCAACTTCTGGTGTGGCCACTCGCGGTTTGCTACCACCGATCACTCCAGGACGGATGGATCCTGTTTCCTGATACCTGTTTAGGATTTTCGAGACGCAACCGTGAGAGACACGGAGCTGTCGGGAGATAACACAAGGACGAACTCCAGCGGCAGCCATTTCTACGATTTTCAGACGAATGTGATTAGGGAGAGGTCGACCGTTGATGAACACCCCTCCCAGCTGATTCATCCGTCCTTGTCCTGCAAAAAATAATCGCGATATTGTGATGCGAGTCATCCGCATTCTCTATCTCCGTCCTCTCTTTTTGACTTAAAATAATTTAATCAATTCTAATTAAAAAAATAAGTGTATATTTTTATAAATTTGTTTTAAACATTATTTTGTTATAAAAAATTTTTTAAAATCTTAAAAAAGTTACGTCAATGTTTTTAAGAGATGTAAGCAGTAGCAGATTTTCATTTTCTTCGTGAAAATTGCGGAAATGTTTGACAATCGAAATCTCGTAGGGACAAATTTTAGCTTTCGAGTTTGAAATTAACAACGAAATCGGATTCGAGACGCAAACATGAAATCCAGATAACAGGACGGAAGGCGCGCACTCTCTTCACGCGGCGCGGAAGATACCAAAAACGCGGCTAACAGCCGTAAAATTGAAGAAGTTATGCGCGCGAGGAGGCGTGCACCAAGTCGATTCCAGCACTAACGAGTATAAAGTCGGATCGTTAGTCGAATTAGCCACCCTTCCGTACGTGACATTAGCTCCCGTATCATCAGGCCGCGCCGGCTAAGTGCGCACGCGGCGCTGCACGCGCGTAATTACTATGTTTACGCATTACGGACGCTCCGAGTACACAACGGGGACGGGTAATTATAATAATCGCGGCTGAGACCGCGTGCGCCCCGTGAAGGAAACACAGCGAGACCGGAATCTTATTGTCGGAAAGCGATTGTGTGTCGTAATTTTCGATCGGCGCGCGGGGATATTCTCTTTTCGGGATTCCAAGATAGTTTTTGGCCGCATTAGCGATGGTAATCGTCGCTTTCGTCACGCAAGCGTGAACGGCCTGTTTGTCGAGATATTCATTTCAGACTTCTGTCCGGCGCATCTTGCATGCGTGTCACAGGAATTACTGTGTTTACTGTATAACTACGATTTTTATGCCGAGTAAATTATAGCAGCATGAAATTCGCGTTGAATACATTTCTAATTCTTTTCTTGAAAAGATTGTTTTCTTGTAATCTATTTTTTTCTTATTTCCAAATTTAGTTTAGTATGTTCTTAACTCGAAAAGGAGACTTGTATAGTTTTGTTACAATTTTATCGCGTAGGTTTTTATACTGTTGTTCAAGAGTTGCAATTTATGTTTGTAAAACAATGAATACTTTTTTAATAATTGTCGATACTATATTGAGGATTATTTCTTAATTCACGTTGTGCCGCAGTATCTAAAGAAAAATACTATACACATTACCGTCTATATATATATACTAATAAAATGCGCATAGCCAATACAACTGAGCACGATAGTATCGAAAGTAGATTTGTCTTATTCAATTTCGTGGCGAACTCGTGTATGAAATATGTGAATATCAATTAAAACGCGGCGAAGGGAAATGTTTAATATGCGACAAACGCGCGTTACCATTTAATTTACGACGGAGTCGTTCGCTTTGGACAGGATTGATTTATCAAAATCACGCGCGGCGGTGTAATCGATCGAATGTGTGTTAATGGCGATCGTGACTGAATTTAATTATCGTCTTAATAACCGAGCGCGAACGTGACGATTAAGCGGTCGCATTGTTACCGACGCAGCGTTGCGTAAATTATTTAATCGCGCTAATGGGATTTTCAAATGCGACGATTAACGTCAGCGTAATTCGACGCAAATGCACCCTTTTGTGCGCGCCGTCTTTATCGCTCGCAGAGACGCACAGACAGCCACAGATAAGATCTGGCGAGTGTGTCGCAATTAAGAAATGCAAATCGCAAAATTATTCCTATTACAATATTTCTGCATTATAATATCGCTTGGGAATTGTATTTGTACAGAGTACAATTATATGTCGTAATTTCTAATTAATTTATTTTAAAAACTTTGATAATCTACATATGTGGTGTGCAATATGTATTTTCTACTTTACCTAACCTTTTAAAAACCTCTTTGCCTTCTTATTCTTTTTTTTAAGAAAACCTTTCGAAACAGTAATATATATTTTATATTGAAACTTTTAAGTTTTAACAGTTCTGTTGTCGTAACTTTTCCAACATTATTGTACTGTGTCTTCTGATAAGCTTTTAGTATGGTATTGTGATTTACTTTATTATTCTATAAGTAACTCTTCTGATTTAATTTCGGAGTTATAGTGTATTTTCAAACTATTGTTAATTGTATACGATGCGAACTAACCTTGAAATGGATATCCGCCAAAAATAGGCCTCATTCCGCTGGTGACATCCATTACGATTACGGTCCAACCTGACCGGCACGATTATTTTTACACACACTGCCTGGAAACTGCCACTTTCGCGTCGAAAAAAGCGCGTCCTTCGCACTCGCCACTTGTCCCGAAGGAAAATGACTCCTCGTTAGCATCCAGAGGGTGAAGTTGACAATCTATGATCCCACGTAGACACAGAAGCCGATGAGAACCGCACAAAGAAAGGTGCGGAGAAAAAGAAACAAGCAGGGCCAGCGAATATAAGGTTGTGAGAAAAGAAAAACTAAAACACGACCGTCAACAAACAGGGAGTTTAAAACGGCGTCGAACGAGAAGTTGCCGCGACTCGACGACGGGGGCGACGTCGGGATCGGGCACGTTCCTGGACCGAGAAACAAGAAAACGAATCGGCGAGCACGCCGTTGCTTTCGTTACGAGGGGTACTGCGGCAATAACGTGTCAGCTGGGGTACCGGGTGTCTCGTGTGTCTCTCCCTCGAGAGAGAGCGCACCGAGGGGGGCACCCTGACCGAGAAATAACGCGGAGGGCGGGAAGGGGGCCTCTCGCGATCTCTCGCTGGGACTCATGATGCCAACTGGGGTCCCAGTCTTGGCTACGCCCTGCCACGTGGTTGGTAAACGAGTGCCGCACAATGGGCGGCTCTGCCCACAGGGCCGCCCACAGAACGTGTCTCCACGTATATCGTCGCGTAGAATTACATCGCGGTATACAACACCGCTGCTACCGATATGAATGCGCTACCAGAGACGATACCTCGGCAAGTGAAGTGATTGTCGGTCGTCAAAGCAAATTTTAGGAAGAACGTTTCGTATCGTTGACGCGACCTCAAGTTTCAGATGTGAGCAGATTAATTCACAAGTAGTACAACTTCAGCTTTGCAATTTTTGGAGAGAAAGTTGTTTATTTTTTTGTCATTGTACACTTTCTGTCCACTACAATAATTTAAGTACATTCTGCAATTGTATTTTAAAAGTTTACTAGTTACGTACTGTAAGTGAGTTATGTCATCTTCTAATAGAAGTGGATTACAAAAAAGTAAGAAATCATTGGACGACACGAAAAACTACTTTAGACGCATACAACTTTGACAATACTTTTTGACTACATCACAATACCTTTCAATCAACTTGTTCTTTGCATTATCTAAATTTCGTAAATTTCCTGCCATTTCTGCCAAGTACCTTCTGTCACCTCTGTCTCACCCAAAATAAAGAAAAATTTACGATCGGCATTGTCTAGCAACATCTCTTTCTCATGGGAGATCAATGATGGAATAATAGGTTTGGTGTAAATTTCAGTCAATTGTCTGGCGCCATAAAATGCGTCCGCATATTCTTGTAAATTTCTTTACACAGTAGCTCAAACGATTGGCATGTCGTAAAGACTGAAAAAGGGATCCCACGAAATTTTATTGACTCGAGATCTTTTAAGAATTCATCTGCAAACAGGTCTGTTGTAAAAAGATAGCAGCAAATAAGATACGCAATCTGAGAAAAAAATGATCAAAATTTAAAAAATGGTCAAAAAGTTAAAGGAAACGCTTGATTCACCTTCAATAGGTGACAAATGTATATATTACCTGTATATATTACCTAGAGAATGCAGAAAAATAAAGTGCCGTAACAAATGAATCGTATCGTAATGGAGAACACGCAGTGTGAAAAGATTATCTTACTCTGCGGGGGGCTTCAATAACTATACTCTTAATAACTCTACCGTCGTAAAAATCAGGCTATTATAAAACTAAAAAAAATTTATTTCTGTGCTTTGTAACACAACACTGTACGACGTGCTATAAATTTATACGTAGTTTTTAGGGATGAACTACAATGCGCGACGTTTATGTGATAGTAATATTTCAATCTAGAAGGTGCAATTATACATTTTAAACGTTTAGAAAAATCATTATTTCGATTTGTATCTATCCCGACTGCTAATTGAGACATTTCGAAGCTAAAAAAAAGTTTCTTAGCAGTTATCCATGTCACTTTAACTCAATTCGTTATTTTCTCCGTCAATTCTCCTTCCTGCTGACAATGATTTTGCCAAATTTGCAGTTTCAACGAGCTACTGATGGGAAACCGAAAAAATGCATTTATTCGGACAATTGACTGAAACGGAGCGTGTCATCGTAAAGAAAGAAGTGTTGCATAGCCGAGTTTGTTCCGTTTCCCGTAGACAAACTTCTTGCGATATTCTTGCTTGGTATTTTTCGTGCATTATCTAGGAACCGGTAAATTCACCGTGAACTCGCGCGACTACCGTTAGTCCAAACGTCATGATCGAATCCCTGCGGAAGATAGTACCGATTGGTTCAAGTAAGAGAGAACGAAGAAGACGATCGGATCAAAAGAAAAAAGCATCAGGTAGCACGCTGTAATGCGAAGAAATCGATTAACCGGCGATCTCGCCGCTTTATAAAGATTTCGGTGATTCTTACGCCAAAAACCTGACGATCTTGTCGCGATCGATGCCTGCTTTAAAATTAAATTTCCCACCGTTGGCAGTAACGCTCATCTTTTTATCTCTTTTCTTAAAAATTCTTTCGAATCAGAAAATACCTGATTTAGCTCGCGCACACAATGACTCAGTGTGTTTCACGGGTTTCACAAGAGGTGCCAAAATGTTTGAATCTTTTATTGTGGAAATTTCACTCGCAGAAAATATGTTTTGTGCGATCTCTTTCTTTTTCGCACTCTGTATGTAACTGCGAATCGTAATTTCTGCGAATTTTTATCTGTTTTATTTCAATTCAACGACAGTAAAAAATTGACTTTTGTAAGTTTGTAAATATTTTAAGAAGAACTCGCGAGTAATTTTATTTTATTCGTGACGTGTATATACATAAACACGCAATAATGGTTTCTCAGAACACATAAGGATTGGGTAATTGATCGGGAAATCGACATCGCATTGATACCTTTTATCGTCTAGGCTGCAATTCGTTTTTTGCGCTCGACTCACGTGAGAGAAAGCGCGACGCGCGAGGAACGATCCTATTCCCCTATGAATATACAACCGTGCCGGTTCAGGTCGATTGAGAAGAGATAGACCACCACTTGGCAGTTAAACCGTGAAATAAAACGATTCCGCTTCCGCTTTCTGATTAGACATCTCCGCGAGAAACACCTGTAGCTGCGTAATCACGAAACACAACTCTCGTGTGAAGCCGATGCTTTTTCTTGCGTGTTTAACGCGAGAGAAGAAGGAAAGGCCCGGGCGTTTAAGAGTCGGTCGAGGGAAAAAAAAAGAAGGGAGAAAAAAACAGAAGTAAAAGAGGAAAGAAAGAAAAGAAGAGAAGACAGGAAGATAAAGAGGAAGCGGTCAGCGGGAGAGGAAAGAAGCCGGAGCATTTAGAAGCCCCTCGCGGCGGCGTTTCTCCGCTGCAGTTCTCGATTTCTGAGGGCAGTGCCCACTAAACGGCCAACATTAAAAATTCTAATGGGCCACCGCGCGTCGTGGCTCTTTCTCACCTAGTTTAACATAACAACGAACCGCCGCTTCGCCGTAGAAAAGTCCGAAGAAATTCGTCCGTCACGAGCGTGTTCTCCACTTTTATCGTGTGTATATATGTGACACGCTCGTGCATGTACGCGCCTTACGTGTATACGTGTCGTATGCGTGTGCGACATCACGTGTGTATTGGTAATCGGTACGGGCCTTGCCGCGAGCGTCTTTGACAACGAGACTGATGTCGGCGTATCACTCATCAAGATTTATCGGGACTTAGACTAATTGCCGCTTTTAATAGAAATTCGTGCGCGCCGCGAGAACGTGTCGAACATAGAAGTGGAAGGACGGGGAAAAAAGCCTATCTCTCAAAGGGACCCTCAAAATTGTTTTGCGCTCTACGCTCGAATTTGTAGGCGGATGAGAAAAAGACGCGGCCATCAGGAGAAGCGACGATCGACGACCTCAAGTCATTTCTTTCCGGTAATTGAATTGAAATCTTATTACGCGTCTGAAGTTTCTATGAGAGATGTCGGTGAGAAAGAAAATATTTATTTCCCGAATGAGATGTCTCGTGTAACGTGAGGATTCACGTGAGAGAGATCATAGTGCACGATCGTTGTGCACAGCATAAAGAAGTGTCACAATATTGGAAACGGAAATTTAAGCGGTTTTCTTTAAATAATTTTTGACTAATTCATTTTGACAAAAAAAAATATGTACAGAAGTTTTTATAATTTTATATATTTTGTACAAAAAAATGGCGTTCTTATGCGTTTTATTAAACAAACAAATTTTCTCTAATATATTTTTCTATTTACATTTTTTAAATTTTATTATTGTTTTATTTTAAACAATTCTTACAATAACCGCGGAAAAAGATTCTCGTACTTCAAAGAAAATTGTCAATATAACGAATGTATTATACAAAATATTTTTCTCGAAGAGAAATTCTCGGTTCAAAGAAAAAGTTTTAATTATGCGCATTTGTTTAACATTGGAAAAAATGCGGGTCTCTTGTCTCCCTCTCGCGTAGTTGTGGGTTGAATAGATGACGTTCAGAAAAACCGTGTATTTCTTCAACCGCGACCCATCTCGTTAGACTACCAAATGTCCCAAATATCTTTCTGATCATCTTATAGGTGAGCGGATGAATACATCTTTTACATAACTTTACAAATAGGTCGTTGCCGTCAGGCGACCACCCGGCATATTTAAACTGCGGAGAAAAAGTGTTTTTTTAAATTTCTTCTGTATCTGTTTAAATTTCTTCCGTAATGGGTTACAGAAATTAAATACGGAATCTACTGTTTGCTGTGGTTGATGCATTATCTATGGAAGGACAAACAGTTGAAAGACTCATATGATCTCTGAAGCATGTGAGCAAGAGCGCGCATCTGAGAGCTTTGATATGCTTAATAGACGCTTGAAAAAAATCGTTTATTATTGTACTGTCAAAATTTTAGAGAATTGTCTCAATATCTTTAAATAATTAAATCACATATTTACAAAAATATTTCAGAATTGATTGGCGGTATGTAATAAATAAATTTATAGACAATTTGCTGAAAAAATCGCTGTATTCATTAGTCGAGTTCGGTTCGTTTTAACACCGTCGGATGACGACGAGCGTTTTAAAAACGTGTTTTTTTACGGCGGAAACTGCCACACGGTGTAATGCGCGGCGTCCCATAATTTATGTAAAATTTGGCGATATGTTCTCGCGCGCCGCAGAGGTGGCCGGATCCGTGGCGCGGCACCTTTGAGGGAATTAGTCTTATTGGGCACAAAATTGGAACAGAGAACCCTCTGACCTCGCATAGGCCACACGGTCTATAGCGACGTATGGGGGCCCATAAGGCTCGTGAGGTCTAGTCCCAGAGAAAGAGAGAGATCCGCTCGCGTATAACGAGCTGAATTATGTTCATACTTGGACCGCGTTCGCTGCTTCGATGCATTTTTGTGACTTATAGTTCGCAAGTGAGCCCCGCACCGAATAGTCTCCCCGCACACACGGGAGACGCTTCTTTCTTGCTTCCTACTAACTACGCCTCCTCTTTTCTCGCCTCTTTTTCTTCTCAACCATCTGATACTCACGCCAGGAACTCCCACAATACACTTGAGGTATTGGTCGCTACGAGACGCGTGATCGATAGATCCCTTGACTCCCGAACATCTGGGAGAATTTCCTCTCTTTGAAGAAATCAACGTGGAGTATCTAAACGTTCCGAGAGTCTTCTGGGACTTCGAAGCAAAAGTCGCGTCATTTGTCAAATATCATAATTTAGACATCGAGTTTTCAAACTTTGTATTTCAATTTTATTTCATGGTTAACGATCTTTTTTTTCATTAAAAATGCGTATAAAAACTGTAATAGTAATTAAAACTTCGATATATCTACTCGATTATGCTTACTTTTTTTTTTTTGAAAGAACAAAACACGAACAAAATTTACGTCTAAGCAACGAAACGGGATTTCTGTTCGTTCGCAATTCCGCAGAAGGCTCGAAGAAAATTTACAGCACAAAGTGCAGCAAAAACGAAAGTGCTTTATGAAGCAAGCAGCTTTTGCAATCTCTGCGAGTAGACTGATGTGGCGCCAGTACGGAAGGTACTTCGATTTGAACTTTGCCAGCGGTAGCAATATCCCTCGCGTAAATTCGTAACACGCAATGGACATTCGCGGTTTCGTGCGTAGGTAAGTTACGCACGATGAAATACGGGACGACCCTTGACTTCTTGTATATTTTGTGATTGCGAGGAACGATCCTCATCTTGTTTTTCAAACTATATGTATAGTAATTGCGAGACTCGGCATCTCTATAGCTGTTCGTCACCGTAAAAGTAACATTTGCGCTGTTCTCATCATAAACATTTAAACAAATCAAAATCTTTGCGAACATTTTGCATTTTGTGCAAGTTTGCATTTTGAAATTCAATCACGTAAAAGCAATACTTGCTCTCGGTAGTTATACATCACTTCATTTTGAATTCTTAATGTCTTGTAATTATATTTTTATGCTCTCCTCTCGCGCGTCCGAAATGTATTCGGTGCTGAGTTTCGCGTCTGCACGCGTCTCCGCGCGCGCGCGCGCCGAGTAAGGGAGGAAAGCCGCAAAAGGAACAAGAAAGGGAAACGGTAATCCGCCATATCGGCGTACACGCGTGGCTATAAAGGTACTTCGGTAATGGGCTCGACCCGGCCCGACAAAGGGTTTTATTTAAATAACTCGCGGCAAGAGCGCGACGGGCCATTCTCAAATCCGGGGACGTGCGAGCGATATTGCCACGTTGCGTCTCGCTGTTACTTGAGCACGTTTATTCCCTCGAGTACCTCGCGCGATAATAAAGCGGCGTATACCTCTCCTGTTCCCTCCCGCGCCTTCGCCGTGGAGCCATCAGTCTCGTGTTCCGCGGCCGTAAAGCGCCGATAAGGAGTTAATTGGCAGATTTCAATTCTTCTGGCAGCGATACGGTGCGAGATAAGCCGGTAAAATCGACTCCGAGAATGGCAAGCGTTATGGAACGCGAAAAAACAACATAAAACATCGCATTTCTATTTCTATCTAAATTTACTTTCTCAGATATTTCTCCTCTCTTGTTAAAAAAAAAACAAAAATTCTTTTTACATCCAACGTACGATGTATGTCGCGCACCGCAACGAAGTAATCCGCTAAATGATCAGAGACCCGGAGGATGCGGAGGAGGAAGTCTAATGAAAGGCACGCGCAGTCTGACGGGCCCCGGCGTGAGAATAAAATAATTAACTGAGCTGCCCTCTCCTCGAGACGAGACAAGAAGAGCGAGCGAGTGAGCGAGTGAGCGCTCGTCTCTCCCGCGCAACCCTTTCTCGCTGGTTCTCCCGCGTTTGTCGGACCCGAACGAGAGAGAGTGTCGAGAGCGGGACGGAACGAGGTGGAAGTGCCAGAGCGAAGGAAGACGACCGGCTCTCGGCCAGGTGGTCGTAAAGTCTTAGAATGATGCTCTAATAAATCCCACTGAAAAATTGCGAGGCCTCGGGCTTGCCGAGAAGTTTCTTCTTCTCTTCCTCGGCCCGATTTCTCCCTTTCCATCTTCTTCTCTTTCCACCGCATCGCCGAGATGGTTCGAGGTCCCGAGAGCAACTCTCCGGACGACGACGCGTTATAGTCTGCTTAGCCGTTCCGCGTTTGCTCGTGACTTTAATGTCTCGGAGAGGAACACGTTAAGGATGAGTTGTGCGAATGCGGCCGCGATCGGGGATCGCTTAGCTGTCGACGGAAACGAGAAGCCCGTCGCTTCGGTACGGGTCTCGGAAGCGATGAATATGTCGGAGGCATGGCTCATGCGAGTCAGGATGAGGATCGCAAAACTGCCGAACGACGATGGAAAAAATAGGCTTCGTTGGCGATGGAACTCACACCTACGCATATTTTAGTGAGATAGTTGCGCGTTATTACGGCGATATTTTAGAGATTATGGAATTTTAGAACCGTTAAATTTTTTAGGCGGACGTGTCGTAAAACTCGAACAAGCGATCTTTGCTTAAATGATTCGCCGCTCGAACAATTATCTGAGGAATATTATTTTTTCCACCTCGTGACGAATGTACAATATATTTACTCGAGCGGATATTGCGTCCTAACGTGATCACGAGTGACACAAGAAGAAAGACGTCTAGCGGCAAAAGCGACGATGCACTTTGCTACGAACGCGAGAGAATGCAGACCAAACATTACGGTAAACCGAATTGAAATCTCTCAAGCGATTCGTACAAGTTTCCGCGCAATACACACTATCTTCTCTTATACAGACTCAATTAAGTCGAAATTATACGACCAGAAAGGTATGGATAGTACTTTCGAAAGGCAAAATTTTCAGCCAGATTCAAAATAAAATACATTAACATTTTTAGAATATTATCGTCTTTCTTTTTGATTTCTTTATTTTTGCACTACTGCAGCACGTCTTCTAAGATTATGCGCATTGTTGTAAGCAAACGAATAAATTTGCGAGAGAAGCGTTGGTTGTTGTTCCTCGCGTAATACGTCTTGCGAATTTATGCGCCGTCTTTTCCAGCGGCTATGGTGAGCGGCACCTTTGTGCTCGGTCGTGCGTTTCGTTCGATATCCGATATTGCCGCGCGGCAGCCGCACGTCGACGATCTAATCGATCGTTTCTCGCTTTACTCGAATCACGTCGATTAAAATCTACGGCTTGTGCGCCACTCGTCGGCAGTGTGTTCGAGGCGTTTCGCAAGGCGGCAGCGAGCAGTCTCATTAAAATCAGATACAAGTTTTACGTACGATCGATTAAACGTGATTCGGTCCGGTCGCTGGCGGGATCTGTGATCTCCTAATTACGCATTTGATAATGTAATATCGCACACTTAAACCGGGAAAAAAACTACAATCGCGCTAAAAGAGAATATTCGATCGTTAATTAACAGTGGCAACCACAACATTAATTATTTGTCTTTATTTTACCACTAAATTAAATTTACTTTGCACTGTGTAAAGGATAAAAATTCAACGGCTCTTTTTTTTTTTATCGTTCCTCAAACTTTACTGCCGGATTAGTTTTCCGCTTGCTCTTCTTCTCTTTTCCCTTCGATATATTTTAGAGTAATTTATTTTTCTTCTTTTTTTTTGAACATTATAAATTACAGTCAGCGATGGCAAAGACGAATCACACATCCGAACTTTGTGCCACCCGCATACAGAAACGACTCGTGCCTCGCTACCACATCTACCTCGCTCTCACATCCATCTTCAGTGCGCCGTATGAAAGTATGAACGCGCTCTTGATCCTTTATGTACACGAGCCAAGTCGATCGCCCCGTTCTTGGCCACACACCGGTTATAGGATATGAACGTAAAAAGGACCCCGCTCGCGGCGGCGGTATCCGCCGGCGTCCCCGAAGTCTCGGATTTCGTCACAGTCCGCTTGCTGCGTGAACACGGATTGGACGCGGCCCGGTGTCGCCCGCTCGCGACTTCGTCCTATTTATCGATTATTCGCCGTGTCCTCCTGATCGGGAACCCGTGAGAGAGGCACCGCCGCCGCCGACGATGATTTCTCGCTGACCCGGCAGCTGGTCGCGGTCCGTTGCGAATCCGGTCCCCGAGATTTGATCGAAACTTGAGAATGGTCCCGTCACAGAAGAAGAACAACGCTCTCTTCTGGGACTCCCGAGTGAGTGCCGCGAACAACTCGATGATCGAGGAGCGCCATCGAGGGAATCGCGCGAAAAACGGCACGCACGCGAGAGAGACTCTTCCATGGGAATTTCGTTCTTCGAGAGATCTCGAGAGTTTAAAATAACTCAGTAAAAATTGTTGAGATCGGATTTCTTTAGAAAAATCGAGAAATATGCTGTATCTCAAATGTACGTCTCGTTATCTAAAGTATCCCGCACTTATCTAAGAAATTCCGGCAAGTATCTGGCAAGTGGATAAAATTGCCAAAGTAACGTGAAAGAAGATATTTTACTGAGAAGATTAAAATGACATTTGACGAGACGAGAAAAAAGACGTCATGTCAGAAAATATTGTACTAAACATCTATCACCTCAATATAATATAAAAGAGATCATTGAGGAATTTGAAAGCACAGAAAGAGCCGCCCACTAGAATGATACTCTTGCTCTTTCGCTTGCTCGAAGATCGTCTTGAGATAAGCTGTGAAGCTGACATTAATTCCGTTTGTCGTTAGACCTATAGCTTCTGAGTCCTTAAACCGCTGTTTATTTAGCAACGTCCAGTGAAAAAGAACGAAAATTGCTCTTTCTGCCTTAAAAATCCTTTTCTAGTGACAAGAAAATCGGATTATTTTTTCGCTTTGGGTGTTCTATAAATTGTATTAGTATTGAGAGCGCGCGCTCGTGAAATGTATAGAAAAATAAAGAGTCTCTTCAATGCAAATTTCAAGAGACTCTCAAGACAGACGCTGTTATATTTTTTAAAAATTAAAAATTTAATAAAATATAAAAAAATTACAAAACTAATCATTTTATAACAAATAAAAATCATTCTTGGTTACTTTTAACGTCGTGAAAAATATTTTCGTCGAGAAAGATAAATCTGTTTGCCGAATTATCTCACCGAGGGTAAACCATTTCAATGTCTAAACAAGCATGTCACGATGGATCAGCGCATTCAACGGATCATCCGCGTCGATCCACGCGCGCGATCGCTTAACGAGGACTGTCGAATTCCCCCGTGTTCACGTCTATATCATCGCCATAACCAAACGAAACTAATCCGGGCGCACCGTCTTAACTACCCTAACTAAAGCGACAAACGCGGCGATGTTACCGCGCGTCAGCATTTAGCTATGGACGCTTCCACGCATTTTTTCTCGCGCACACACTTAAATTTGCATGTATACAATAGGTATATGTGTGTGTGTGTTCATTGCGTGTTCTACTACAGTTTTGATCTAGTTGCGCGCGCAGATGCTGAGACAGGGTGGTCCTGAGACCTCGCTTCCGAGCTTTGTCAGGGAGCTGAAAAGTGACTCAACCAAAACTGCTTTTTCACAACCCTCGACTTTTGCACGCTTAAATCATATTTGTACGCTTGACTGTTGTGTCCCGGGAAAAACAGAGACGGAAAACGATGGACATCTTTCTTCCTTTTTTTTTGACCGTCTCTTTAACCGATAGAAAACTTTGTGACAAGATCTCGCTTTTGCGTAATGATTAAGACCTCTTCATTGAAAAAGTTTTAAGAAGAACATCAACTAAAATGATCACACGTCTTATTCCATAGACCTTTAATTAGCGTAACATCTAAATATCTGATTTATCGCTGTCGCCTTACGTCATTTTCCCTACGTAGCTGATTAAGTTGCATTTATATTACTTCACACTTCGATACCGCTTACCCCCAGCAGAGAACCTGCCATTAGGTTAACAATGCTCTGACATTCCTGGATCTTGAAAAAGTCGAAGCTCTTTCAACACTCAACTAACGGGGAATCCTCTTGACTTCTATAGAATCGTGTTTTAATTTTTGCACTTTTTGTACATTAACGTGTGATTAATTTTTAACATAAGTTATGCAAATATTATGCAATGTTATGTAAATATTATGCATAAAAAGTGAAAAACGATCTGCTAACACCGTCGATGAGCAAGACATGTGTGCGGAACAAAAGTAAACGCGTTGGCGACCTTCGATACTTATCGATTTAGAGAGAAGTCACTCGTAGTTTGCTGAAGTGTCAACAGATAAATATATAATATTCGGGTAAAATCTGACATAAGAATGCGATCGCGTGTATCGAAAGTAAAATCTCGTCAAAATCGTATTGTATTTCTGACATTCTTAACTCGGATAATCTGCGCTTGGTAACGCAGCGCGCGCGCGAGCAGCGAAAGATTCTGAGATTTCTGAAGGTTTTTCGCGCGAACGAGATGAGGGTCAAGATTTTGTGACGCGGACTCCCCCCGGGGTTACTGATCCAATCCTTTTCTGAACGATTCACGCCTGTAGTCGCTTTCAGTCGATTCTCTCCCTTTTGATCTTAAAGAGATTAGATACAATTGTGCGTGTCAAAGTTCCGGAGAGCCATTATAGCTACGTGACTTACGATCGCGCGTAAGTAATTTCGGCGCTTTTCAAAAAAAAAAAAAAGATTTTCGAGATCTCGTAACTTTACATCGCTACTTTGTGTCGCTTTTAGGAGCTACAAGGAAAACATTGATTGTTTTGCAAACTTTTTTTAATAGCTTTTTCCCAAGAGTTTTATTTGTAAAAGAGAATTATAGAATTGTCAGAAAAAGAACCGTGTAATTTGAATTGACTTTTACAATTCTTTTCTTAATCTGGTTGCGTGTCTGTTAAATCATACTTATAGGATTGTAAATTAATATGTGTATCAATGTGGCATGGAAATTCAGTCTATTACTCAAGTGTCAAAACATGAATGGAAGCAGCGTTTGACTTACTGATGTGTTATATACAATAATGGTAACGCGATATCGAACGTGAATTAAATTAGCACCGGCTCATAAGCCTAGAGATAGAGATCGGGCGCGCGAACGGAGCGAGCGGCCGCAAGTTAGATAAAAAGGCTGTTTGTTTGGCGTAATAACCGACGTGGCCAATCTAATTTCACGTGAAGATCCGATCGGCGCCGCATAATTGACCTAATCAAATTCTCCACCGCCACCGGTCGGTGGCCGAAAAGCGTAAAGGCATCGGCGTCAACTGCTCTAAGTAAGCATGTCATCACGCGTTACGAACTTAGTTCTGCTCAAAAGACTTGGGAACCCTCCCCGTTTCTTCCTCAGGCGACTAGGAACCAGAAACTCGAGATTTCCAAACCAGTTAACGTATTCGCAAGATAGATTTGTTATTAGAACATACTGCGATGAGAACAATTGCAAGCAAAACAAATTTTTTGTTAAGAATTTTATTACTTTGAAATAGATACACTAATAAAAAAAAGTTAAATTATAAAAAGTTTTTGTTTAAAATTGAGCAGAGTTTGTGTTGCTCTCATTGATTTGTACGTTAAAAAAAATTTTACTATTCACTTTTTTTTAATAAAAAATAATATTAATGTGCAACAGTTTAATAATAATTTAATATATTCGGAAGTTCGCAAAAACATCGCTTGATCAAACATTATGTCCGCCATAGTTGTGCACGAGGTGGGGGTACACACCTTGACACCCTCCGAGCGACAACAACGTGGATCTACGAGAGATCTCCGGTCGGGGCACCCTAGACGCGTATACGTAGATCGCTTTGCAAAAGATCCACAAACGCGGCGTGATGCGCGACCAATCAACGCGGCGTAGCCAGCTGCCGTGTGGGTAACGCCGACCGAGGCGGCATGAAGTCCTGGTTCATTCATCAAGGTCCTGGTTACAGCAACAGCCGCCGAAATATCCTCTCCCTTTCGACCCTCACGTGTCCCTTTGATACCATTTCGAAATACGTTAACGCATCTCGAAAAATAAATCGAATGTTCCCCGCTTGTTGCTGGTAAATTTAATGGTTCCTGTTCCGTCCGTTGTGCGAACATACTGTCAGTACTTTCGTATGTACATTCACACAAAAACAAAGTAAAAATAACAATCGTTTTTGATAAATATATATATGATGAATACATGTAGTAAAATGTAGAAAAATAATTTTATATTTTGCAAAGAAATATTATTTTGAATTGTAACAACACTTAAATGTAACAAATTGCTCGAAGAATTATTCCCAATTTCGTGAATGACGTCGCAGAACTTGAGAAGCAAGGGTTTCTCTGCATGTCAAAAATTCTTTCGTTGTTAAACGCCACCGATTCGAGATCGTCATTAAATTCGCAACACCATGATGCCGGCGGCCTCGTTCTACGATATATTTCCCATAGTTCCGCGGCGTGATTTCGCTAGAAAACGTAATGGGTGAGCATGCAACTGCTCGTTTGCAGCCGCACGAACGAACGGCACGCACGCATGCACGCACGCACGCATCCCCCACGCGGGATTTGCACGGCTTTCATTGGCTCGGTTAAGTTTGATTAATCTATTCGAGCGCACCATTGTTCGAAACACGGCGGGCAATCCTATTGGTTGAAAGGGGCCGACGATGCACCGCACGGGGGGCTGCATTGCCATTAAGGGGGAGCAGCCATCATGTTCGCGTGAACTGGTTCCGTGTGTGTTTTTCGCATTCGTCCTATTTTATCTCCCCCCTCGACGGTAGTCGCAGCTTTATTTGTGCATTAAATCTATAAATTACAAAATGACGTAACGCGCGTTGACAAAAGGAAACAAATCAACATCAATAGTAAATCCCCGTCAACATCAAATGACTAAAACGATAAATTTTAGAAGCTCCAATTTCGTTTTACTGTAAGGTAGAAAAAGCAATGACGCAATGCGTTAATGACAAAGTGAAAGGATTTTGCATCATCGAGCGAATAATTTCTGTATGGAATTTCCGTAGTTTCGTAGTTGGTTTTTTTACTCTGAAATAGAAAAAAAACTATGTTCTTTGCAGAAATTATTACAGCTTCGTTTTTCTTCTTCACTTGAGAAAATTGTATTGATTTTATTGGAGATTTATAACAAATTGTCTAAAATGTAATAAAATCTTGCGTTAGCTTTACGTTCTCGTATAAAAAGTAGAAAATATACGTCTCTTTCTCGGATACATATCCTGGTGCACATAAGCCGAAGTCACGCAACGTACGCGCACGCACGGATTGGTCGTAGCGCCCCTAGATTTCCATCGTGAGGGTGCGGTCTAAGTCCGGGAGGTCGTCACACTTATCAGCTTTGCAGTTCCCGATACATCTGTTCTGGTTACTGTGTTGGAAAACGCGGCGAGAAGTAAAGATCACAATGTGTTTCCTTCAAAAAAAATCATAGTATATAAATGATAAAGCAATTAAAATATAATGAAAAGAGATACATGTCAAATTATATGTCAATTTAATGTACATGATAAATGTTCACATGATAAAAATATTATTCGTTGTGAACCAACAGATTTTGCTAATATTCTTCTTAAGTTTACTAAATTACTAAAGTTTGAAAATTGGACATTTAAAGAATCGAGAAGTGAAACGTATTAAAACTGTTAAATGTACTTTTACGATGGTTCTCACGATTATAAACTACGCGACCGTGCCATTTTGTACCAGTTCTCCACCTTGACCTACCACATCGCCATTAGGGTCAGAGTAATTCCGGAGCAACAGATTGGGGGAAGATATTCAATAGGGTGTTGGCAACAAGAAGGTGGAAGGCGAGACTCAAAGGAGCCGCTTCTGTTGCAACCCCGTACCGCGCTTATAGGGGTTGGAATATGGGCGGAGATCATTGAATAGCGAATCACGGAGGCAGACGAGCGATATGTGAGGTCGAGAAAAAAAAATATTGTGCCACGTATAATTTGGTCGTCTCTCAAACGACGAGAAGCTTAACGCATCTCTTGTTATTTGATACATATATCCGAGATAAACTTGCTTAACCTTTTTTTCTTGCAAAAAAAGTACTTTTTTTCACATTAAACAATTCCCAATTGTTGAAAAACAATTTGAAAATATTCTGAGAAATATTTATAATACATATACATTTTTTTTTTTTAATTTTTTCGAAAGTTCTGTACATCTCGATTAATTAAGAAATTACTTCAGTGATGCGAATAGATCTGTGATTCGACAAAATTACGCTTCACACAACTTTACCGTTAGATTATTATACCGCGTAAATCCGTAATATAAATGTTCCTTTCGTATAAAGCAAACGCATCGTTTGCAAAAGGATTGCAAACCCGTATTCGCGACATATCCGTGAACGTGTCCGCGCGCAATGAGATACACGAAGGGTTAAAGTCGTACACGCGCACAAGTAGGGCGTAATCGTTGTGCGGAGGACACAAAGTCCGGACAGACAGAAGGAAGAAGAAAGAGAGAGAAAGAAGAATCGACCACCTACTTCGTCGACACAATGGGTCACAAATGCGTGGCGACAGGACCCGTAGATATACGGCAGGCTGATTGCTCGTTGTCACTGCGCGGTCGATTGTCGGCTCTTCGGGACTTGTAGAACCCTGCGGTGTTCTCTCTCCTCTCTCACTCTCTCTTGTCTCGTCGACGACGGGGCCCGTGATCAACGACGGTCTGCGGGGGCGGCTTAAAACCGGGAGACCGGCCTGACGATTTGGAACCGATCGCGAATAATGTGTGCTTTTTTTTTAGACTGATCTTTAAATATTTTTAAAAATCATATCATACAGTATATGAATTTTTATCTTCCGAGTTTTGAAATTATAGCAATTTTTATTTGAAGTAAATAATGAATAAAAAAAAGTGTGTGCGCGCTCACCTTGTACACACACCTTGTACGCAAAATTATTGACAGGAAATTAAAAGTATAAAAGAGAGGAAGAGAAAGAAAACAATTATCAGAACAATTTTCTTAAATTCAATTTATTATATAACATTGTACAGTAATCATAATTGACTGGCCAATTAGATAACCTAAATTGATGAAAATCACAACGTGATTAACATCGCAATTGTGATATGAGAATATTTTTACAGATAACTTTTTTTTTTACAATTTACTCGCTATGTTACTATCTTTACGCGCAAATATGTGTACAACCTTATTCGTAAAATTTAGAAACGTATATATATTTATATTTCATATCGTTATTACTATAATAAGGCAACTCTAAAGCAATTTCTTCTCTAAAGCATCGAGGCATCGTTGTTATACAACTGCGCTCGTAAGTGCTAATTAATTCTAAAGAGAGTTAATCTTCTCGCAATACTTCTTAGAAGTCGGGTGCGCAACTTACATCTACGAGATTCAACGTGAATTTTAAGATATTTTATCATGCACATAAATATTTAGAAATCACACCGTGTGTAAAACGCTTGTGTGAACGATATATAATATATTATATTTACAATACATTGCATATTATGTAAGATCAATTGAGTGTATATATTTATATAAATAAAAAATTCTTTACTGTTCAAACACTATAACACAGTTTTATAATACAGTTTTCACATTTACATAAATAATGACGAAACTAGAAAAGCATAATATGTTTGATTTATTAACTTTTTGCACTCGTCCTCAATTTTCCGATAGAAATAACAATACAATAACAAAAGCAATAACAATAAAATCTAATAAAAAAGAAAAAAAAAGAAACTTATTCTTCCGCGAATGGAAACACACACACGCGTTAACAGTTTTGGCTATTTAATTCCGGCTTTAAAAAACGAGATAAATAAAACGATAAATAAGTAACGTACAGCGATTGTTTTAAATAACTTCTTTTCGCGGTGAAGCTTATTACTAATAATTAATTCGATCACTCATCACAATTAATTCAGTGAACTCTTCCGCAAACCTGAGAATCAATGCCACCCAGATACGGATATCCGCTCTTCGCCTCGCTGGGGCTGTGCGGCGTCACGTGGGGTGTCATCCCCGTCGAGACCGGCACTCCAGTGGCGGATGCGCCACCTTGCACCATGCAGGCGCTCACGTTGGTCGCGGTCGGACTGACGCTGCTGCCCAAACTGCCCAGATTGAGATTTGTGGAAGTCAGGTTGGACGCGAGGTTGCCACTACCGTAATGGGAAGTGTTAAATAATCTGCAATTTTTAATTATTTAATTTAATAAATATCAATCGATTTTATCGTAATTTTTTTATATGTAAGTGTGCGCATTTGTATGAAGATAATGCAGTTAACGTGTGATTTTAAACAAATTAGGAAAAATTCTTTATATCAGAAGTAATCAATCGGGAAATTGCGAAATCGTGAAAGTGAATACGATAATGTACGATCGATAAAATCGATTCAAAATAACGAAAAAATACGAGTCAGATGTTAATCGATATTTAAAGGAATATTTTATATTCGTCGATCCGATTATAATTATCTCTCCGTTCGATTTGTTGAATATAAATTAACTATTGTATGCGCACGCGAATATGTGTACGGTCACACGTGGGAGACATAGTGAGAGACGAGACGAGACGAAACGAGTCGTAGCTACAATGGTGAAAGGTGTCCACGCGCGGTAATGCGAAAATGAAATTCCGGCGTGTGTTTCTCAAAGTGGTTACCGCCGTTTGCAAGGCGAAACCGCACCAACACACGCTGCGCGAATCGGTTAGGGCGTGTCGGGGACCGATTTCCAAACGTCGTCGCGGTCCTTTGAGCATTTCGATACACCGCCGTGATTAGGGATTTCAAATCGCGTCTTACGACGGGGTGAAACCTTTCGCTTTCATTATTATCATTTGATCACTTTCTATTTCACGCACAAAAAATAATTGCTGTAAATTATTTAATTTATAACATTGTCAATACACATTGAAAAAAAAATAATTAATACGAAACGTAAGTTATAAAAACTAACTAATTTTGACGTCGAGAGTCAGAAAAGTGTCGAGAGTCAGAAAAACTCCATTTCTAATTAAAATAAATGCGAAACATACGTGTCGATGTTTTAAAGCGATCAGAGCGTATCGGTAACAATTACAAAGCGTCGGCCCTTTGAGCGTCTCACCATGACAGTTAAGCACACCTTAAATCTCATCTTTGTTTTTTTTTTTTTTTTTTTTTTGAGAAAGAGAGAGAGAGCGACGTTTCTTGGCGGAAGCTGCGCGATTTATCGTACTCCGGTCTACGAATCTATTTTCGCGCGGAAGAATGTGTATTCCTCTCCGCCCACAAATCAAGATTTTTCTATGGCCGCATTAACGAATTCTTAGGAATACGGAACGATGATCGGAATTTACAACCCGCGTTTCGTCGGAGAATCGAATTAAAATTGGTCGTCGAACACAATACGAAACTTAACTCTTTCCATCGATCTCATTCAGAACGAACATAAGTCTCTTTCTCTCTTTCATATGATACATATGAGTCAAAGGTTTTCTAAATAACAGTTGTGTACATTTCAAGAACACAAAATTACGTGTGTGAGATGAACTTTTGCGATCACTTTTCTCACGCTATAGAGAGTTTTAAAACAAATATTTTTCTTGCACACAAACAACATTTCCAAAATTCTCTGCGAGTACGTACTAAAAAGATCACTCAGAAAAACCGACATTTCTCACGGTTTTCGCATTACTTAAACACAGAATTATTCTTCCGAGCGTCGACGTAACACGTCTTCTCTTGTTCCCCGCCCAAGGAATTTGCATCATTAACGTGACTCCGTGGGTTGTTCCACGGATAGTGCAGTTTTCGCGCTGCCTAAACGCGAAACGGCAAAAACGACAACAGCCATCGACAACGGCGAAACTGTTCGAGATCTCGGGGGGATAGCTCGACCACGAAGACAAGACCCCCCACGAGAGAGAGAGACTGATGCTCCACCGGGGGTCCCACCCGGCATTATCCCGGATGTTTAAAACCGGCGAATGCTGCCACGTGATGGCTCGGCACGACGAGAGCCCAGTTCCACGACGACGGTGTCCGAGCGAGACGGAAAGCTCGAAACACCGCCGCGAGAAAGAGGCGCGCGCGGTAACGCGCGCAGATAAAGACGGCGTAGCCGGGGTGTTTGGAACAATTAATTCAGCCATTGTGGCGTAATAACAGGTTGCTCCGGTGGCCGGGTTGCTACAGTGTGTTGTTACACGCCGAGAGCGGACGAGCCGATTCACCCGAGCCGCAGATAGTGTAAGAGAGAGAGAGAGAGAGAGAGAGAGAGAAAGAAATCGGGAAGGGGACGGAGAAAGTGGAGAACGAGGAGGATATGAGAGAAGGAGAGAGAGAGAAAGGCAATGAGGGCCCCACCGACATGTTTTCTGTGTGGTCCTCAATTATGTTGCTTCTTGGGGCCTCCGTAATGAAACGCTACCGGCTAATAATCCAACCTGGGTCTTGATCCTTCGACGTTGCGCGCCGAGAATACCTGCGCCGTGATCTACCTTTAACCGATCGCGGATAATCGTTGCGGGGGTGTCTGCTATATAAGACAACCGCGCGTTCGATCGCGCGTCTACGGTTTTAAGTCGTTCGAACGGATAATTATCAAATTTTACGACATATAAAGCAGTAAAAGTCGCGCTATAACATAAATGTTATGTTATGTTTGCTACAATATGTGAGTTTTTAACCGCATAATCGTTTTATCAAGCTCTTTCATTATAGAAAAACGAGAACAATAATAGAAGGTGCACAATACAACAGTCTGCGCGAAATAATTTCTTTTTTTCTCTTCTTTTTTTATTATTTATAAAATAAGTAGTTTTCTCATAAATACAATAATTACTTGCTGTAACACACTTACCCGTAATTTTCCGGAGTCGCCCGCGACCATTGCTGTTGCGCATAGTAGTTTTCTCCATAGTTGTAATGCTGCGAATAGCCGGCGGTGGTTGCTGCGGCGGCGGCAACGCTCGCCTGCCCGTAGCTCTGATAGCTCTCGGCACCGCTGCCATAGTGCTGCGTCTGGAAGGGTTGTAAACTCATGGTGTTGAAGGCATTCAGTTGCTGGCTGTTCAACTGTTTGCGCAGTCTGGCACGCCTGTTGCTGAACCAGACCTGTACTCGCGCTTCTGTCAGTTTTGTTCTGTAAAAAAAAAAAGAGAAATATCCGCAATTGTTAGTAAGAGAATGTAAACAGATATGTAGTTTTCACATATGTCGCTAGAAAGTTTTTTAATAACAGATATTTGTGATACTTGTAAGTTTTTGCTTTAGAATTAATTTCGTACGTTGGAAATAATCAACTGATTGAAATACCGATGTATTTTATTATATTCAAATAGTTTTTTCAAAAAGTTAATTGTTTCAATTCCTTGGTGGAATACACACTTTTGCGCGAGTTCCTCTCTAGTGTACACGTCAGGATATTGCGTACGAGCGAAAGCTGTCTCCAATTGTTCCAGTTGTTCGCCGGTAAAAGTGGTTCTACTCCTACGTTGCTTCCTTTTCAGCGCGATGCCAGGTTCGCTTTCCGTGTCGGAATCGTCACCGCTGCTGCCGGCTAGAAAATAATCAAGAGAGCACACAAACATTATTTTATTTTTTAATTCTCGAGAAGCTTGCGCCGGGATAAAAATTTATTTCTTTTCATTAACAAAAAAAAACAACTAAAACCAAAAACAATCTTATTTCATATAGAACAAACATTAAACATTGTCGATAGCTCTCTCGGGAAAGAAACATAAGCGCGAGTTCCTTAATAGTGCGGTAAGAGCACTCTCTCGGTCCAGCACGTGCTGCACGTCAGATATCGAAGATAGGAAGCGAGTTGTTCACGCCCACAGTTCACACGCCGGTCTCGGCAACCCACCATTAAGACCCTTCTGATTACAGCCGTGCCCAGCCGAACCTATACTAAACTAAAACACCGGAGAAATTAGGGTCCGCCGCGAAGAAATTAAGTTCTTTGACATGTCCCGTCCCATCCGAGCTAAACGAAAGCCCGTGGTGAGTTTCCGAAGGGGAATATCGCCGTTGGTCCGTTGGCGTCTCACGAGACACTATTTATGGAATTTTCGAGTTTGATTTGTGTAACCCTTTTCGGGATCCAATTTGTTCGCCACGGTTTGTCCCTGTTACGTTGACCTCAAACAACCGCGTCATCAATAATCGCTCTCACTGATATCAGGAAAAAAAAAAGAACTACACATGTTCGATGTATCTTTAATTTAGAACAAAGAGAATCTATAATGTATAATGTTTTACAATTATTTACATTATTATGAAAAACCTGAAATGTTCTTTAACAGGCACAGATTTTCTCTCTCGTGTCCATCTCTCGCGGTGCATCTTCGATTAACATACAATGTAAAGTTTGGGTGTGTCAAGGTAGCATTGAGCTCTCTTCGTTCTTTTTTCGCGCTCCACTCTGCAATTTACAAACTTATTCCCAGATTAAATCGATCGACCGGCGGCCAACGAACGTCTAAATCAATAGCACCTGCGCGAACGTCAGCCGGAATTCGAAGTGCACGGCGGTTCCCGCAAGATTAAAGACTGCCGCACGCTCATAAATCGTCGCGACGCTTTGAGAAGCATACCTAACGATTTTTCGGGATTCTAACGCTTTTCACAAGCTATCAACGCTTATCCTATACTCCATGAATTTTCGTTCTGAATAAAAAAAAAAAAAATTGCAGGTAGCTATAGAGAGAGAGAGCTTTCGGATAAACAAAAAAAAAAAAAAAAATAAGTTTTGAATTTTTACGCTTCAATTTACTGGCATGTTCTCTAATTAGAATTCGATATCATATTTTGCTATCTCTTACGCGCGAATATTGCCCGAGTTTCGCGAAGACCAGTACAATAATTGCGACAGACATCGAGAGACAGCCATTCGCCGAGGAACGTCGCGCGGCTGACGTTAAACAATTACCATCGAGAAATAACCGGCGAGGCGAGACGATCGTCGTCGTCGTCGTCATCGTCATCGTCATCATCGTCATCGTCGTCGTCATCGTCGTCGTCGTCTCGGACGCAGTAAACAGCGGAGGTCTCAATCACAAGTCTGGTCTGGAGAGCAGCAAGAGGCATCTAAATCAATAGAGGGTGCCGTTGTGTTCCGCGAACAAAACGGCGGGTACGAGGTGTGTTGTTGGCGGTTTGTAAGATTAGAGGCAGGCGGCGGGTACGAAGCTGAGGTAGACCACACGCCGCGCGTATATATGCGCGCTGATCTTCCTCCGTCTTGCTTGCGCGCGCACCTTTCGTGAACTCACCTCTCCTCAATGCCTTTCTCGTCCCGTTCCCGTTCTCTCTCTCTACTCAGATTCGACTGTTCGCTCTTCTCTACCGTTCCACCTGATTTCTTCCTTCACGTTTGTGTTTCCGACTCTGTTCTACCTGACTTTTTCTCCTTCTTTCTCTCTCTCTCTCTCTCTCTCTCTCTCTCTCTCTTTCTCTCACGTCTCCCGATCGTTCCTTCCGATTTCTTTTACAAGTGAGACAGACCGCGGGGTTATTTATCGCGCGTGTTCTCGGCTACTGGAACCGCCGGATGATCTTGCGTTCTGGGACCCGATGTCCCGGCGAGGAGCGAGACGAACACGGAAGATGAATGATGCCAGGGCGAAATGATTGAAGCGCGTATATTTGTGAGAGTTCCCTTGCGTCGTTTCGTCTTATGTAGTTATTTCACTAGATCGCTCGCTATTTCTCATCGTTGAACTTATTTAATGGTTCGTACTTAACAATAGTGTGCGTATCATCTAGCGCGTGTGACATTATATTTACCTTCTATTAATCTCATCTTTTGAAAAATATTAATTCACAAATGAGATTCCCCGATACATACCACACACAGTAGCGATATAAGTAAAATACATAAATTTAAATTAAACCGAATACGACACCGCAAATATTCTTCAAAATTGTATTACTTATTGTTGTCGCGATAAAGCGTTATTATCGTATTATTAGTGCCTCTATCGCTCGAGTTATCTCGCTCATTTCCAACGTCCTTGGATATTTGCCGGTCATAAGCCGACGTTCCAATACACCAACCACACCGCCGACTTCGCAAGCTAAACCATCACTCTGCGATCGAATAAAAAGACGCGTGAAGGTTCTACGCTCGAGATGCGCATTCAAAAAGAATCTTTCTTCGCTGCTCCGTCTCTTCTCTTCTTCTCGTCGTCGTCTTCTCCTTCGCCTTCCCTTTCGCGGCGCGGCGCATTAGCGGCGGGGAATAGCGCCTGACTTTCTTCTTGTTTCTTCCCTTTGTTCGAATCATAATACATAATTTACCCGGCTTGCGAACGCAATAAAGATCTATGTGTCTTGCTCGAGAGTTCTATCGAAGATCGTTCGTGATTGAATCGCTACCTTTGGACAATTTTATTTTTGACATCCCGATTTTGCAGTCGGTCGCTTCATTCAAAGACACAGAACTATCTTTTTAAAGCAAAAAATTGACAAGATTTGTCATTTCGTGTATTATCTCAATAGTTTGCGAACTTTGGTCAATATTTTGCGAAGTTTGTCAATTAAAACAAAACTCAGACTGTTATTTCTAGTAGTAACGAAAATAATTTTTAGCAATACAAAAAAACAAGTTGTGATAAATTATCACAAAAATAGCTGCTTGTAAATAACAGCGTGACAAGATTGATCAATGCGACAGAGGAGCAACAGGTCGAGCGCGCCGAGCTCTTCTTGCGCGAAGTCGCAATCTCGGGCATACACGTCTAATCAAAACTAAATCTTCCCGACAAGGTAATAAACTCGACACATCTACGCGCTACGGGACGTCTAATATTTCTTCGCGGCCCTTACCGCCGGTAATAAATAAAAAAGAATGGAATTCCTTTTTACGCTCCTCGCCGACCAGACCTATATTTCTACCAATCTCGTCGTGCCCGTGAAACTGCTGGATACTTCGATAAATAGTTCTGTAGTGTACAAACGCACGCGCGATATCTGCGCATGTGCGCGCACGCGTAAAAATTTGTATAAATTTAATAAAGCAATGAACAATAAATAAAAACAAACAATAGCATCGCTTAATAACACCTTTCGGTGTGATCACAGTAATTGAATTCCTTATTACTTCGACATAAGCTTAATAATTGCGTTAACCTCCGAACTTCTTCGAGAGAGTTTGATGTGAAACGATAACGACTTCCTGATCGCGTTACGCGCACACGAAAAAAAATGCGCATTTCGGATTCAGCGAGCACGCGAGCTACGCACAGCCGCGATCGTCACGGTCGCCTTGCAATCGCCTTCAATTAACTTAACACACGGCTACGCTATAATTACGCTTATCGCTCGATTAATAATGCCTCGGATGCTTCGTTCGTGTCCTCCACCCGGTGGTTTATGCACGTGTTAAAACGACGAGACACGAATATCCGCTCTTGCAAATCTTTCCTAACAATTGGGATTGCGTCGAGAGTAGTAAAATTTTAAATAAACTCACCGAGAATCCCATCGATAGAATGATTTCTGCGCGGGTCATCGCTGGGACGAGTCTGATTGGTTGGTCCACGTAAAAGTCGGGTGATGCTAGAGACAGAAGGTGCCGAAGTTTTGTCACAGACTCCGTCCTGCTGACAGAACCGCATTGGACCAGTTAGTATAATTTTTCTTCGCTTATAAATATTAATTAAACTATTAATATGACATTACTAAAGTGCAATAAAACCTTTTTACTATTTAAATGCGTGCTTTATAGATACTTTACAATATTTTCTGCAACAATGAATAAATATTCAAATAAATTGTCAATAAAACTAATTATTGATGTGTATAACATACATCATTTATTATAAGCAACTTTATTTGTTAAAACGTATTTTATTTATTAAATACCTATTTGCTCGTTAATCAATATTAAATTAATTTATTTCTTTATTCATGTAATACACTTTTTCTTAATTAATTATATTTTGCATTATAATAGACATGTGTCTTAAAGTCTCTTCTTTATTTGAAATGAAGTGCAAATGGCGCGGCGATATCGACGGACCTTTATCAATTTCTCGCGTATCTCCCAGCTGAAGATGCCTGGATTCTGCCGTCTGAGATCCTCGATTCTCGCCTCGACTTCCGGCGTGGCGACTCGCGGCTTGCTGCCGCCGATAACGCCGGGCCTGATCGATCCCGTCTCCTGATACCGATTCAGGATCTTCGAGACGCAACCGTGTGAGACTCTCAGCTGTCGCGATATGACGCACGGTCTGATACCGGCCGCCGCCATCTCGACGATCTTCAGCCGAATGTGATTGGGCAATGGACGGCCGTTGATAAACACACCGCCCAACTGGTTCACGCGACCCTGTCCTGCAATAATAATAATAATAACGCACTTTTGTTTGTGGGTAGAGACTGTGGTGGCTTCTTAAAGATGCAAGAATGTGTTCGCAGCGCGTCTATTTACGTGACAAAAGTCACGAGTTGTACAATAGATATGATCAATAATGGAAGAGACGAGCAAAGGATTGTCGACACACGAACGGTGTCGGGAACTTCAAACGAGAGTGATGTAGAATTAGTAAATAGATAATAGAAGTCTGCAAACAACTATTCTTAGCAGTTAACATTGTTTAAAAAAATATTGTAGAATTAAATATGTGTTGCACCTTGTGAGACATTAGAAAAAACAAAGCCTGTCATTGTTTATATTGGACATTAGCGTCGGAGGAAAAATAGCGTGTTGTTTTGCCGTTGGAACAATGTGGCACGGCGGTATGCGCAAGTAGCGACCATTTTTGCACATGAGAATAAACGGAGCCGGACACAAAAGTGACGGAGAAAAAGAAGAAGAAGAAGATAAACTCGCGCAAAAAAGAATCGCGGACAAAGCGCGGCGACACGCGAGGTGCCGCTCAAACGTCGCTAATTACCGGTAATTAGTCTACCTTCCCGCGCGCGCGCGGCACCCTCTTCATTAACTTAATTATAATCACGAAGTCAAACAAACGGCGTTACGCGCGCGGACAAAGAAGCGGAATGAGATGGCTCTCAGGGCGATGCTGACGGTAGAAACCTCGCGTGCTTCAGAAAACCACGAAGAAGAGGACTCGGTGTTACAAGTTACGGCCCTGGGTTTTGCACGGAGCAGTAAAAGCCCGCGGTATGACGCTAAGAACAAGGGCGAGAAGGGGTGGCGGAGATGAGGCGGTCTTAAAACTCGAGGAAAAAAACGTCAAAAAGCGCTTTTGCGAGGACAATGAGAGGGCTTTCGAACGACCGGGAGCTGCATTCTATGCGTTTGTAAGTATTTACATAAAAGTGGTTTTGCATAAGAGACGCGTTGCAAAAAGAAGATGCGCGCGCGCGCGTTTATAAGCGCTGCATGTGTTCAGAGATTTAGCTAGTACGAGTCTTTTTCGTTAAGAAAATTTGCAGCAAAGAGTATCTCTACTTAAAACACACGCGTATATATTCAAATGTCACATATTCATAAAAAATCCTGACGGAATTTATTAATGACAAGACGATTGCATCTCGCGAATGCGCGTTGCGAATTTCTGGCACCCGAAACACTCTCTCGCGCCCGCGATTGCGGCGTCGCGGCTCGTGATGTATTTTCGCCGGCTACCTGCTGCGCGAGAAACGCGCGGCGTCTAAGAGTTCGCTAATTACCACGGCATAATTCAAAAGACGACCCCCTTCCAGTTCTCCGGGCACAAAAGTAGTCCCGTTTCGTCGTTCATCACGGGCCCCCGGAGATTTACATCCCCCTCCGCGTCGTCTCCGCCGCCGCCCTTGGTCGGGAGAAACCCTCGGTATAAGGACATATCCGCAAGTGCGTGCAACGCACACACTCCTACACACGGCTGACGCGGTATAGGCCAGGTTACGGTCCCGCCGAACACCTCTCCGGTGTATGACGTCAGTCAGGCCGCGGGGCCCGACGGGATTACAGGCAAGATCAAAAGGCGCCGACCGCCGCCGCCGCCGCCGCCGCCGCCTTCGACGACGACGAGTTTTCAGTGCGAGGCGCGCGAACGCCGCGGATATTCCCGACGTAAATTTTCGGATAAATTGGATGCATCGTGTATGGAAACTTCGAAGTCAATACGAGTTGACGGAATACGAATGTATATTGAAATGTTGGAGATACAATAATAATTAAGAGAATAGTTAAGAAATCAATACGTATAGATTGTCATGTTAGCTTAGAAAATGGAGAAATAAAAGTGATCGTAGTTGATAAAAAGAGAAGGTTAAAGGTCTTAATAAGACTTGAAAAAAGAAAAATGAAAGAGAAGGAGATTGAGTTACTTTCTCTTATCTTGATAGCTTTTGCAGGCGCTAATATGGACATAAAAAAAAAGAAAAAAGAAATAACACGGGAACGATAATTAAAGACAGAGCTAATATAGTGACTGATCAATTTTCTCATCAAGATATCCGCGTGCCAGGTTGCAGGGAATTATTATAGGAATTTGTGCGGCTGCACAGAATAAATGCTAGGAATGCCGGACTACCATTCGTCGCACATGCAAGACGTATATGATGCATGTATGCTTGCTTTGCGCGGGACGGTGCTTTTACGCATTTCGAGCCGATCGGCAAGTCGAGTCACGGAATCGAGAGTTGAATGTAGTACCGTCCGTGCGCGCGAGCGAGCCCTTTATCCGCGTTTTTGTTCCTTATTCGCCGACGAATATTGTTCACAGCGCGTTTCCTTGCGAAACGCGCCGCGCCATGTTTGCAAGTTTCTCACTGTGCATTTTGTGCGATTAGTCCCGACATCGATTGCAAAAGTCTGTACGTATTTTCCCGATCTCTGCGGAATTTACGAGCCTCTCCCTCTCTTATAAAACACTAAACTAGAATTTCTGACGACAAATCCGCGGTGAAGTACTTGCAAATGTAAAAAAAAAAAGAATGTAAAATCAAATATTTTTCTGTCTTCTCAGTATTTTATTTTCTCAATGCGACAGCGCTGTAAGTTTGGTTATATAAAACGACTATCTCTCAAGAGAGAGAACGATTTAATCCAAGCAGCTGGTGAGTGATTTATGTCCTCGCGTAATTTATTATGGCGCGATCGCGCGGTAGTCATTTTCGCGGGCACTTTGGTGGAGGACCACCCCGTACGAATACTCCGAGCGGGACATATGGCGTAAGTAAAACGTGATCGAGGAAATAATTTTCAGCATGAATTATTGATAACGGCCGATTGATTGTCAGCGATCAGACTTAATGTCCATGATTCGTGTGACGCGACGCAGAGGCATAGAGGGGAAGGGGAGCGTTCCATCTAATTTGAATTCGACCGGCGAAGCGTCGCGCATCGTTAATTTTTACCTGCGAGGCAAGAGCCGTCGTCACAACCGAAGGTTGCTCTTTGGGAACTTAGAGAATTCCCAAATAATTGCGGCGCTCATATCCGACCGGGTGTTTCATTACCCGCGTCTGCGGGGACGCGCGGTTACAAGCGTCAATTAATCCTTTTTCTCCCCCGATCGGCCGGGATAAATTATTACGTGCGAAGAGCCGATACACCGTATTTTGCGACTACGACACTCCGTAGTTTACGTGAGAACCGTGCAATTACGCTTCTTTACGGGACTTTTCTTTATGGTAATTTTGTCTCCTCTTGTCGCAGCTGCTTATCGCTCTTAAGCAGTAATAACAACGTTATTCGGGTATTAATCGAATCTCATTAAAGACGTATGCGTGCTATGCGATCAGGTCCAATTTTCGATTGATAAAGTACGCGGAACGCGTCTCACGGCCTGCAAAATTTATAGGATGTGATCGCGTGATCGTTAAATTCGCTTAGTCCCGAGACTTTCAACCGATTATCGTCCAATTACAACGTCAATGTCAATGTAACATCAGTTGTGCGTTCTTTTACCTTCCCAGTGATTTGTAGTGAATTAATTTTATAAGAAAAATAAAAAAAAGTTTCAAAAAACATTACTTACATTGCATTACACTTAGAGCTGATGATGATGGTATTATTTCTATATAATAAAAGCATAAATATAAAATATTCTAGTTTGTAAAACTCTCCTAAACTTTTGCACACATTGGAGAGATGTATCAACTAATATATTCAAATCTACTGCACAAAAATCGATAATAATAACTTTTTCATAAACGGCATGTTGCATTCTGCGGCGAGTGTTCGACGGCGATAAATAATTGCGAAGCGGCGCGCGCGCGAACACAATCCCGCCCGAGAGCAAAGGGGTTAATTTCGCGGGGACGGCGACGTTCATTTCATCAATTACGCAATCTGCCGCGATACGACTGTAGCGATCGTCACTACGGGCGGTCTCCGATGGGCGGAAGATGAGAGCGGAAGGTACACGCGCGCATACCTGAGTGGGAGTAACCGCATGTACCGAAGGGATGCATGTACTTAGCGGCGCGGTGTAAGTTCCGAGTGGCGCGAAGGCTTCAATCAACGTGCCGTCGCCCGAGGCCTATCCGATATCAGACATTAGGTACCCACGAGTACGTAAAGCCTTCCACAGGACTCTCTTCCACGTTCCGACGCCCACTACGCGGCATATCTGTGTGTGTCGAACTTTATTCGAAAGTAGAATCTCATCCCGCTTCGAGAATTGAACGAGGGAGATTTAAAGGCGCGCGTGAGAGAAAGCGCTCCAGATACAAGTGGATGCGTACTGTTAGTTTTTCTATTGTTCAGTATTGTTTAAAAAAACAACAGAGAGCGAATATTATTTATGAGAGATTAAGGATCTTAAAATAAAACAAAGGAAAAAATAAAATAAATACATGAATATACTTGAACGCAAGTTTATTATTATTTTTTAAATTGTTTCTTCTGAGATGGTGTGTTAGAGGCGGAAAATTTGAATGTACAAAGAATTAAACTGTTAAGTTTATTTTGCTTTGTCTTATTAGTTGGCGCATTGCTGCACTGTTCCCACAACTCATAAATTACACAATGCGGAACGACGTACGGGCTTCTGAGCGATTACTTATGCACAATCTCTCTTTTCCTGGCCTTTAAATCATTACGATAGACGATACGCGCGCCACGTGTTGCATTGCAAAATGCTCGCCGCGACTTCTGTGTAGCTTAGTCTTTACACATCCGGATTACATAATATAGATCCGAGTGTCGTAAGTTTATGCGACTGATAAGCTTTCGGAGACTGAATTAATCAAAAGTTGGGACCGATCGCGAATCGGGACAGTTACGATCGTTATAAAGATCGGAGTCGTGGCTGTTTGAAGTTTGCGCCCAGCGGGCAGTGAATAATTCTGTCAAAGTGCATCTCGTAAAACCATTAACATCGGTTGTAAAGTATCTGCGGCATCGTTGCCGGCAGGCGTCGACCGTCGTTCGCGAAACTCACGCTGACGTTAATAGCAATATTCTCGATGAGAAAGAGAGTTTCTGAGAATAGAGGAAATGCTTTGTGTGATGTCATTGTTTTTTTTAAGAAACTAAATACTACGAAATAATGAATAAATTCTAATTTTGTCGTTTTGGGAGAATGACTCGCACAATTTACTGCAAATCATATTAAAACTACAAATACAAATTGCCATACAAATTTTTAATCAAATTAAAACAACTCTTTAATTAGTTTTCTTTGTTTAAAGGATAATTAGAATAATTATTAGTGTATAATAAATTATATGTGTACGATAAATTGTATTAAATTATTATATTATTAGAAATAAATTCATGAATTCATTTACCGTCGCATCAAAAGATGTGGGAATGTGTGAGTTTACTGTATCACAAAGAATGCTAAAGAATTTCCAAACTAAAATATCTATAAACACTCTTCATGTAAAATGGTCTTTTCATTCTTTGAGTTATTTCCCGATAATCTATTAAAAAGACTTCATACCTTGAAAAGGGTATCCGGTGAAGTAGGGTGCCATGTTGAGAGTACTGACTGCCATCTAGCTGTCCCTATTTCCAAGAGAAATCTCTCTCTCTCTCTCTTTCTCTCGGCCACCAGCACCACACAAGGATTCTCACTTCCCTCGAGTTCCTCTCACACCCGATTTTCACAACTTACTCGAAGTTTTGTTTTACCGATATTTTTCTCACTTTATCCGTAATATATAATTAAAAGAACGGCGACAACGTTTGACAACGGCAACAGCGACACTCTCCTGCAGAGTTACTGTCGAAGAGCCGAAACGAAGGAGCCTCGCTTCCCTTTTTTTTTATTTTTGCTGGGACACGCGAAGCGCAGGCTTGACCTGTTAGCTCCGGGGTCTCGGCTCGAACTGCCGGTTTCTTCGGTGGAGATTGTCGACGGCGCGCAAAGAAACGAAGAAAGGCAGGTTCAAAAGCAGGAAAGCCTCCTCAGGAAGGCTCCGCCTTCCGTCGTGGGGCCCCCTTTGAGAAACCACTAGCCGACGGTCCCAGCCGTGGTCTTTCATGGTTTTATCGGCGCCGCTGCATTGGTCACTTGCCAGGTGATCTCACCACGGTGGAGGTGGTCGCATGTCCGGCTCCGCCTTGCACAACAGCGAAAACTTCCTCCACTAATACACACGCTAGAAGACGACGCGCTTGTTGTGTTCATACTCGACTTGCAATACCCCTCGCAAGCGATTAGCGATATCGATACATCAGTCGATTTCTTCCGTGCAATTTGACGCAATTTGCATTTTTTTTATCATCAGAAAAGAGATTTCAAAATTTCGCTTGAACGTATTTTCGGGGGTTCGCGGGAGAATAATAAATCCTTATCTGTGTGGTAATTTCGAAGTAATGATGTACGTTATGTAAAAGATATTTAAATGTATTTTGAAATTTTTATACATAGACATGTGAAAAATATTGCAGTTTTATTTAAAGTCTTTACACTATGTCGCGTTCCGCTACTAAAGATACGTGCGACTTATAAATTTATATGTACTACTTGTATTAAACAGAATAAGATCGCGATCGAGGTAGAACAAGCTAATTCACCTTCGATTCACACGAGCGTCGCGGCCGTCGACATCTCTCCTCGTGGAACTCGCTTGACCGCCTCCGTTGCCAGATCGCGTGATTCCGACAATGAGATCGCGCGAAGATCAGAGAGACCCGCTGTTGCGCGAGTACACGCTCCCGCGGTCGCGATCCGTTCCGCATCGTTAATTAAAATTAATTACATTTGCCGAGTAATCGTGCGTTTAATTGAATCGCGGTATTCCGCCGCGATTCCAATGCGCCACCACCGCTCGCCGTTCAGCTGAAAGCTTCCGCCCGAGAAGATGGAAAATGGAAACAGGGCACACCGTGCGATAGCGGAATATCGGCATTTTTCACGGACACGCTTCTTCCCGTGTCCTTAATTTCTCACGGCGGCGCGCCGCGTGTAATCGCGATCACGACAACGTCATTATTCCTCCATTTAATTAATGCCGATCGTAACTAATGTCGTAAACTGTCCATCTTACAATATGTGCGTGTGTGTGAGAATCGACGTGCAAGATGAACGACGAAAGTGGCGCGACGGGAAAAGAAATCTCAGCGAGTCGTCCGAAGACCGCGGGATCACCCCGCGTGATCATCTCGCAACAACGAAAAAATAAAAAAAAAAAATGAAAAAATAAAGAGACAAGCCGCGCGTCCTAGAACGCATGCGGAGCGATCGCCATTTCTTTCTTTCCCTTCTGGGACATTAGACATTTCGGACAGGTTCCCCGCCGCGACGAAACCACCTCGTCTGATTCGCGTGTAATCACTTCGGACATCGGCCGAAAAGCCGCGAGGATTCGGCCGGACGGGCATCGCAATCTGGCACAATAGGCCTTAGAACCCCGCGCCCCGCATTAATATATACGCGTTAAGCCTTGCGATGCGAATCGGCCGCGACGATTATTTTGTCCGTTCGCGCGAAAAGAACGTTCGGGGTGTGACGCGTTGCACCGAAACATTTGCGCTCGCTGTGATACATTTGTAACTCGAAATCTCTCGGTGTATGTCACGCGATCCTGAAAAACGTTTTTATAATCCTAAATTTATTTACGAATCGATGTATTGTAGCTTACAATGTCAACTAAAATATTTCACATCGTGTGCGCGCGCGCGAGCGCACACACGAGAAGTAATTTAATTTATCTCGAGTGAGAAGTCCCGCATTAAGCGCGACGTCGATCAACGTCGAAATTTTCCGCGCGGATCACGAGGGCTAATTAATTGTCGGGCCCCGGTCGGCGCGCGCAATCCGCATTAATCAGCATCGAGTACGCGCGCGAGAAAGAAGAGGAAGACTGGGAGGGCCCTTTTACGCGAAATTTATGCGCGCCCTCGCCGCTCCGAGCAGAGTCACCCCGATCGGACACGCTGTTGAGCCGCGCCGCTCGTCATTAGGCGGATAATGCATATCTTAATGATTACGAAACGAAACACTGACACCGGAATGGATACGTGTAAGTACCGTCGATGAATGGCGTCCGGCCATGGGCGCCATGCGTCCGACCAACGGTGCGTCGTCGTCCCACGCTCCCGCAATCAGCTCCCCATAAACTACAATCACGACACGTGCGCTATCGCGTCCTGTCCCGCGTGTATCGCGTCCGCGCTCCCTGGAAATAGATGATAGCTGTGCAGATTAAACGCTCCAGAATAGATTGGCGCCGCGCGGGGCGTATTCTCCAGATACGTATTTTGCGCTACCGCAATCATGCAAATCACATGAACGACATTACGTATTGCTTCGGTGTGCCGCTAGAATACGAATTGATCGATCCTCTTGATTTTACTCCACTCCCATTATTAACTCGAAGAAGATCGATTGAAAAAATCTCTTGGATCGAACGAAACATTTAATTTGAACGTTAGTTGAATCAAAGATCGGCAAATAATGATCTCTCTTTAATGTAACGCACGTAAGAATTATGCGCACGTAGATTGTCGCTTTTCATTAGCGCAGTCCAAACAAATCGTTTGTACTTCATGGATGCCACACGCAATATTCTCTTTAAGACTTTAAGCAATTCATTGTCTTGTCCCGAACAATGTGAGAGAATCTGTGCCGACTGCAAATTCCGCAACCTTCACGCTTTGAATTCGCTTTGCCACCTGCCACGTGTGGAGGGCGTGTAATTCGCCCGTTGTCTCGAAACGCGATAATCCCGGAAAAATACGAGCGTGCTCGCGAATATTATCGCGACGCGGAGTTAATTATCGCGACGCGACGCGATGCCAAGCGGCAGCGGAGGAAAGCGAAAAAGAAAAAAGAAAAAAAAATGAGATAGAAATGGCGGATGGTCACACGGCGAATACGCTTGCGGAGAAGGTTGTAATGATGTTATGTGGCCATTAAAGACAGCAAACATCGTAGCTTTTATGCGCTGTGGAAAATCACGAGAGATTGTTCGGGGGGGATATTAGCACCGAAGGCAACGAATTCTAATAATCGTCGCTCCCACGATGACGCAAGCTCGATTAGGGCATCTCGTTCGCGCGTTCGTGTGTTCGGATATTTTTAGTTCCGCCAGAAGACGTAGGTCTCGCTCGTCTCATAAAACTAGCAAATTGAAATTTAGAAAATGACGACTGTGATGAATATATCCGCGCTGCACGAAGATTATATCCCGACTTCGAAGATACATAAATTGAGGTCATTGTCTGCCCGTGTAGAAAAGCAACCCGTTTGGGTGCTATATCCGTCAAAACGACCATGTCTCAATCAATGACAATCGCTCACTGCAAATAATCTGTAACTTCCACATGTCTAAGGTAAGAGCTCGAAGGAGAGATCTATGATTTCTTGCGAACGTCTACCGTTCGAATGATCAATCGGTCTGCCGGGATCGATCGTCGCGGACGATCTCGAGAAACCAATTCGAACGCCGCGATTAGATGTATCTTCTGATGTAAGGCAATCTCCCGTGTGCTCGAGAATCTACGAAGATCCTTTTCCCTTGTGGGCGCGTGTCACTAGACATGAGCGCGGATCGCTCACGGCGAGAGATGTCAATACATAAAAGCCGTTCCCTGGGGATAACGCGTTTAATTGTTATCTGCTCGGACGAGAAAAATCCTTGAAGTTTCTCGCAGGACACAATTCGTCTAACCAAAAAATTGCGAATGGTTTCGCCAGTTTTTCAAAGACATGTATAGCTTTAGAAGAGTGTTCCTGACTCCTAAAAAGATAATTCGTGATAATATTCTAATCTTCTTTCATTTAATTTAATTTACTTTTTATTTTATTTTAGTTTTTTCTTCTTTTCAATAAGCAATAATTTACCATGCTTTTTGATTGAAGCTTAGAGATCATTCTTTGCTGCAATCATTACACATTGTTATAGCAGAAATTTTCACACGTAAAATGACTTTTGAAAGTTTTATTCTCGCTTTAACACGCTGCATTTAAAAGAGTTTATTGACACTAGCTACCACGAATTTTCTCGCAAATTTTCAGGTCGGGATTAACGAAATTCCCATTGAGGACTCGTTCTATAACGAATTCATCAAAAGCGGATAGTCGAAAAAGAAACGAAATATGTATTCCCCGAGGAGAATAACGAGTCCGATCGCTCGTCCATTCACGTCTACTTGTGTACACAAGTTGGTGCGTGTATTCACCTCTTTCTTTCTAGATCGTCTGTGTTTGTGCTATTACTCATGCATTGATGTATTTTGACAAGATTTCTAATATGTCGCACGGTAACAATAGGTTACCTTCCTGCGGGCATCGAGTCCTCGACAATACGCTCGCAGCGAGCGGGCAGTAAGAAGTTCCGCATTATTGGGTAAAATTTGCAAGAGCAG